>CP136060.1:587453247-588003247 GCA_032464435.1 Aegilops umbellulata | reverse complement strand
CCGACGCTATTCTTATAAAAGAAAGCACTCACTGAATTACTTACTGAATCTCGTCTTTCTCTCGGCGCCGATAATTCTTGACGTGTCCGGGTCGATCAGAGGTTCGGCTTGCTTCTCCCCCACCCTCGCCTATGAAATGGATAACCCTTGCTGCCATAGCAGCAGGATTTTAAGGGCTTCTGTTGAAGCGGAATAGGAGGAAGCCATGCATTCTTCCAAGAATCTCCAAACCCCGCCCCCTTTACCTTCTCTTTCTATTCTATAAAAAGGCGAACATCTAATCTAGGCCCGGTCGCCTTTCTATGAAGGCGAGCAGTCCAGCCCCCTTGTTGAAATTTGGATATTAAGGAAGCCGTATTTTGCAATAGCAGCTCCGAGAAGCTGGGCTTAGGGTGCGCCTCCTGCGGTCGTTTCAGTGACTCAATTGGCTGGCTTCCCTCAGCTCAGACTGGTGTCGCCACCTCTCCCAGGACCGGAATGATTATCCCCGCCCGATGGGTCTACATTCATCCCTGAATGTCGTCGGGTACTCTTCACTTCCCCGCCATTCTTGTAACCGTCACCTGTAATCCGCGCAGGTGTGTCCGCACCCCCTAGAGTGGACGAGAAAGAAAGGATTTTTTCTCGGAGCAACCCCCCTGGTTCCATACCCAGGAGTTCACTTTCCCGTATGAGCATTCGGTACATATATAAGTCAGTGGAAGAGTCAAAGGGTCACCACTACTGAGGATCTCCCCCCTTACCTTAGAAGGGTCGTCTGAGGGTTCGCCGTGGTTCATTGCTGTGCTTACACACTAGGCTACCCTTCTCCGAAAGCTCCGCGGGACCACCTATCACTAGTCTTCGGCCGGAGGGGTTTATTGCATAAAAAGGCCGGGACGCGGGCTCCCGCAGAGGAAAGCCCAACGAATGTCAGATGCAAAGCCCCACACCTCATTAAGATCATATTGGCATACTCTCCTAAAAAAAAGAGCAGACCCCATTGAAGATGGGAGTGAGGTACAACAAGGCCATTTCCGTCCACCTTCTCACGGAGCCGTACGAGGACGTTACCGGTCATACAGCTCCCAGCCAGCAAGCAGTTAGCTTTCCTCTAGAAGTCATGGAAGTGTGGATAAATCGACAGAAGGTTTTTATTTCTTAAAAATTCGCCCTAACCGTCCTAAATATGGACGGAGAGCGGTCTCGAGTTTTTCGGGGTCCTCGAGATCGCATTTTAGGTCGAGTAGAGACGCTAGGGAGTCTGTGGGCTTACCTTGGCATTTCAAGATGGCCTCTATCGTCTTTTCAAGAGCTCCCATTTGCCCGTCAAGGGGCATTTGACATCCAGAGACAAAAGCAGTCCCACACGAAACTGGGAATTTTCCCCAATGGACGTAACCAGCTCTGCTTTCGCGGTCTCAAAAGGAGAAGCCCCGAATGCTTGAAGTTGCTTTTTTCTCTTTATTCCTTCTAAGCGAGCCTCTAAAGACTCTACTCCAACTTTAAACTTTGAGTCCGATTCTTCCAATTCTTCCAAAGACAAAGTAGAACTTCGTTTTGAGGAGTTTGCCCCCCATTTGCCGCCGTCCAGCCGGCGAATACTCTGGGATGGATCGAGGTTTAGGCCAGGGGGCTTGCTCCCTTTCTTCTGGAGCTAAGGAAGGACCTGCGGGTGGCGTTTCCGGTAAAGGGGGAATCTCAAGGAGGCTCTCCAGACCTTCGAAGTGCCCCACCACCAGGGTTGGCGTTGTGTCGACGACCCCCTCTGGCTCCGGGCTAGAGGTAATTTCGATGATCTCCCCGACCCTTTGTTCCTCGTCACCATCGCAATAACAATAAGGAGACGCGGTGACATCGTCATCCAGAAGGAAAAAGAAAACCCCAAAGGTACCGAATGGAATTCTACTTGTCGGGCTTGGATTCGTTTCGTTTATCAAAAATCGAAATAATAAATAACAACCCATAAATAAAAGAGAAATTACGATAACAAATCTAAAGTGAAGCCAATCGTACACGTAGGCGCGCGAGCACTACGATATCAGAACTTACTTTCTTATTCCATTTTCGTGCTTAAACAACGATTCGCCCGTGGGATGATCAGTGGGGTTGATGCCCTGTAATCATACATAGTTGGACTTGTGCATGCCTTGCTTGTACAATCAGAAGCTGCAGGAGGAACCTTCCATGGAGGACAGGTGGTGAGCTCTGGATCCTAGGACTGTGACACGATGCAACACTTCCCATTTTAGGCGGAGCTTGCTTTCGGACTGTGGATACATGACCTTTTTGAGGACAATGTCGCCTTGGAGAATACTCGCTCTTTAACTCGGAGTCGTAGAAGCTAGTGTTGTCTTGCTTGCTCGAAACGTGCTTGAGGAGTGATGTGTCTCGTATTCAAGCGACGTTGCTTCAGAGATCGACCACCAAGGAGCATCTTGAAGTGGAGTACGACGACTTCTGCTCCAAGGGAGAAAGGTATGCGCTTGTGAGGCGGCTTTTGCTTGCAGAGTTGCTTTTGAAGATGATCCACCCCATTTTCTCAGAAGAGAAGTCAGAACATGTGTTTTTCACGACCCGGACGATAGAGAGCACTTTCCAATAAGCATTACAGACTGATCACATGGTACTGTCTCTACGCCCAATGGACCTTCCTCTACTGCGCCAGGAAGAAAAGCTGGATCGACGTGTTATAAGCCGTCACCGTAGCGGAGAGAAGCTAGATGGCTTATCGATTGCTAGCTGTCAGCATAGGTAGTATTTTGGTACCAACATGCCAAGCTAGCGGAATTCTTCACAGGGAAACAACATCTTGAACTTGGAAATGATCGTTTCAATGAAAACTGTCTATTTATGAGAAATGCTAAATATACGGGGAACCTCCCAGATCGAACCTCTTGACTTGTTGCTGGAATAGGACTTTGCACTGGTAGAAAAAGGGGCTTCCATACGCCGCCATTAGTCCCCAACAGAACCGAACCGCGACCAAAGGGCTCTTTAGTCGCGGTTCGGGAGAAGGCCCGCGACCAACTACCTGGGCCCCCGCGTTCGGTCGACAGCTGGCCGACGGGAGGGTCTTTAGTCCCGGTTGGCCAGGCCAACCGGGACTAAAGGTCCCCGAAGGCCTTTAGTCCCGGTTGGCCAGGCCAACCGGGACTAAAGGCCCATCCAGCTGGCGGACGGGAGGCCTTTAGTCCCGGTTGGCCTGGCCAACCGCGACTAAAGGCCCATCCCTATATATACTCAGCTCACTCCACTTCACTCAGCTCATCACACTTCACAATTTTCAGAAGGTGGTGGTGGGGTGGTGATGGTTTGCTTTTGGTTTCTCCTATGCACACAAGGTGTTTGATGAAATGCCCGAGAGCCTGAAACAAGCCACACTTGAGCTTTCTCATTTATTTTTCCTCCGCGATCGCGGTTAGCAACTCGAACCTTTCATGTGTCATTGATAAAATACGCATGTGTGTAGTTCATTGTTTAATTAGTATTATTTCTAGCTACTTAGTTTAACAAATGCATGATGGTTAATTATATACTTTATATAATAATAATGCAGATGAATCGGCAATGGATGTACGGTTCCCGACTCTCCGGCGAGTTCACTACGGGTTTGAAAGATTTCCTCGTAGTGGCAAATGCGAACAGGCAGCAAGGTTTTATTATCTGTCCATGTGCTGTCTGTAAGAATGATAAGGGTTACTCCTCGCCAAGAAGAGTTCACATGGACCTGCTTATGCATGGTTTCATGCCAAGCTATTATTGTTGGACCAAGCATGGAGAAAGAGGGGTCAGAATGGAAGACGATGAAGAAGGGGATGATATCGATGACAACTATCGTGATCATTTCGGTGATACTTTCATGGAGGATGATGCTGAAGGTGGGGAAGGGTTAGGTGAAGGTGAAGAAGAGGCACATGATGAGCCCGCTGATGATCTTGGTCGGACCATTGCTGATGCACGGAGACGCTGCGAAACTGATAAGGAGAGGGAGAATTTGGATCGCATGTTAGAGGATCACAAAAAGTCGTTGTATCCAGGATGCGATAATAGTCTGAAAAAGCTGGGCTGCACACTGGATTTGCTAAAATGGAAGGCACAGGAAGGTGTAGGTGACTCATCATTTGAAAATTTGCTGAAAATGTTGAAGAATATGTTGCCGAAGAATAACGAGTTGCCCGCCAGTACGTACGAAGCAAAGAAGGTTGTCTGCCCTCTAGGTTTAGAGGTTCAGAAGATACATGCATGCATTAATGACTGCATCCTCTACCGCGGTGAATACGAGAATTTGAATGAATGCCCTGTATGCACTGCATTGCGTTATAAGATCAGAGGCGATGACCCTGGTGACGATGTTGAGGGCGAGAAACCCAGGAAGAGGGTTCCCGCCAAGGTGATGTGGTATGCTCCTATAATACCACGGTTGAAACGTCTGTTCATGAACAAAAAGAATGCCAAGTTGTTGCGATGGCACAAAGAGGACCGTAAGTCCGACGGGCAGTCGAGACACACCGCTGATGGAACGCAATGGAGAAAGATCGACAGAGTTTTCAAAGATTTTGCAGCTGACGCAAGGAACTTAAGATTTGGTCTAAATACTGATGGCATTAATCCTTTTGGCGAGCAGAGCTCCAGCCATAGCACCTGGCCCGTGACTCTATGCATCTACAACCTTCCTCCTTGGTTGTGCATGAAGCGGAAGTTCATTATGATGCCAATTCTCATCCAAGGCCCTAAGCAACCCGGTAACGACATCGATGTGTACCTAAGGCCATTAGTTGAAGAACTTTTACAGTTGTGGGCGAAACCTGGTGTACGTGTCTGGGATGAGCACAAAGGAGAGGAATTTGATCTACGAGCGTTGCTTTTTGTAACCATCAACGATTGGCCTGCTCTCAGTAACCTTTCGGGACAGACAAATAAGGGATACAATGCATGCACGCACTGCTTACATGAGACTGAAAGTGTACGTTTGGTTAATTGTAAGAAGAACGTGTACCTGGGTCATCGTCGATTTCTTCCCCGAAATCATAACGTAAGAAAGAAAGGCAAGCATTTCAACGGGAAGGCAGATCACCGGCCGAAGCCTGCGGAACGTACTGGTGCTGAGATATTTGATATGGTCAAGGATTTGAAAGTCATCTTTGGAAAGGGTCCTGGCGGACAATCAGTTCCGCGGGGAGTTGACGGGCACGCACCCATGTGGAAGAAGAAATCTATATTTTGGGAGCTAGAATATTGGAAAGTCCTAGAGGTCCGCTCTGCAATCGACGTGATGCATGTTACAAAGAATGTTTGCGTGAACCTGCTAAGCTTCTTGGGCGTGTATGGGAAGACAAATGATACAAAGGAAGCACGGCAGGACCAGCAACTTTTGAAAGACCCAGATGACCGGCATCCGGAATGGTTTCAAGGTCGTGCCAGCTACGCTCTTACCAAAGAAGAGAAGGTCATTTTTTTTGAATGCCTGAGCAGTATGAAGGTCCCGTCTGGCTTCTCGTCGAATATAAAGGGAATAATAAACATGCCGGAGAAAAAGTTCCAAAACCTGAAGTCTCACGACTGCCACGTGATTATGACGCAATTGCCTCCGATTGCTTTGAGGGGGCTCCTACCGAAAAATGTTCGAGTAGCCATTGTGAAGCTATGTGCATTCCTCAATGCAATCTCTCAGAAGGTAATCAATCCAGAAGATCTACCACGGTTACAGAACGATGTGGTCCAATGCCTTGTCAGTTTCGAGTTGGTGTTCCCACCATCCTTCTTCGATATTATGACGCACCTCCTGGTCCACCTAGTCGAAGAGATTTCCATTCTCTGTCCTGTATTTCTACATAATATGTTCCCCTTTGAGAGGTTCATGGGAGTATTAAAGAAATATGTTCGTAACCGTGCTAGGCCAGAAGGAAGCATCGTCAAGGGCTATGGAAATGAGGAGGTAATTGAGTTCTGTATTGACTATGTTCCTGACCTTAAACCGATTGGTATTCCTCAATCGCGGCACGAGGGGAGACTAAGTGGAAAAGGCAAGATCGGAAGGGATACCACGATATGTATGGACGGTCATTCTATGACTGAAGCACACCACACAGTCCTGCAAAATTCCAGCTTGGTGGCTCCGTACTTCGAGCAATACAAGAATATTTTACGCTCGGACAACCCGGGGAAGCCTGAATCCTGGATTAGAAAGGCCCACATGGAGACTTTCGGCAGTTGGTTGCGAAAACATTTCATGAATGACAATGATGTTGGAGATCAGCTGTACATGTTGGCCAAGAAACCATCTTCGACTATAACGACTTTTCACTGGTACGAGATAAATGGGAATACATTTTACACCATCGCCCAAGATAAAAAGAGCACCAACCAAAACAGTGGTGTCCGCTTTGATGCAGTAACCGAGAATGGGCAAAAGGTCACATATTATGGTTACATAGAGGAGATATGGGAACTTGACTATGGACCCTCCTTTAAGGTCCCTTTGTTCCGGTGCAAATGGTTCAAGCTAACAGGAGGTGGGGTAAAGGTGGACGAGCAATACGGAATGACAATGGTGGATTTCAACAATCTTGGTTACCTTGACGAACCATTCGTCCTTGCCAAAGATGTCGCTCAGGTTTTTTATTTGAAGGACATGAGTAGCAAACCAAGGAAACGGAAAGATAAGAAAACGATCAGTACATCATGCGATGATCCAAAGCGCCACATTGTTCTTTCAGGGAAAAGAAACATCGTGGAAGTGGAGGACAAGACAGACATGTGAGAAGATTATAATATCTTTGGTGAAATTCCGCCCTTCAAAGTGAACACTGACCCAAGCATTAAGTTAAATGATGAGGATGCTCCATGGATACGGCACAATCGTAAGCAAGCAGGGACGTCCAAGGGAAGAATTGATGTGTAATAATGTATAATTGTACCAAACTTTGTATTTGGTCGATGAACTGAATGATGTATCAAACCTTTTGTCAAACCTTCAAGGGATTTTAAGATTTTAAAATGAATTAGTTTTATTTTTCTGATTTTTTTGATATATAATTGTATTTTTAAGATTTTAAAATGAATTAGTTTTATTTTTCTGATTTTTTTGATATATAATTGTATTTTTAAGATTTTAAAATGAATTAGTTTTATTTTTCTGATTTTTTTGATATATAATTGTATTTTTAAGATTTTAAAATGAATTAGTTTTATTTTTCTGATTTTTTTGATATATAATTGTATTTTTAAGATTTTAAAATGAATTAGTTTTATTTTTCTGATTTTTTTGATATATAATTGTACTTTTAAGATTTTAAAACTAAAAATATGCCACCACGGACCTTTAGTCCCGGTTGGGGAGGCGGACCGGGACTAAAGGGCACCCTTTAGTCCCGGTCCGCCTCCCCAACCGGGACTAAAGGGTCGGTCTGCGCGGGAACGAAAACACCTTTAGTCCCGGTTGGGGAGGCGCACCGGGACTAAAGGGTACCTTTAGTCCCGGTCCGCCTCCCCAACCGGGACTAAAGGTCCTACTACATATATAGCACTTAGCAGTTCGCCTCCCATTCTCCTCATTCTCTCTCTCGATCGACGCCGAAGCGCCGCCCGACGCCGACGCCCCGCCTCGCCGTCGCCACGCCGTCCCCGCGTCCCCGCGCCGTCCCCGCGTCCCCGCGTCGCCGTGAGCTCCTCCTCCTCCCTTCCCCCTCTGTCGTCGGCGCCGTCGTCGCCCCGCCTCGCCGTCGCCTCGCCGTCGCCGCCCCGACGCCGACGCCCCGCCTCGCCGTCGCCGTCGCTGCATGCCCTGTTCGCTGCCGCTGCCTCTGCCGGCCCCCTGCATCCCCACCTCGCCGTCGCCGTGCGCGGACCCGCCGTCATCCTCGTTGCGCAGCGCGGTCATCCTCGTTCTTGGCCGCCTCTGCCTCTGCCGAACGCCTGCAGCTTCTCGTCGCCGGCGGCAGACCCGCCGTCTTACTGCCTCTTGGCCTGGGGCGCTGCTGCAGCGGCACCGACGAAGACCCGCCGCCGGAATTAAAGAAGAAGACACAGAAGAAAAAGAAAAAGAAGAAGAAAAACAAAGAAAAAGAAAAATAAAGCAAAGAAATAAAGCAAATTGAAGAAGAAAGTAAAGCAAATAAAGAAATAAAGAAAATAAAGAAAAATAAAGCAAAGAAAAAGAAAAAGAAGCAAAGAAAAAGAAATAAAGAAATAAAGCAAATAAAGCAAATAAAGAAATAAAGAAGAAGAAAGGAAGAAGAAAGGAAGAAGAAGAAAGAAAGAAAAATGAAAAAGGAAAGAAGAAGAAAGAAAGAATAGAAAGGAATAAGAAGAAAAGGAAGAAGAAGAAAGAAAGAAAAAAGAAAAAGGAAGAAGAAAGAAAGAAGAAGAAAGAAAGAAGAAGAAAGAAAGAAAAAAGAAAAAGGAAGAAGAAGAAAGAGGAAGAAGAAAGGAAAGAAGAAGAAAGGAAAGAAGAAAGAAAGAAGAAGAAAGGAAGAAGAAGAAAGAAAGAAGAAGAAAGGAAAAAGGAAGAAGAAGAAAGGAAGAAGAAGAAAGAGGAAGAAGAAAGGAAGAAGAAGAAAAAAAGATTTTTTACTTAAAAAATCTTATTTTTTAATTCCTCCTCCTCTATGTCCCCTTAATCTTATTTTTTAATTCCTTTACACTTAAAGAATTTTTACTACATGCAGGAGTGACATATGGCGGACGACAGAACCGAGCCGCTTAGGGATCCGGAGGCTGAACGTTATTTAATGGGCATCATCAACAACGAGATTCCTTATGTGCCGGGCTCAGAAGATGAGCAACAAGAGGATGATGTAGTCTCTTCTTATCTGAACCTTGCCGGTGACGATGATCAAGAAGGTGAAGGAACGGACATTGTCAACGGAGGTCAACCGTCAACAACCGACGATCTCCAATTGCAAGTAGCAACAACCACCTCCGGCGAGGTATTTATATACATTGAGAGCCTCTCGTGATACAAACTTACTGAAATGTGAATACATATGTATTAACGCGCGCGACTCTCTTTCTTTTTTTAGCCCTCCGGATCCGGATCGAGTACGACAAAGCATCGTGGCAAATCCAAGGCGATGAGAACAGGAGAAACATATGCCATTGAGTCTGTCAGTGAAACCGGCAAGCCCCTACAGCACACCTCAAAGTTTGTCAACCAATGCGGAGTCGTTGTTAGAGATAACGTCTCGATCACTGTCCAGGAATGGAATGAGCCAAAGAAGGCACGTCTTGGTTTCAGTTTTGTCGACAAGAGAACGAAAAAGGATTGCTGGAGAAAGCTTATGGAACATTTCATTCTACCTCCGGAATACAACAAAGTCGATGAATTCGGTAACGAGGTTCCGGGTGGACGTCAGAGGAGGAGGCTAGTTAAAGAGTTCGCTCTTCAGAAGATGGCCGATGCATTCCGGAACTTCAAGAAAAATTTAACCCGTGACTATGTCAACAAGGGCAAGACTCCGGATTTCAATGGACAACATGAGAAACTGAAAGATGATTGGCCAGAATTTGTGAGGCAAAAGCAATCGGACCATTTCAAGGAAATATCGAAAAAAAATAAGGATAACGCGGGTAAGAAAAAGTACCATCATGTTATGGGGCCAGGAGGATACCGCATTGCGGACCCTAGGTGGCAGAAGATGGAGGAGGACCTGAGGGTGCTAGGAATCCCTCTAGGTACAGAGGGATGGGACCCAAGGGCCAAAAGCTGGTGGTACGGGCATGGGGGGTCGCTAGACCCGGAGACAGGGGAGTGTGTTCACCGGCATCGACACTTTGCTCCGACCCAAGCCCTTATTGACGCAATGACCCAAGCTCAAGCGGGCTTGATCAAGTTCAACAGAGAGAAAGACGCACTGACTTTAGCCCTCGGGAATGATGAACACGGAGGACGTGTACGAGGCAAAGGCAAAGTTCCGTGGAAAGTAGGGTTTTCCCAGGACAATGACCCGTACGGTTACAGAAGCCGTAAGAGAAAGACGGACCGGGATGCAGATCTTATGACGAAGTTTGCATCGGAACTCCATGAGTTGAAGCAGACCGTGCATGTACTAATGAAAGAAAAATCGGCTGCAGGGCCGCATGAAGATCATGAAGCGGATCGCGAAAGCCAGCAGCGGAGAAGCAGCGTGGCTTCCACGGATGCCCCGCCTTGTGCTAGTGCACCGATGATCGAGATTCGTGCACCGGAGCCTCACTACCCCGTGGATGATGTAAAGGAGATGAAAGACTGTGATCTGCATTATCCCGTGGGGAACATTTCCATGAAGGTAGCTAGCGGCAGTGCTTTACCCTGTACACCTGGAGCACTCCACCACAACAACCCCATTGCATATGGCTATGCTCGTGTCACGGTGGAAGACATAGTCCAAGGGTTTGAGGACCTCGAGATTGACAAACCTACACCCGAAGGGGAGAGAAGACTTGGAGATGTCAAGCGCCAGTACATTCTATGGAAAAAGAAGTACATAGTGTTTCCAGGCGAGGCGCCAAGGCCAGCAAGTCCACCCCCCTCCGATGGTGGTGGTGGCGGTGGTGGTGGTCGTGGTGGTTCACCTACACCTCCTTCACGCCATTCGACGCCGTCCCCCGATCCACAACATCCGGCGGGTACGACGCCCCCCAATCCTCCTCTGGCGGGTACGACACCCCCCAATCCACCTCCGGCGGGTAAGCAGACGCCCCCCAATCCACCTCCGGCGAAGAAGCAGAAGCAGGCGGACAGCAAGGAAACCCGCTCCTGGACTATTAACCCGGACCCTTATGTACCTAAGACCACAAGGGTACCGGAGCCATCACTTAAGCCTCTCCTCCCAAGGCCTGGGGAACTTAGTGAAGCTGACCTCACATTGGCCGCGGCTGCTGATTATGAGAAATGGAAGGCGGATATGAAGGCCAAAAAACAGCCTGAGCCCAAGCAAGTATTCACTGAGAAGCAAAAGAGGTGGGCTAAGGATTTTTTGACGACACCGTCCCAAGCCGAGCTGAATATGCCTGACGACTATGGACATGAACTTCGTAAGCAAGCAAAAATGTTGAAGGAGGAAGAAAGTCGTAAAAAAAGCGGGAAACAAGTTGACCAGCTCGGGATGCAGAAGAAACAATCGATCCCCCCGCTCATAGTGAAAGCCGGTCCGGAAGAGGACCCCGAGATCATAGCAGCTGCGGCAGCACTTGGATTGACGGTAGCGGGTGCCATGCAACAAGCGTCCGAGATGGGTTTGACTCTTCGTGCCTGCTTAGACCTTGAGGATGCGCCTGTAGGTGAGATAGCATTCCAATATGTGCGGAAGGGGCCTCTCGTCGAGCCTGAGCAGGAAAATAGTCTACCACAACAAATGCGAAATCTGCTACGTTGGTACAAGCAATTCATATCATGGGCCGACAAAGAATATGTTTATGCGGATGTTACAGAACAGCATCACACCAAACGGTACTCTGTAGAAATTCATATGAGTGAATTGTTCCAGCTGTTCAATCTGCGCGCCCTCGACAAATCTATGCTGAGTTGCTACGTTCTGTAAGTGATTTATTTCTACCTCATCTCGTTCCTCATTATTGCCTGCACTATATATATATATATTGTCCTAACTATATTGTTTGGTACGCTATTATGCAGAATGAAGATTTGGGAATGCAAAATAAGAAACATCCATGATGTTGGGTTCATTGACCCACATATCGTTAATGGACATGTGTTAAAACATCACCCCAACGACGTGGAGAAAGACCTGTACAACTTTCTTACAAAGCATCAACTCAAAAGTCATATTCTATTTCCTTACCATTTTGGGTGAGTGTTTTCTCTCTTGTGCCCATTCTCTTTTGTTTACTCCATGCATGGTATGTCTAATCGATGAGTTATGCATGACTGTGCATGTAACGTGTCCGCAGGTTCCACTGGATTCTGCTAAATATTGAACTTCACACCTCCACAGTTCTAATCAGCGACTCTAAGGATTCGGATCCAAAGCATTGGGCCGACATGAGAAAAATGCTGAAAAAGTAATTATTTTCAATCATTTGAGCTCTATATCGATCGGTCTCTTTCGTTCATTTCCTAATATCAACTAACTAATATAACTCCCTTATTCATTTGATTTTCTTTGCCCTGTAGGGTTTGGAGACGGTTTTCAGAAGAAATTGTCGGTGAATTCAAACATGAGCTAGATTTCAGAAAGTTAGTTAATGTGGATCAGCAGCCACCGGCGACCGATCTATGTGGATACTATGTTTGTGAGAACATCCGGAGAGAAACCACTGAGCGGAAGGAATCAGCTAGCGTGCGGAACGCGAGGGATAACTTGCGGAGGAGGCTTAGTCCAGAAGCTCGCTTCCGACCAATTCAAGAAGAATTAGCAGGATTTTTAATGAGGGAAGTCATCGATCCTAAAGGACAACACTATACCGAGGACGTAGAAATTTATATGCATACCCGAGATTGAAACTTGTTCGAAGTTGTATATGGTCATCCATCGTAATTGTGTATGGAAACTTGTTCAAAGTTGTATATATATATTATATATTCCTCTTGAATTCTTCTTGTTTGAAATTTCATATGCATGTATATATATAGTAGCGTAGAATATGTGTACTGAAACTTCATCAAAAATAAAATAAAACACAAAATAAAATATAAAACAAATAAAACAATACAAATTAAAAAGAAACCAGGTTTAGGGGGGCTAAAACCCTAAACCTGCGGAGGAGGCCTTTAGTCCCGGCTGGCCACGAGAGCCGGGACTAAAGGTCCTCGGCCCCGACGGACCACGGGCGCCCACGTGGCGGGCCTTTAGTCCCGGTCAGCCACAAGAACCGGGACTAAAGCCTTTTGTCGCGGTCCGGAAGAGCCGCGGCTAAAGAGGGGGAGGGGTGGCTTTAGTCGCGACCCTTTAGTCCCGGTTGCACAGCCGGGGCTAAAGGCTGTTGCGAACCGGGACTAGAGGGCTTTTTTCTACCAGTGTGGCCTATGTTCAAAAAAGAAAAGGAAAAAAATAATTGGGCCAAACAAGCCCTGATTGGAGCACATACGTAGCAGGCTTTATTTTATTTTTGCAAAACATATAGAGGATGCTTTTCTGCCATGCTGAATAATAATACGATTCATCTAAAAATAATACGTTTAGTTTCGGAAAGTAGAAAACATGAGGTGTACAAAAAGCACACAGGATCGTTATGGCGAAAAAACAATGTGAAATCATGATTTTTATCTCTAAATTGTGCATGGCAAACCGTTGAAAACGGGCTTAATGTTGGTATAGCATGGCAATGATTTTTGTGGTCAATATTTTGTATAGAAAAAATGTGATACTATAATTTAGAAAGCTACCATCCTCGAAGATAAAAATTTACCAAGATAATCAAATTGGGATGATGGCAACTTCAACAGAAAAAAAAACGTGGCCCGAAAAATGATTGCCATGGTAAACTAATTTTCCATGTTTGTTGAACAAAAAAAATCATGTAGTTGCAAAAGTGAGCATTAAATGTTTTTAGAATCTTAGCAATTATGAACATTTACGCAATTTTTGGGTTTAATGGAATAAAATGTTATCAATTTGCCCTGTGACCTTTTGCAATACAATTTTTCTTTTGCCATGGTCATTGCAAAACAAATGCCATGTAAAAAAAAGAACTTATAAAAGCGAACATGGCAAGAACATGAAAAAAATGAATTGCCATGAATAGTTTATAGCTAATAGGAAACCTACTTGTAAACTAAATTTCCATGTCTGTTGAACAAAAAAAATCATATAGTTGCCATGGTCAATGCAAAAAAAAATGCCATGTAAAAAAATGTTGAGAACATAGCACAAGAACTTATAAAAGTGAACATGGCAAGAACATGAAAAAAAATGAATTGCCATGAATAGTTTATAGCTAATAGGAAACCTACTTGTAAACTAAATTTCCATGTCTTTTGAACAAAACAAAATCATATAGTTGCCATGGTCAATGCAAAAAAAATGCCATGTAAAAAACTGTTGAGAACATAACACAAGAACTTACAAAAGTGAACATGGCAAGAACATGAAAAAAATTGAATTGCCATGAATAGTTCGTAGCTAATTGGAAACCTACTTGTAAACTAATTCGCCATGTGTGTTGAACAAAAACAATCAAGGGCGTGCTTGTTCAGAGGCCCCAGCAGACATTTTATTTTGCTTGTGTGCTACTTGTTGTATGGACGAGTAGGTTTTTACTTATTTATAAAGCAGGGCGAAAACCTATTCTGAGAAAACCCCGTCCCATCAACTGGGTTAACGGTGAAACTGCATGTCTTCCAACCAACCTACAACAGATGTAATGATCTCCATAACACTCTGGTTATCTCTGTCAATGTTCGTAACTCTGGTTAGATAACTATGGTGTACATCACTGGGTATTTCTGCCTTGTCCAACTATTTTGCCAGTCGCACAAATTGGATGGGAAAGGGAATGATGTTCTTACTCACCACATCTATTCATTTCTGGCTTTAGGCCATGTTTGAATTGAAACCAGCGGTGGTTGAGAGATCAGAGCAAAGTACAAAGAGAGGTATGAACTTCTGAAATACACAGAAAGTAGATTCTGCTCTAATAATTTACTTTTTGCTTTTGTTACAAAAAGTTTTGCTATTGTGAAAACACTACCAGGTTTTCCCCCCTCTCCTTCTAGAGATTCTGCTACAAGGAGGTGCCAAATGGATCCCTGGTCAAAAGCTTGTGAGATTGCATTCTTCAGAAAGATAGCAATACAAAACTTCTTCATCCAAGCTTGTGACACTGTCAGACACTGAAGCGGAGCAAGCCAGCGCTGAAACAGAGCAGCCAACAAGTGATTAATCAAGTTGACTATGGTTCAGGCAAGAGGAGGCAGCCCAAAGATTAGTGGTGGGTCCACCAGCCGTCAAGTCAGCTACGCTCAAGACGTCTGGACCAAATAATCCTTCAAGTGGAGGCTCTGCTCGATCCCAAGTCTCCTACCCTCTTCCCTCTATATCTTCACCAAATTGTACCCCAAAACCAGAATACTGAGATGAAACCAATCCAATAACATTAATTCTAGAATGAGGCAAAGCTTTCGTTGCCCATTGTCTTCATACTGTCTGCAGGGGCCTTTGCTTCAGGCAGCTTTTTTGTGTCTTTACCGAACCATGAAGCACTGGCAACATTGATTTGTTTCACTTTTCTAAAGATATTTTTTACAACCTTGCAGGTTCCCAATGTAGTTTGTGCAGATATCAACGAGATACTGACATTATGATTTTCATTTTTGACAAAACTTTGGAGTCTGTCAATGTACACAACGATTTTCCTTCCTTGCCAGGTACCGCTTTGATGCGTACAGCCACAAAGCACATCGACACTGCATTACCAGGGTCACAATATATTGCTGCCAAGACGCACAATGCTAAGCGTCTAAACCAACAGACAAGCCTATATGTTATGTTCACTACATATCTAACATAGTAAATGCCATGTCTTGGCACCTGCAAAAATCCTATTTGCATATGTGTAACACAAGCTTATATGACAATACCTTCGGTTTATCATCTGAAACAAAAACAGACCAAACATTAGCTACTGTTATTTTAATTTACTGACATTGATGCAATTTCTCAGTGATTAACAGATCCAAGCCTTCAGTGAATTCATTAGCTACAGCAAACATATATAAAAAGAACTTGCTCAAAGGCAGTGTTTTAAAAAAATTCTGAATGAATAAGGTCAACTAGACATGGCACCTGTAACCAGTCTGATTGAAACTTTTAGTAGTACACTAGCAGGTTGACAATATGCACTAGGATTTAGGATAATCATAGTCTGATT
Organism: Aegilops umbellulata; assembly: GCA_032464435.1. NCBI lineage: Eukaryota > Viridiplantae > Streptophyta > Magnoliopsida > Poales > Poaceae > Aegilops > Aegilops umbellulata. The sequence continues at coordinate 587,987,458 of CP136060.1, read as the reverse complement.
GCTATGGACAAGAAGGCTGATTGCAGTATAATTTAGCCCCATGAAACAAATACATGCATCTCCAGAATAACATCCAGTGCAAAGTCACTACAAGCGTTTCCATAGTCGACGAGAACGTCTCCTCCCAGAGAAGGAATAACGCTGAAAAGTCTTAAATAAATCCAGAAAAATGCGAGCACCAATGCCAAGTCTAGTACTTAATCCTCGTCAACACGTTCTACCACAAAGAGCACACCGTCTAAGCAAGCTCAGTTCATCCATGTTAGCTGACACGCCTCGGAAGTATCTATAACTTTTTATTATTTCATACTATTATCATACCACTTTTATATACTTTTGGCAATAATTTATATCATTTTTATTTAGACTAACCTATTAACCATGTATGCCAAATGCCAACTCCCTTTTTTTTGGGGGGGGGGGGGGGGGTTATTAGGTGAAAATTTGACGGAACCAGAATGACCTGAAACTTTTTGTGGATTTTGTATAGAATATATCATAATTTTTGGTGGATGAATCAACGCAAGACTGCACATGTGGGTGCCACATGGATAGACCGTGTGACCCGCGGCCCAACCGCGCCATCCATCCATGTGGCTGGACCGTAAGGTGGTTGGAGCTCTACTTCAGGCGTATGAAAGCTAATTTATGAAAAAAAATCATGTAAAAATTCCAGCACGATCAGACTTATGATTCTCCGAATATTTAGGAAACGGTTTTAGGCCGCAGAAACAGTAGCGAAAACAGAGAAAGATCCAATCTCAGAAGGGGTTCCGCCCTCATGGAGCCATGGCGGCCAAGGACCAAAGGGGGAATCCTTCTCTCATCTTGGGGGAAGGCCAAGGAAGAAGAAGAAGAAGAAGAAGAAGAAGAAGAAGAAGAAGAAGAAGAAGAAGAAGAAGAAGAAGAAGAAGAACAGCAACCGTCGTCGATGAATAATTACGTAGCTCGAAAGGATCCAACCCGAAGACACACGAACATAGACGAACAACAAACAGATCCGAGCAAATCCACCGAGGATAAATCCGCCGAAGACACATCTCCACACGCCCACCAACGATGCTAGACGCACCATCGGAACGGGGGCTAGGCGGGGAGACCTTTATTCCATCTTCAGGAAGCCGCCACCGTCTCGTCTTCTTGAGCAGGACACAAACCTTAACAAAATTCGAAGCAACAACTAACAGCGAAGCCCTCCCGACGGCCCTTGCCAAGATCCACCACGCCCCCATGGACCTAAGGCCACTGGAGACGAGGAGGACCTGTGGCGGCGCCGGCGAGAGGCACGAACCCTAGATTTGATTTGGAGGAAAGAGGAGGCGGCTGGGACGTTTATTTCTTATTTCTAGATAAAGAAAACACTGCACGTAGAGTTGTATCAGTGTTTTATAGAACTTGAGAGAATGTTAATCTTAAATTTAACTCCTCGTTGGGTTCGACAGTCTTACTTACGGAAAATGCTATATCTGGTCCCCTGCTCTTGGGTTATCATTAGTTTACAATGTTTTTTATTCTTTGTCGCGGCTTTTTTTCCTCACCCCTAACATAGTTTTTAATTGTTCTCCTGTGATATGGACCAATCTCTTTATTGCTGCTTGTTCAGACTCAACATGAAATGGAAATAAAATGAATATGCGTAGAAAGCTTTAGGGAGTCCACGCCGAGCAGGCCATGACAAAGATCGGTACAACACAAGAATTGATCCGAAGGCTACAACTCTTGGGTTTGCAATTCTCAGCCGTTACATGAAGTAGATCCAATGGATGACAACTTAAGTTATTCCCACACTATATATGGGTATTGATATAGATGTATGGGAAAAGCTGGTGCTCAACCGACCGATCTTTTGTCTAACGTCCGTTGCGTCCTACGTCTTCCACGCATCGTCGTGGGCCCATGCACCACCTCTCTCCCTCATCCTTATCTTCATTGAAACGCTAGCCACATACCAGATTCTTGCAACCGGGCACCAGTTTCAAAAGGCACACCGCAACAAGCGGTCTGTTGCAGACCCACCAGGAAGGAACCTCGCGAGGGAGGGCAACGAGGGCGACACAACCTCCACCGGCGTGGCCTCCCGACCATGGCGGGGCGGCTGGCCCGAGCGGTCGCCGTGGAAGCCACCCAGGTGTCGACGACAAGAGCCATGTCGCATCTGCCTCGGCGTGATCCAAACCGGAGGTCCCCGTCGCAGAAGTTTCTGCGACACCGTCAGGTCGACCTCGTGTAGCGGAAGCCGCCCATGCTCGTCAGGCCGTGTGGACGCACGCGCGACGAGTTTCTGGAACAGCGGCGGAGTTGCAAAACAGCAACGGCAACAACAACGGTGCGCTGCGACATCCTTTCATTACAAAAAAAAAATCTGCAACATGATCCATGTTGCAGAAGTTTTCTCCGCAACATCATCTCTGTTGCAAAATGATGAAGCTGAAAAAAAAAACTCTGTTACAAATGTTTCTACAACACGGGCTTTTGCAACACCGTCTTGTTTGCAATAGTGAGGACGGAGCTGGGTCGTTGGATAACGTCAGATCTATCGGTTGTCGAGCGGGCAGATCTTTTTAAAAGAACTGTCGGCCCACGCGTAGCACAATTTGAGGGAAAGACCATCATGGTTATCTTTATTAATTATTTAAACCATGCTTACATCATTTGCTAAAGAAAAAGGTGAGTAAAGGCAGAAGCATGTAGCCGGTCGAGATTTCAGGTACAAGTAGTCATTTTGATGGTCAATTGAAACTATGATACCAGATGACGATTCAACTCAGATGGCAGATCGCATCTTGGAAAACGTGTCAGCCAATGCCGGGCTCATGAGCTTGCCCATCTCGTTAACAAACTTGTCCATGGTGGGGCCGGGCATGCACACGGGAACTATGATACCCTCCTTGCCCATGGCGTTCCTTACAGCAATGAAGAAGCTGCCGATGCCTGGTAAGGCGACGACTCCACCATTCGCCGGACCGGCATACACCGGCTTGCCCCAGCCGAAATCAAGGTCGCAGATTCCAACCTTGGTCACGTCCGACACGAGGTAGGCGCGCGCCACCGCAAAGTGTGGCCGCCCGCGTTGTGCCATGAGCGCTGCCACTGAGAGGATGTACTCCACATCCACCTGCCGCTTCGCCTTCATCACCAGCTCCACGGCGTAGCTCACAGGGTTGGCAAGCAAGTCACCGGCAGTGGAGATGGCGACCGGGGAAGCGAAGGCGTTGCCATAGTAGCCGACGGGGATGATAGTGTCTTTTTTTGCCACGGATGTTGACGGTACAGATCATCCTCATTTCCTCGTCGGCACGGGGGCCTAGAGCTGCCGTGCGGCACCTCCACAGGCACCCCGTGATGACCTCGAAGTTGGTAGCTTCGCGATTGAGAGCCGGCGGGAGGTGGGATCGGATGGCGGAGATCTCCCGCCACCCAATGAAGAAGGAGCGGTGCACCATGAGTTCAAAGGGCACGATGGCGTCATTCATGTCCATCACATCATCGTGCTCACGGTGCGCAAAGCGCGGTGGGAGTAGTACATCATCGTTCAGCAGCGGCGCCTGCAGCAGCTCGCGCCCCCACACCGGCTGCACTGTTGGCGCCGGCGCACCCCGAGCCAGCTCCGCGATAGCACCCAGGAGCTGCACCATCCCCGCCGCATCTGCCATTGTGTGATGTATCCTCACAGCCATGACGAAGCCGCCGCAAGCGAGCCGCGTCACCTGCATGCATGCACGAGGCTCACTATCACGTTATATAGTTAGGGCACATTTTAGATGGTTTTTAAAAGTCTCAGCCGATTCTGAAAAGTGCTTTTTTTTTCGTTTATAATCCAGTGCACTTTTTGTGAAAAGTCTCTGACTGTTTTTTTGAGGTTTACCAAAGCCGAAAGTTAACGAAAGCATACCTGGAAAAGGAGGAGCGGGCAGTCGAGGATACCGCAGGAGCCGGGGACGTTGAATAGGAGCTCGTCGAGGCACGGGAAGGGCGGCCCCAGGGCCGCATCAAACTGGTCGAGGCGGACGTCGGCCTCTGCCTCGACGAACAGCACGCCCTCGCCGGTGCAGTCGACAGCAAGCTTACGGCCCTCGAGCTCCCTCAACCGCCCCGCGAACGGGTAGTAGTGCACGAGCACCGCCGCTATGGCGCCGCGTAGTAGTACAGGCGCAGGGTCGTCGTCCCGGCCGTCATGCTGCCGGAAGAAGTGGATGATGGGGACCTGGAAGCGGAGCCCGTCCTGGTCGTCGATGTCGGAGAGCCTCTTCAGCTCCCGCGGCGTAGGGGCTGCGGGCGGCACCAGCACCGCAAGCTTCCTCCTCACGGTGAACTCCAACGCTGACGAGCTGGCCATGCCTTTGCACTTGTGAGTATGTATGAGGAGGTAAAAAGGAAGGTGACAATACACACATGTGTGATCGATCTGACTGCTGCTATTTGTAGGTATATAGTGAGTATGTCCGTACCAAACAGCGGCATGCACACACAGCAACTTAACATCCTGTGCTAAATGTTGGAATTTCGTCACAGGATCAATCACATTAAATCACACGATGAACACATGCATACAAAACTGATGGCCAAATGCACCTTGTTCTTCTCCTCTTTATTGATTTTGTGGTTTTCTCTCGGTACAAACTTAAAGCCCTACACGTGTGTATATATATACACAGCCGTAGGAGAAAACACAACTAGAAACGAGTTGGACGCAGACTCCTAGACAAATCCAATTCGTATACCAACTAGTACTACTCGTACATGGTATGCAAAGTCCAACCGGACAGCTCCTTCTTGTTCTAATCAAACTTATAGAAAAACTAAACGGCAACCCGCCGACCTAACCTAACCACCGGCCAGCTTGAATACGCTAGTACTAATCCGAACCAAACATTACTAGCACACACGGCTACACTTGCCTAACTAAAACTAGCATAAGTTTGGATTACCTAACAATCACCCCTAAATACAAACTTTCGACTCTTTACTCAATGAGACACGCAGACGACTATTAGTTCATCTTGTCATGCTGATTGCCTCCGGTGACGCAACTTACTGGACTGCAATTTCCCCCTTCTTGCAACGATACCACCACTTCTTATGCCAACTTTTGTAGACTGAAACCAACGATTACCCGGACTACCAGTCATGCTGTCACATCTTAGCGTGCTACATGCAGACTAAACGCATAGTCTCATGCATGAACTCAACTTAACTGGTACGCGTCCTCTTCATGTTGATCTTCATCTTCTCGTCAGTTGCTTGTGGACGGAGAGACACATCTCTGTGAGAAGAATTGGGAAGCGTAGAACCTTTCGTATGGGCCGCATTGTATTATATAGAGATCATGCCGTGGCTTACAAGGTAGAGATCGATCGAGAGAAGAAAAGATCGATCATGGTTCGGTACTGGGAGGTTTAACAGAAGTAGAGATAAGAGGAGATAAGTTTACAAAGATTTAAACTGCTCAACTACTCTCCTATCTCTATACAACATATTCTAACATTCCCCCTCAATCTGAACCGAGTGAACTTTACCAAGGTTAAGATTGTTCTTGAAGTCATTCAATCTTCCTGTAGTAAGAGGTTTTGTGAAGCCATCAGCAAGTTGATCACCAGTTAGTATAAATTGAATATCAAGTAGCTTGCGAGCTACTCTTTCTCTGACAAAGTGAAAATCAACTTCAATGTGTTTAGTTCGTGCATGGAAAACAGGATTAGCTGAGAGATAGGTTGCACCAATATCATCACACCATAACCTCGCAGCTTGTGGAGCCTTGATCCCAAGCTCATATAACAGAGTCAGTATACACATCACCTCAGCTGTAGCACTAGCCAAAGCTTTATACTCAGCTTCTGTACTGGACCTAGAAACAGTGGCATGTTTTCTTGCACTCCACGATACAAGATTTGTACCCAGAAACACAGCAAAACCACCTGTGGACCTTCTGTCATCAGCACACCCTGCCCAGTCTGCATCAGAATAAGTAGTAACAAGCAAAGACATGGACTTGACAATCTGAAGTCCAAGACCTATTGAGTACTTGAGATACCTTAAAATCCTCTTTACTGCAGTCCAGTGTATTGTTCTAGGTGCATGCAAATATTGACAAACTTTATTGACAGAGTAAGATGCACCAGGACGTGTAAGAGTCAAATACTGTAAAGCACCAACAACACTTCTGTATTTTGTTGCATCATCTGATCCAAGTGCTTCTCCACTATTAATTGTAAGTTTTTCTAAAGTTGAAATTGGTGTACTCACAGGTTTGCAATGTTCCAATCCTACTCCCTTGAGTATATCAGTGGTGTATTTTTCCTGTGTAAGAAGTATACCATCCTTCATCTGTTTAACTTCTATGCCAAGAAAATAATGAAGATCACCTAAGTCTTTGAGAGAAAATTCCAACTTCAAATCCTTAAGCAAATAGGTTGTAGCATGTGCACTTGAACTAGCAACAATTATATCATCAACATAAACGAGCACAAAAAGAGTGATCTTATCCTTATGATAAAAGAACAATGAAGTATCTGTTGGGGAACGTTGCACAAAACAAAAAAATTTCCTACGATTTCACCAAGATCCATCTATGAGTTCATCTAGCAACGAATGATCGGATGCATCTACATACCTTTGTAGATCACGAGCGGAAGCGTTCAAAAGAACGGGGATGAAGTAGTCGTACACGACGTGATCCTAATCACCGGAGATCCTAGCACCGAACGGACGGCACCTCCGCGTTCAACACACGTACGGTCAGCGTAACGTCTCCTTCTTCTTGATCCAGCAAGGCAAAGGAGAGGTTGAGGAAGATGGCTCCAGCAGCAGCACGACGGCATGGTGGTGATGGAGTTGCAGTACTCCGGCAGGGCTTCGCCGAGCTCTATGGAGGAGGAGGAGGTGTTGGAGAGGGAGAGGGAGGCGCCAAGGCCAGGGGTGCGGCTGCCCCCTCCCCCCCTTTATATAGGAGGGCCAGGGGGGGCGCCGGCCCTAGGAGATCCAATCTCCTTGGGGCGGCGGCCAAGGGGAGGTTTCCCTCCCCCCCCCCCCCAAGGCACCTAGGAGGTGCCTTCCCCTTGTGGGACTCCTTCCCTTTGAAACCCTAGGCGCATGGGCCTCTTGGGGCTGGTTCCCCTTGGCCCATGTAGGCCAAGGCGCACCCCCTAGAGCCCATGTGGCCCCCTGTGGCAGGTGGCCCCACCCGGTGGACCCCCGGGACCCTTCTAGTGGTCCCGGTACAATACCGGTGACCCCGAAATTTGTCCCAATGGCCAAAATAGCACTTCCTATATATAATTCTTTACCTCCGGACCATTCCAAAACTCCTCGTGACATCCGTGATCTCATCCGGGACTCCGAACAACATTCGGGTTACTGCATAGACATATCCCTACAACCCTAGCGTCACCGAACCTTAAGTGTGTAGACCCTACGGGTTCGGGAGACATGCAGACATGACCGAGACGGCTCTCGGGCAATAACCAACAGCGGGATCTGGATACCCATGTTGGCTCCCACATGCTCCACGATGATCTCATCGGATGAACCACGATGTCGAGGATTCAATTAATCCAGTATACGATTCCCTTTGTCAATCGGTATTTTACTTGCCCGAGATTCCATCGTCGGTATCCCAATACCTCGTTCAATCTCGTTACCGGCAAGTCACTTTACTCGTACCGTAATGCATGATCCCATGATCAAACACTTTGATCATATTGAGCTCATTATGATGATGCATTACCGAGTGGGCCCGGTGATACCTCTCCGTCAAGCGGAGTGACAAATCCCAGTCTCGATCCGTGTCAACCCAACAGACACTTTCGGAGATACCCGTAGTATGCCTTTATAGTCGCCCAGTTACGTTGTGACGTTTGGCACACCCAAAGCACTCCTACGGTATCCGGGAGTTGCACGATCTCATGGTCTAAGGAAAGGATACTTGACATTGGAAAACTCCAGCAAACGAACTATGCGATCTTATGCTATGTTTAGGATTGGGTCTCGTCCATCACATCATTCTCCTAATGATGTGATCTCGTTATCATTGACATCCAATGCCCATAGTCAGGAAACCATGACTATCTATTGATCAACGAGCTAGTCAACTAGAGGCTTACTAGGGACATGCTGTTGTCTGTTATTCACACATGTATTACGATTTCCGGATAACACAATTATAGCACGAATAAAGACAATTATCATGAACAAGGAAATATAATAATAATGCTTTTATTATTGCCTCTAGGGCATATTTCCAACAGTCTCCCACTTGCACTAGAGTCAATAATCTAGTTAAATTGTGATGAATCGAACACCCATAGAGTTCTGGTGCTGATCATGTTTTTCCTTAGGGAGAGGTTTAGTCAACGGATCTGCGACATTCAGATCCGTGTGCACTTTACAAATTTCTATGTCTCCATCTTGAACATTTTCACGAATGGAGTTGAAGCGACGCTTGATGTGCCTAGTCTTCTTGTGAAACCTGGGCTCCTTGGCAAGTGCAATAGCTCCAGTGTTGTCACAGAAGAGTTTGATTGGCCCCGACGCATTGGGTATGACTCCGAGGTCGGTGATGAACTCCTTCACCCAAATTGCTTCATGTGCTGCCTCCGAGGCTGCCATGTACTCCGCTTCACATGTAGATCCCGCCACGACGCTCTGCTTGCAACTGCACCAGCTTACTGCACCACCATTCAAAATATACACGTATCCGGTTTGTGACTTAGAGTCATCCAGATCTGTGTCGAAGCTAGCGTCGACGTAACCCTTTACGACGAGCTCTTTGTCACCTCCATAAACGAGAAACATTTCCTTAGTCCTTTTCAGGTACTTCAGGATATTCTTGACCGCTGTCCAGTGTTCCTTGCCGGGATTACTTTGGTACCTTCCTACCAAACTTACGACAAGGTTTACATCAGGTCTGGTACACAGCATGGCATACATAATAGAACCTATGGCTGAGGCATAGGGGATGACACTCATCTCTTCTATATCTTCTGCCGTGGTCGGACATTGAGCTGAGCTCAATTTCACACCTTGTAACACAGGTAAGAACCCCTTCTTAGATTGATCCATATTGAACTTCTTCAATATCTTATCAAGGTATGTGCTTTGTGAAAGACCTATGAGGCGTCTTGATCTATCTCTATAGATCTTGATGCCTAATATATAAGCAGCTTCTCCAAGGTCCTTCATTGAAAAACTCTTATTCAAGTAGGCCTTAATGTTGTCCAAGAGTTCTATATCATTTCCCATCAAAAGTATGTCATCTGCATATAGTATGAGAAATGCTATAGAGCTCCCACTCACTTTCTTGTAAACGCAGGCATCTCCATAAGTCTGTGTAAATCCAAACGCTTTGATCATCTCATCAAAGCGAATGTTCCAACTCCGAGATGCTTGCACCAGCCCATAAATCGAGCGTTGGAGCTTGCACACCTGGTCAGCATTCTTAGGATCGACAAAACCTTCCGGCTGCATCATATACAATTCTTCCTTAAGGAAACCATTAAGGAATGTCGTTTTACGTCCATTTGCCATATTTCATAATCGTAGAATGCGGCAATTGCTAACATGATTCGGACGGACTTCAGCTTCGCTACCGGTGAGAAAGTCTCATCGTAGTCAACCCCTTGAACTTGTCGATAACCCTTAGCGACAAGCCGAGCTTTATAGATGGTCACATTACCATCCGCGTCTGTCTTCTTCTTAAAGATCCATTTATTTTCTATGGCTCGCCGCTCTACGGGCAAGTCAGTCAAAGTGCATACTTCGTTTTCATACATGGATCCTATCTTGGATTTCATGGCTTCTAGCCATTTGTCGGAATCCGGACCCGCCATTGCTTCTTCATAGTTCGAAGGTTCATCGTTGTCTAACAACATGATTTCCAAGACAAGGTTGCCGTACCACTCTGGTGCGGAACGTGTCCTTGTGGACCTACGAATTTCAGTAGGAACTTGATCAGAAGCATCTTGATCATCATCATTAATTTCCTCTCTAGTCGGTGCAGGCACCTCAGAAACGTTTTCTTGAGTTGCGCCATTTTCCGGTTCAAGAGGTAACACTTCATCAAGTTCTACTTTCCTCCCACTTACTTCTTTCGAGAGAAACTCCTTCTCTAGAAAGGATCCATTCTTGGCAACAAAGATCTTGCCTTCGGGTCTGAGGTAGAAGGTATACCCAATAGTTTCTTTAGGGTATCCTATGAAGACGCATTTTTCCGACTTGGGTTTGAGCTTTTCAGGTTGAAGTTTCTTGACATAAGCATCGCATCCCCAAACTTTTAGAAACGACAGCTTAGGTTTCTTCCCAAACCATAATTCATACGGCGTTGTCTCAACGGATTTCGACGGAGCCCTATTTAAAGTGAATGCGGCAGTCTCTAAAGCATAGCCCCAAAAAGATAGCGGTAAATCGGTAAGAGACATCATAGATCGCGCCATATCTAATAGAGTGCGATTACGACGTTCGGACACACCATTACGCTGAGGTGTTCCAGGCGGCGTGAGTTGTGAAACTATTCCACATTTTCTTAAGTGTGTGCCAAATTCGTGACTCAAGTATTCTCCTCCACGATCTGAACGTAGAAACTTGATTTTTCTGTCACGTTGATTTTCAACCTCACTCTGAAATTCCTTGAACTTTTCAAAGGTCTCAGACTTATGTTTCATTAAGTAGATATACCCGTATCTACTCAGGTCATCAGTGAGGGTGAGAACATAACGATAGCCACCGCGAGCCTCAACACTCATTGGACCGCACACATCGGTATGTATGATTTCCAATAAGTTGGTTGCTCGCTCCATTGTTCCTGAGAACGGAGTCTTGGTCATTTTACCCATGAGGCATGGTTCGCACGTGTCAAATGATTCATAATCAAGAGACTCTAAAATTCCATCTGCATGGAGCTTCTTCATGCGTTTGACACCTATGTGACCAAGGCGGCAGTGCCACAAATATGTGGGACTATTGTTATCAACTTTAACTCTTTTGGTATTCACACTATGAATATGTGTATCATCACGTACGAGATTCATTAAGAATAAACCATTAACCATCGGAGCATGACCATAAAACATATCTCTCATATAAATAGAACAACCATTATTCTCGGATTTAAATGAGTAGCCATCTCGAATTAAACGAGATCCAGACACAATGTTCATGCTCAAACTTGGCACTAAATAACAATTATTGAGGTTTAAAACTAATCCCGTAGGTAAATGTAGAGGTAGCGTGCCGACGGCGATCACATCGACCTTGGAACCATTCCCGACGCGCATCGTCACCTCGTCCTTCGCCAGTCTCCGTTTATTCCGCAGCTCCTGCTTTGAGTTACAAATGTGAGCAACTGCTCCGGTATCAAATACCCAAGAGCTACTACGAGTACTGGTAAGGTACACATCAATTACATGTATATCACATATACCTTTTGTTTTGCCGGCCTTCTTGTCCGCTAAGTATTTGGGGCAGTTCCGCTTCCAGTGACCACTTCCCTTGCAATAAAAACACTCAGTCTCGGGCTTGGGTCCATTCTTTGGCTTCTTCCCGGCAACTTGCTTACCGGGCGCGGCAACTTCCTTGCCGTCCTTCTTGAAGTTCTTTTTACCCTTGCCCTTCTTGAACTTAGTGGTTTTATTCACCATCAACACTTGATGTTCCTTCTTGATTTCTACCTCTGCTGATTTCAGCATAGCATATACCTCAGGAATGGTCTTTACCATCCCCTGCATGTTGTAGTTCATCACAAAGCTCTTGTAGCTAGGTGGAAGCGACTGGAGGATTCTGTCAATGACCGCTTCATCCAGGAGATTAACTTCCAGTTGAGTCAAGAGATTGTGCAACCCAGACATCTTGAGTATGTGTTCACTGACAGAGCTATTTGCTCCATCTTACAGCTAAAGAATTTGTCGGAGACTTCATATCTCTCGACCCGGGCATGAGCTTGGAAAACCATTTTCAGCTCTTCGAACATCTCATATGCTCCATGTCTCTCAAAACGCTTTTGGAGCCCCGGCTCTAAGCTGTATAGCATGTCGCACTGAACGAGGGAGTAATCATCGGAACGTGATTGCCAAGCGTTCATAACGTCTTGTTCTGCAGGGAGAACAGGTGCGTCACCCAGCGGTGCTCGTAGGACATAATCTTTCTTGGCAGCTATGAGGATGATCCTCAGGTTCCGGACCCAGTCCGTATAGTTGCTGCCATCGTCTTTCAGCTTGGTTTTCTCTAGGAACGCGTTGAAGTTGAGGACTACGTTGGCCATTTGATCTACAAGACATATTGTAAATGTTTTAGACTAAGTTCATGATAATAAAGTTCATCTAATCAAATTATTTAATGAACTCCCACTTAGATAGACATCCCTCCTCTAGTCATCTAAGTATAACATGATCCGAGTCAACTAGGCCGGGTCCGATCATCACGTGAGACGGACTAATCAACATCGGTGAACATCTTCATGTTGATCGTATCTTCTATACGACTCATGCTCGACCTTTCGGTCTTCTGTGTTCCGAGGCCATGTCTGTACATGCTAGGCTCGTCAAGTCAACCTAAGTGTTTGCATATGTAAATCTGTCTTACACCCGTTGTATGTGAACGTTAGAATCTATCACACCCGATCATCACGTGGTGCTTCGAAACAACGAACTGTCGCAACGGTGCACAGTTAGGGGAAACACTTCTTGAAATTATTATGAGGGGTCATCTTATTTACTACCGTCGTTCTAAGTAAACAAGATGCAAAACATGATAAACATCACATGCAATCAAATAATAAGCGTGACATGATATGGCAAATATCACATAGCTCCTTTGATCTCCATCTTGGGGCTCCATGATCATCTCGTCACCGGCTTGACACCATGATCTCCATCATCGTGTCTCCATGAAGTTGCTCGCCAACTATTACTTCTACTACTATGGCTAACGCGTTTAGCAATAAAGTAAAGTAATTTACATGGCGTTTCTCAATGACACGCAGGTCATACAAAAGTAAAGACAACTCCTATGGCTCCTGCAGGTTGTCATACTCATCGACATGCAAGTCGTGATTCCTATTACAATAGCATGAACATATCATACATCACATATAGATCATTCATCATTCATCACAACTTTGGCCATATCATATCACAAAGCACTTGCTGCAAATCTGACTTAGACGTCCTCTAATTGTTGTTGCAAGTTTTACGTGGCTGAATTAGGGTTCTAGCAAGAACGTATTCTTACCTACGTAAAAGCCACAACATGATTTGTCAACTTCTATTTACCCTTCATAAGGACCCTTTTCATCGAATCCGCTCCAACTAAAGTAGGAGAGACAGACACCCGCCAGCCACCTTATGCACCTAGTGCATGTTAGTCGGTGGAACCGGTCTCACGTAAGCGTACGTGTAAGGTTGGTCCGGGCCGCTTCATCCCACAATGCCGCTGAAGCAAGATAAGACTAGTAGCGGCAAGAAAGTTGACAACATCTACGCCCACAACAAATTGTGTTCTACTCGTGCAATAGAGAACTACGCATAGACCTAGCTCATGATGCCACTGTTGGGGAACGTTGCAGAAAACAAAAAAATTTCCTACGATTTCACCAAGATCCATCTATGAGTTCATCTAGCAACGAATGATCGGATGCATCCACATATCTTTTTAGATCACGAGCGGAAGCGTTCAAAAGAACGGGGATGAAGTAGTCGTACACGACGTGATCCAAATCACCAGAGATCCTAGCACCGAACGGACGGCACCTCCGCGTTCAACACACGTACGGTCAGCGTAACGTCTCCTTCTTCTTGATCCAGCAAGGCAAAGGAGAGGTTGAGGAAGATGGCTCCATCAGCAGCACGCCGACGTGGTGGTGATGGAGCTGCAGTACTCCGGCACGGCTTCGCCGAGCTCTATGGAGGAGGAGGAGGTGTTGGAGAGGGAGAGGGAGGCGCCAAGGCCAGGGGTGCGGCTGCCCCCTCCCCCCCCCTTATATAGGAGGGCCAAGGAGGGGCGCCGGCCCTAGGAGATCCAATCTCCTTGGGGCGGCGGCCAAGGGGAGGTTTCCCTCCCCCCCCAAGGCACCTAGGAGGTGCCTTCCCCTTGTGGGACTCCTTCCCTTTGAAACCCTAGGCGCATGGGCCTCTTGGGGCTGGTTCCCCTTGGCCCATGTAGGCCAAGGCGCACCCCCTAGAGCCCATGTGGCCCCCCGTGGCAGGTGGCCCCACCCGGTGGACCCCCGGGACCCTTCTGGTGGTCCCGGTACAATACCGGTGACCCCGAAATTTGTCCCGATGGCCAAAACAGCACTTCCTATATATAATTCTTTACCTCCGGACCATTCCGAAACTCCTCGTGACGTCCGGGATCTCATCCGGGACTCCGAACAACATTCGGGTTACTGCATATACATATCCCTACAACCCTAGCGTCACCGAACCTTAAGTGTGTAGACCCTACGGGTTCGGGAGACATGCAGACATGACCGAGACGGCTCTCGGGCAATAACCAACAGCGGGATCTGGATACCCATGTTGTCTCCCACATGCTCCACGATGATCTCATCGGATGAACCATGATGTCGAGGATTCAATTAATCCAGTATACGATTCCCTTTGTCAATCGGTATTTTACTTGCCCGAGATTCGATCGTCGGTATCCCAATACCTCGTTCAATCTCGTTACCGGCAAGTCACTTTACTCGTACCGTAATGCATGATCCCGTGATCAAACACTTTGATCATATTGAGCTCATTATGATGATGCATTACCGAGTGGGCCCGGTGATACCTCTCCGTCAAGCGGAGTGACAAATCCCAGTCTCGATCCGTGTCAACCCAACAGACACTTTCGGAGATACCCGTAGTATGCCTTTATAGTCGCCCAATTACTTGTGACGTTTGGCACACCCAAAGCACTCTTACGGTATCCGGGACTTGCACGATCTCATGGTCTAAGGAAAGGATACTTGACATTGGAAAACTCCAGCAAATGAACTATGCGATCTTATGCTATGTTTAGGATTTGGTCTCGTCCATCACATCATTCTCCTAATGATGTGATCTCGTTATCATTGACATCCAATGCCCATAGTCAGGAAACCATGACTATCTATTGATCAACGAGCTAGTCAACTAGAGGCTTACTAGGGACATGTTGTTGTCTGTTATTCACACATGTATTACGATTTCCGGATAACACAATTATAGCACGAATAAAGACAATTATCATGAACAAGGAAATATAATAATAATGCTTTTATTATTGCCTCTAGGGCATATTTCCAACAGTATCTGCTTTAGAAGGTGTAAATCCAAGTTGTTGTAATTGCATGTTTAACCTGGAATACCAAGCTCTTGGGGCCTGTTTTAAACCATATAAAGCCTTATCCAACTTACAGACATAGTGTGGTGCACTTTGATCCTCATATCCTGGTGGTTGCCGCATGAACACTTCTTCCTCAAGAACACCATGAAGAAACGCGTTCTGAACATCTAGCTGACGTAGACTCCAACCTCTGGAAACAACAATAGACAGTACAATTCGAATGGTAGCTGACTTAATAACAGGACTAAAGGTATCTTCATAATCAATACCAAACCTCTGTTTGAAACCTTTGGCAACTAGTCTAGCTTTGTACATGTCTATGCTTCCATCAGATTTTCTCTTTATCTTATATACCCACTTACAATCTATGACATTATGACCCTACCTTGGTGATACTAAATGGCATGTCTTATTTTTCATGAGTGCATCATATTCATGATCCATAGCTTCTTTCCAATCTTTATGTGTAAGGGCATCATGCAAACAGGTTTCTCCAATATGACTGAGAAAATCACGTTTAACTTTGTCATACCTGACCGTGCCATCAGTGTATTCCTTTTTCTTGATAATACCTGACTGGGATCTGGTGTGCCGGCGCGGAAGTGTTGGTGACGCGGGCGCAGGCGCAGAAAATCCCAGTTCAGAAACTGGCGTAGGAGATCCTGTGGCAGACGACGACGTAGAATCAGGCGCAGAAGATCCCGGCTCCTGATCTGAGAAAGATACCCGCGCAGGTCCTGGCGCATCCAACGCGTGATCCAAGAGGATCCAGACCGCATCGGCCCGTCGCTCTCGTCGGCTGGATCGAAGCGCGGGCTCCCGTCGTCCAGTTCGCCACGTGAGGACGCGGTTTCCCCCACGCGGGGGCAGGCGCGTGGGCTGACGGGGTCCACCAGGCGCGGCCTGTCGGCCACATCTGCCGCAGGAAAGCTGGAGGCCACCGGATTGGCTGCATGAGGATCCGGCTCGGGGCGAGTACCAGGTGCAATCCTGACGCGTGGATCAGCATGGGATCGTGCGCCGCTACTATCGCTACTGCCACGGAAATCAGCCTCGTGCTCTGCACCAAGTTCGTCCTGTTCTGAACACATAAAATCACAGCCTGTTTTTGCACAAATATCATTAGAACCACCTTTTGAGTGGAATTTTGCACATGATCATCCTTATGTAATTCGCCCCCGTGATCGGAAAGAAGTGCTATCTCAGCACAAAGAAGGGCTCCGGCGTTTGGACAAAGTTTGGCAAAAGGAAAAAGAGTTTCATCAAACACAACATCCCGCGAAATATAGATTCGTCCAGTTGAAACTTCTAGGCACTTATAACCTTTGTGAAGATTACTATAGCCAATAAAGATGCATTGAGTAGAACGAAACTCAAGTTTATGACGATTGTAGGGACGTAGGTTGGGATAACAAGCACACCCAAATATTTTGAGAAAATTGTAGTCGGGTGTTTGATGATAGAGACGCTCTAATGGAGTGATATTGCCAATAACTTTGCTAGGAAGACGGTTTATAAGATAGGTGGCAGTGATAAACGCTTCGTCCCAATATTTGAGAGGCATAGATGCATGAGCAAGAAGGGGTAAACCAACTTCAACAACGGGACGGTGTTTCCGCTCAGCGGAGCCGTTCTGTTGGTGAGCATGAGGACAAGAAACATGATGTTCAATGCCTATGGTACGGAAGAAAGAGTTGAGTTTTTCATACTCCCCTCCCCAGTCACTTTGGACTGTCAAAATTTTTCGATCAAAGTGTCGTTCAACAAGTTTTTGAAACTCTTGAAATACAGAGAAAACCTCAGACTTGTACTTAAGCAAATAAATCCACGTAAATTTGCTATAATCATCAATGAAACTGACATAGTATTTATTTCTGCGAAAGGAATCTCTTGCATGTCCCCATACATCACTAAAAATAAGTTCTAAAGGAGCATGAGATATACTATTCGACTTGGGATAAGGTAGTTGGTGACTCTTGGCATATTGGCAAGCTTCACAAACAGACTCACTATTTGAACTATGTGACAACAAGAGGTTGCCTATATTGACTACTTGTTTAACAATGATCGAAGATGGATGTCCTAATCTTTGATGCCACCTTGCCAAAGAGGACTTGATGACGGAGAAAACTTGACGACGCTTGCAACTAAATGCTCCGGATGTGATGGGGTAGAGACCTCCAATGAATCTACCGTGATGAAGGAGTTCCCTCGTTGCCTGATCCTTTATAAAAAAGTAACGAGGGTGAGTTTCAAAGAAGACATTATTGTCATGAGCTAAACGAGACATGGATGCAAGATTTTTATCAGCTTGAGGCACATGGAGGACATCTTTGAGAACTAGATCACGTTTAAGTGTAGGGGAATTAATAAGGGCTTGACCAATGTGTTGAATATCCATACCTCCACCGCTTGCGGTGTGAATTTGATCACCGCCGTGGTACTGTTCACGAAGAGCAAGTTGTTCAAGCTCGCTTGTGACGTGACCCGTGGCACCAGAATCCACGTACCACACCCCTTCTCCTCCTTGTTCATGCATGGCCGCAGCAACATGCTTAGCATCAGGGATGAAGTTCTCGTCATTGCGATGCCAGCAGTCCATTACCTCATGGCCCGGCTTCTTGCAGAGTTGGCAGCAATGACGTGCTCGGGAAGAAGGAGGAGGAGGGCGGCGGCTGTTGTTGTTGTGGAAGCCACCACCCCCGACCCTGTTGTTGTAGTTGCTGCCGCTGCTGCCGCAGGTGTTGATATAGCCAGCATTGCCGTTGTTGGAGTAGTCGGCGTTGCTGCGCCCACGGCCGCCGCTGCGTGGCCCCTGGTGACCGCGCCCACGGCCGCGGCCACGAGAGACGGAGTTGGCAGAAGACTGCTGGATGTTGGCGCCGTGAAGGAGGCTGAGGCGGGCGTCGAAGCTGAGGAGCTGACTGTACAACTCCTCTACTGTGATCGGCTCCACCCGAGCGGCAAGGGCGGAGACCATAGGGTTGTAGTCCATGTCGAGACCGGCGATGATTTTGGACACGATCTCCGGATCGGAGAGCGCGGCGGCAGTGCAGGCGACCTCATCGGTAGGACTTTTAATTTTGCCAAGGTATTCTGTCATAGACATGTTACCTTTTTGAAGATTCATGATCTCAATACGCGTGTTGATTACTTGAGCTTGGCTTTGGGCAGCAAACATAGCATGGATCGCAGTCCATACTTCGGCCGGCATGGAGAGCGTGGCGACCTGGGCGAGGATCTCGCGGGATAGGGATCCCATCAAGAATCCTTGGAGCTGCTGCTGTGCATACCAGAGGGATCGAGCGAAGTTGACTACCTCTTCGTCCTTGCCGTCCTTGGTGATGGTGAGCGTGGCCGGCGGTGGCGGGCTCTGCGGGTTGAGGTGGTGTTCCATCTGGGCCCCCTTGATCTGGGGCAGCACAATGGCTTTCTAGAGAAGGAAATTTCCCCTCATGAGCTTCTCTTGTGGTGGCGATCCGAGCAGGGAGGTATTGGTGGAGGTGGAGGAGGAGGAGGCAAAAGCGGATGATGATGATGTGGTGAGCGTGCCCATGGTGCTGGCTGTCATGGCGGCGGTGGTCGTGGACATGCTGCTCGGTCGATGCGGTAGCTAGATGCGATCTAATCCTGATCTATAGAGGAAGAGGCTCTGATACCATGTGAGAAGAATTGAGAAGCATAGAACCCTTCGTCTGGGCCGCATTGTATTATATAGAGATCATGTCGTGGCTTACAAGGTAGAGATCGATCGAGAGAAGAGAAGATCGATCATGGTTCGGTACAGGGAGGTTTAACAGAAGTAGAGATAAGAGGAGATAAGTTTACAAAGATTTAAACTGCTCAACTACTCTCCTATCTCTATACAGTATATTCTAACAATCTCTTCACCGGTCACATCTTCGCATCTTCTAACTCCCTCCGTCTAGGTGAGTAAGTCATCTTATGAAAACCAAATAATCCCAAAACACTTAGGCGCGATGCATTAACTCTCAGCTTGTTTTTTGTTTCTTGACACAAATAAAGGAATCAACAAATAAGATATGTGGGGTGTGTCTGCTTTTAATGACTTGAGACTATCAAACACGACATGCAATAATCAGTTCATTGCATGCAATGCTATTAATTAGCAAATGAACATTAACTTCTCTTGTTTTTTCCTTTGCCTTGGTCATGGTGCACAACCTAAGATGATTTACTCACCTAGACGGAGGGAGTAGTGTCGCTGATGCCATATCTTATCAAACGACACCTCCTGTCCAACGGCAACACAACACGCCACATACGTGCAACTTATCTCCATCGTATATGAACTGGCCGGAACTCCGCGACCACGAACAGAAACGCAAGGCACGCTTTCCTTTTTCCACCAGCTCTCGCTCACAATTCTCCTCCGCCAGTGACGCATCTCAACTGCAGCAGAAGATTCACACACCTGAGCTCTTGGACGCTCCTTACAAGAACTCATGTGGACACCTTGATGACGGCTCGCAACTTCGCCATCTCCATCTTGCACCCTCCAACGATGATCTCGATGATTTCCTCGGTGTCGCAACTTCGGTACCTCCATAACCATCAACGATCACCACCACCTTGTCGACGATAGCCTGTCGCTCCTCCGAGTCGTTCTGCGGAATGAGAATCACCCGTCGCTTCACTTGCGACAACACCCTCGTCGCCGCTCCTCCGAACGAGAACCGCCTGACCGTCAATGTCGCTGCGAATGACTATTGCCTGCTCCTCCTCGTCGCTACACTAATGACTGTATCGCCCGCTTCTCCTCGTCGTTGCACCACCCAGCGACTATATCGCCCGCCCCGAAGTGCTAGTCGGGTCGCCACCCGGGGCAAGCAAAGCTTCACCGCGACATTGCTCTAGATACCAATGGTTAAAATTTCGCCACAGGATCAATCAGATCAAATCACACGATGAACACGTGCACACAAAACTGATGGCCAAAGGCACGTGTCGTGCCTTGTTTTTCTCCTCTTTATTGATTTTGTGGTTTTCTCTCGGTACAAACTTAAAGCCCTACACGTGTGTATATATATACACAGCCGTAGAAGCAAACACAACTAGAAACGAGTTGGGCGCTGACTCCTAGACAAATCCAATTCCTATACCAACTAGTACTACTCGTACATGGTACGCAAAGTCCAACCGGACAGCTCCTTCTTGTTCTAATCAAACTTAGAAAAACTAAACGGCAACCCGCCGGCCTAACCTAACCACCGGCCAGCTTGAACACGCTACACTTGCCTAACATTACTAGCACACACGGCTACACTTGCCTAACTAAAACTAGCATAAGTTGGGTTTACCTAACACTAAATCCCGATTCAAATTTATGTAGTCTACAAAAATCTATCACTATAGGAAAATCGTTTTATGCCGTGCGTTATGTTTGTGCACTTGGCAAACAGCAAACTCAACCGAGTGCCCACGAAAAATACTCAATAAAGCCCGCCTGAGCCGAGTGTAAAAAATGACCACTGGGCAAGGAGAAGTGTCTTCTGACGGGCATTAGGTAAACAAAGTGAAACGTGTTTGCCGTTACCACTGTTGGACTGAATGACGACGGTGCAGTCACCTTTGCCGTCTGCGTTCTTACAAGCACTCGGCAAACAGGTGTTCCTTTTCCGACTGGGTTTTCCGACTGGGATTTAATCAAGTCACAGTTAAGTGACATAGCATATAAGGAAAAAAAGTTACTGTTGCTTTCCGAAAAAAAGGTACTTTGAAACCTTTTTCACACTCAACATACAACATTATATGTGACATGTAATTTTTTAATATATTTAAGCCATTAAGTTTATTTTCAGGCATTTAATTGATACAATTAAAAAAATGACCATGAAATTCGTTGAAAATCTTATTGTTGTTCTTTAGCCTATATTTAGGCCACACAAAAGTCAATAAACGGAGTGCCAAACAACAGGGGGCAAGGCTCAACCTCCAACATATAGCTCAATGGTTACTTAATTATCAAAATTCAAACTAATTCAAAAAGGACCAAACTTGGCATGGTGTCAATATTTCACCCATGGAGCCTACGGTATTTTTTTTTAGATATTCGATTTGTTTTTTCACATATACTTCTTACAAGACCGACCATCTATGAAAAAAAAACTAGGTTTCAGGAGCGAGCGAGTATGGATTGTTTACGAAGCGACTGATTCTTCTCCGTTGTCCTTCAAATGTTTTCCACACTCAACACATGCCATTACACGTATCATGTCAAATATGCATTTGCCGTGCGTGCTTGCTATATTTAATTTATTAAATGCATTTCTAGGCATTAATATATATGATTCAAATTTAAACTACACGCTACATGAATGTTCACCATAATTAGGTTGAAAGTCTTATTGGTGGTGTTTAATGTATGTTTAGGACTTAGGTAAGGAAATGAGAGGTGTTCTGGACACGTGGTGACCGAGACTCGGGCACCAACATGGTGGTCATTGGCATTTTAATTCTTAGAAATTCAAACGAAGCCTGAAAATTAATGTAACTTGGCAAGGTATCATCATATCATCCCTAGAGGGTGTGGCATAAATTTCAGAATATTTGACAAAGGTTTTCATGTAGACTACTTACGAAAGAGACCAACTACAAGACATAAACTGGATTTTGAGAAGGAACGAACCAGATTTGCATGTGAATTGACCGCTAATTCGTCGGTTGGCTTTGAAAGTATGTTCACACTCAAAATAGACCATTACATGTGACCTGTCAAAATTTGACATTTTTTGGGGCCAGGTTGCTATACATAAGTCATTAAAACTATAGAAAATATCAAATTAGTTAAAAATTATGCAAACTCCTTGAAAACAACTTATAGGTAGAATATAAGGTAGAATATTGCATGTAAAAAATGTATTGTGGCATGTAAGATGAAAATTTTATTGGGTATACAAGTTATATTTGTGCAAGTCATATCAAAGGACTTTGTCGAGTGTAACCCATATGTAATGTGATCCATCCTCTTTTACCTATTTATTTGTTGGCACACATATTATCAACTAGGACGGCTTCTTTACCACCATAAAGGAATTAGCGACTCAATGAAGTCTGGGCGCATACTAAATGATAGGGTCAGCAAAGTAGGCATAAATGCCATCTTGAAGAAGTTGCTAGCCTCATCAAGGAAGGTTATCATGGCACTCAGAGTTAGGGTAAGAAAACACATAAGCAAGGTGCTTTCAGAACGAGACTAAATATGAAAACCATCTTTTGATATATGTCGAAAATGTAGACAAAAATGCAAAATTTTGAAACTACCGGTGACGAAGTCTCGAAAAATTCAGCAAGAGTATGCACCTTGACCTCAAAGACATGATATTCATTTTCATAGCGTGTACATTTTTTTTCTTTTTTAGAGAGGAAGAGTGGGGAAGAAGTGTAGTCATGATGCCCTATCTAATACAACAAATTATTTAGGTCATGATATTAGTTACATAGTTGCTACTCCAAGGCGTCAAGAGTGCGCTAAACCACTACTGGCTATTCGACGTGAATATCAGGAGCTCACAAAAAAAACATGAATATCAAGGAGAAGAGGTTCGAAGTTGTCGACCCATTAAGATCGTTGGCAGAGAAGAACCTAGACGAATCTACAAGAACAACTAGTGATGATATCATGATGCTTTGTGAGGAAAACTACCCTGAAAGCAGCATCCCTAACTACCACATCACCGACATCGATGTTTTGAAACAAGACACCTCTTAAGAGAAAGACAACCCGCCATCACACAATTTTACACACTGCCTTTTTTTGTCGCGACAAAGTTAAATACACCTCTTAGCCACCGAGCCACAACCAACATTTGACTATATTAACAACAAACTTTATCTAAACCACCAGCTAACTGTGCACAAGCCAACTGTCAACTACCACCACACCACCAGTTAATATGATGCGGGTACTAGCAAAGTTTCCATACTTAAAATTCGTACTTGCACTACATCCATCTTAAACAATCTCAAGCAAAACCTTTCAAAAACAACTGTGAAGTTGCAAGCATTATTGCTCGAACTTCTTTCTTTGCCATATCTTTCAATACATGTTAATGTGCCTGTGATTGGTGCACACCCTCCAGAGCATAGTTGCCAGTCTTACGGCTCAGTTGTCAGTCGGTGTGCAATCTCCGAGCGGCTGGCCAGTCCAGGTACGCCGTATGTGCACAGATGGATGACAGCCGCAAGCAGCTCAACATTTACATTCTTTCTATGACCCTAAGTAAATAATAGTACCTTTGGTGTACTATACTTTGAATTGCAGAATTTTCAACCATCCACGGACTCGATAAAGAGTTCACGTTTCATCATGGTCCTTTGATTAATAATTTCAATCCGGGTACACCATATAGTATTCATTACAGAGGGATACTATAGAAATAAGCACCAGCTGACAACCAACTAAGCAGCAACCAACAATCAATTTCCACCACACGTCCAACCAACTAAGCATCAGCTAACAAGGGGAAGTAAAACTTCTCTGCGGGATTCGAACCCAGCCCTTGCCAGTTAAGACAGACAAGATCTGTGTCCAAACCGAAGAAAAGAAAAATATATATAATGATCTAAACGCTCTTATATTTTTTCTACAGAGAATGTATCCTATTATATTGTGTCTTTGGTTGCTGCTTGCATGTGTCGCATGCTCTATGCGTTGTGTGCGTGCCTTTTTTTCTTCTTTTTGCAATTTTATGTTCGTAGGTGTTATGCTTCTGCTTGTCTGCACGCTTGCATGATGTGCTTACGTATGTGCATGCGTGCACACTCCTAGACAGCTTGTGTGCGTGCATGCGGTGTTTAGTGTGCATGCGTGGTATGTGTGCATGGGTGGGCCCACCTCAATTTAAAGGTATTCACTTGAATACCCATTATTTTTTGAAAAAACTACTCCCTCCTTCCATCTATATAGGGACTAATGCATTTTTCAAGACTAACTTTGACTAAGTGTTAGAGGAATAATATATGACATGCAACTTACACAAAGCATACCGCCAAATTCGTATGTGAAAGAAGGTTTCAATGATATAATTTTCACATTATACATCTTATGTATTATTAATCTTATCAATAGTTAAAGACAGTCTTGGAAAACGCATTAGGCCCTATATAGATGAAAGGAGAGAGTAGGTATATACTGTATAGTCTATATACTGTATTGTGTAAGGAAAAACGATACTGACACTTTAGAGCGTGCAAGTTAAGCTTTTCAGCCCAAAAAAAGAGGCAGCTCATTGTCTATTTTTCCTTACATCACCACTACATGGCCCATTGGCCTAGTCACTTGCACACATCCATCATCGCCCGAAAAAATTCCATAGATCAAAGCCAGGCACACGAACCGGCAGCGCCGCCCTTGTTCTCCAGTTCCCAATTCCCACTCCCCGCATGCGACCCAAGCGGCCAAGCCACGAACCGCCTGATCGGCCCCGCATGGCGGCCAGGGTCTAGAGCTGCTGTCGCCTGATCGGCGATCCATCACAGGTACGCATGGCGGCGGCTGCAGCACGGACGCACCTGATGAATACATCCCTGAATCCCTAATCCCTTGCCGCTTTTGGTTCTCAACTTTATAATATCTGCCGTAGGTGGCGGGTAGCAGGATTGCAGGAATTGATCAAATTTCAATGCCACAACTCGATCTCGAATTCAACTATCAAAGGTATTATCACTAATTAGATGTACTAATCCAATGACCCCGAAATTGGGCTCTCTCTTCTCATGCTGATTCATAGTCTGTGTTCTAACTAAATTTATCTATCACTATCAAACTGAATTCAGGCAGGTAGGCAGGGGCTCGATTTTGTTCTCATATTGCCCAGCAGGCTGCAGTACAGAAGTGCAAGTCTAAGTAAATTAGTTTGACCACTAACCAGTTGTCTTTCTTATTTTATTATAGTGAAATTAGAGACTAGTTTGCAGTCAATTAAGAATTCTTTAAACATGAGTATTTGCAATTTTCCGTTCGAGTTTGTAATGAGAGAACGTTTATAAATTCTGAATTTGTTACAGTGAGCATTATGTATAACAATTAGTACTCTAAAACTTGAGCAATTTTACTTTTCAGGTGTAAAACATGAAGAGTAAGAATACTGGTACTACTGATTTGATAGCTTTCCTGGAAAGAGTTGCTGCAAAAAGAAAACAACCTGAACCAATGAAAGTCAGATGCAGTTAGTAATTTTTGAAGGGCAAAGTGGTAGTGAGACACACACAATACCACCTGAACCTGAGAGAGCTCCTCACACAGAGGCCCCAATAGCAGAAGATGATGATGAATCTATCACCCTAGATGAATCTGATTCTAGTGATCAGGAAAGTGATGATGACAATTATAACATCGAGCCTGATCCTAGGTTGAGGACTCCTATATCAAGCTATGATGTTAATGACCAAGATTCAGTCAGAAGGGCCTACATTGCACTAGGACGATGTAAAACAAAGATGTGTAAGAAAGATTTTCCGCAACATGACTGCGAAGGTAAGCGTCGCTTCCAACCGGTTTGGTTTGATGAGTATAAGTGGCTTGGGTATAGTGTGTATAAAGATGCTGCATATCGCTTTGCTTGCGATTTGTCAATAAAATAGGGGAGCCAGTTGAAAGGTTTCTTGGTCTTGCTCAAGTTGCGGATACTACATCATTGACTCTTAAAGAAGCGATTCAGACCTTGCTCAAGGGTATGATGGTGCTAGTAACATGAAGGGTCATGTTACTGGTTTGAAGAAATTAACTATGCAAGATATCCTGCTGCTTATTATGTTCATTGTTTCGTCCATCAGCTTCAACTAACCCTTGTACCTATTGCTAACGAGAATATTAAGTGCAAATGGTTCTTTGGGCACCTTGCATATTTCTTAAATGTTCTGGGGATGTCATGTAAAAAGATTTGCATGCTTCACGTAGCTCAGGCTGAGTATATGATTGAAGCATTCAAACTAGGTGAAACTGAAGTTGGCCAAGGTTTGAATCAAGAGATGGGCCTAGCAAGGCCAGGTGATACATGATGGGGATCTCACTACAAAACGGTAATGCATGTTATGTCTTTGTATCCTTCAATCAGGAAAGTTCTCTTTAGGCTTGGGTAAGAAAGTAATGGGGCACATGCTTTAGGAGCTTAGACTATGTTGGAAGTATTTAAATCATTTGAGTTTGTTTTCATGCTGCACTTGATGAATGAAATATTTGGGTACACAAGTGACTTAAGCAACGCTTTGCAAAATAGGGATCAAGATATTGTGAATGAAATTGATCTTCTTGAGTTCACAAAGGTACAACTGCAAGTTCTAAGAGAAGATGCTGGATGGAAAGAATTCCTTAAGAATGTCACTTCTTTTTGTGTGAAGCAAAATGTCAGATGTGTTGACATAGATGGGAAGTACAAGCCTATAAAAAGAGCAAGAGCGTTCTATAAAAATACCACGAATTACCACCGGTTCCATGCTGATATGCAAGTCCATCGGTGTCTCTGATGCTGCTTAGCGTAATTCCTGTCCAGCAGTTGCAGCCAACTTCTGGTCAGAAACTCTGCCTGCCGCTGTTGACCAGCACGTTGATTCCGACAAGTCAACACAAAGCTAGAAACCAAGTTGTTTTCTCTACTAATTATCATATACTAGCGTGGGAAATCAAATTATTAAAAGGAAAGCAACAAGAAAAGCTGTCCACAAAATGCAAGAACAAATATTATTGTCAACAACATAAAAATAGATGGTCTTATAACTAAATGAAGGATGGTTATGTTTTGTGGAACAGATGTCAAAGTTAACCGGGACCACATATACATCCAACAGCATGCATGGTGAACTTTGTTACAGAAGAAATCCACCAAATCGACATGCATGAAAGTAAACTTATGTTGCAGTACAAGTAGAAACTTCAAGGAAAAGCATACCAGAAGCACTTCCATCTTTGCGATAGCCGTATCAGTCTGGCCCAGTCTTGTAGCAAGCTGCAGAACATGGAAATTCACCACTAGCACGTAAACATGGCAGGGAATCAAAAGACAGACTAATTGCCCTAGCAAGAAGCGACGGCTACTTAAAACACAAAATGCTAATACGCTCAATGCAAACCTACGTCCCATCCCGACTCCTGAGAAAGATTGACCCAAACTTGCAACCACGGGCACTCCAGACAAAACAACAGCATCCATCACGGATCTGCCAACCGAGACACACTAATGTACCCGAAGCTGTTTGTTTTCTTCGCTGGAAAACCTCGAAGACTGCAACTTCGAGCCCCGGAGCTGTTTGTTTTGTCGGCCTCGTTTCTGCAAACCATCCAGCGACAATAACCAATGTGATAATTAAAAACAGACATTAGTAGGATCCGTAGGAAAGATATTCTAAATATGTCAGCATCTCTAGATTCCCATGTAGTCTGAATTTAAGCAATATCTTCAACAGTCATCATATTTCTAACATCTCCTGTAGACTTTAAAATCCAACTGCACAGACAGTTAAATGAAACAGGAATAGCTTGAATATTCGGTGTGCATAGAAAGAGAATGTGGTTAGGTGAAGTGTGGAATGTTTAGATTACCAGGGACGTCTTGTTTAAGTGATTAAAAGGACAGTTGACTCTTACTGAAACACAAGTGGGCAAGCAAGTCCTTACCGAAACACAAGTGGTCCCTCTCGCGTCGCTCCCGCGGCAGCCGAGGGGGAAAACCTAGCGCCGCCGGCCCCGCGCCCCTCCCCCTCCTCTCCTCCTCGCCGCCGGGCAAAGCCCGGTCGGCGGCGGCAGCGGCAGGACCCTCTCTCTCTCCTCTGCTGGTGGGCCCGTCGCGGGCGGTCTCCTCGGTGGGTGGCAGCGCGCTGGCGTCGGGGCGCGTTGGCGTGGTCTCGAGCGGCGACGGCGTGCTCCTGTGCGCGACCCATGGCCGCCGTGGCCCCTGGGGATCACGGGGATGGCTGCTCGCGGGCGTGCACATGGTGTCGCGGCCCTCGATCTGGCGCGGCCAGATCTGGTCGTCGGCGTCTCGGGTGGCGCGTGGCTGCCCTCGGCGGCGGTGGCTGGCTTGGGATGGTGGTGCTCCGGCGGGTCCTTGCGGTGGAGGCAGCTCTAGTGGTGGAGCTGGTTGTCGGTGTGGTCGCGGCGCGGCGATTAGACTCGACGGCGGGGTGCGGGGGGTGGAGATGGCTCTGGTTGGTGGCGGTAGCGGGGCCGGCTGGTCTCTTGCTGGATCCGACCGGATCTGGTGTTGGAGGTCGGTCGGCGGCCCGTGGCATCGGTGGTGCGTGCCCGGTGGCTCCGGCGCCTCGAGCTCGCCGGGCGACGCAGGTAGGGCAGCAGCCGGGCGTGGTCGTTGCTTCGGCCGTGGGCGGCGGCGTGGGGAGGTCTTGTGGTGGTGGCCTCCCGGTGGCGTGCCGGCTTCATGGTGGCTTGATGCTTCTGCCCGCGGCAGCGGCCGTCTTCTCCGACATCGGCTCGTCTGCATTCAGACCGTCTCGACCTTCGGCCCATCTCCTCGGTGCCTGAGCGCGACTCCCATCAAAGGGCTGGTCCTCTCCCAGCTGCGGTCCACCGCTCGTCTCGCGCCCGGTGCTGTAGGACCAAGCTCGTCTCGCGCACGGTGCGGCAGGATTGACCTCGTCCCCCTCTCTGTGCTGCAGGACCAAGCTCGTCTCGCGCTCAGGGCAGCAGGACGGATTGGCAGATGCCAGTTTTGGCTGGCCTATTGGGTCGCGACGCTGGGGTCGCTCAGGGGTGCGAAAGGTGGGACCTTTCTGCTCGTCTCTTTTGCTGGGGTTGCGGCGGGTCTCGGGTGAGGTGGTGTCAAGGTCGTGGATGCCGGGGCGGCGGCCCTGGTGGTGGCAGCGCTGTGCTCTTGGGCGGAGCTCGTGCCTTGGTGCTGCCTTGTCACCATGGCCGTGTGGGCAGCGTGGTGGCCGGGGTGTGGCGGTGGGTGTTGGCCGAGGTGAAACCCTGTTCTATTTTTGGTCGGACCGGCGGCGACGAAGATCGTTCCCTTCTTGAAGGCGTCGTCGCGGTTCTCACTGCCCGGCATGCAGCTTCAGGGGAAACTCTGATCCTCGGATCGGGCGGTGGCGGTGCTCCGGTGTCGTGTCCTTCCTGAAGGCATCATCTTGGAGCTCATGGTCCGTCATATGTAGCTTCATCTCCTCGTCGTGGTAGTGCTAGGGGTGGTGTTGCTGCGCTCAGCGCATATGTATCTTGCTCTGGGTGTGTGTGTGTTGTGGTTGCGTGTGTTTGCATTGGATGCTTGATGATCGATGCTTTATATATAAAGCGGGACGAAAGCCTTTTCCGATAAGTGATTAAAAAGAACTGATACATGTACACAAACAACAGACATTGTTATACTAGAAAAACAATGAGGAATGTAATATACAACTTTACAAGCACACTGTAGTCCACACTCACAATCTAATAGTACCACTTTTCATGACTACTCACCTCCCAGTGAGGGGAGTGGAGGTCATGGATAAGGGTGGACACGGTCCCTGACTGAGCCACCGTTTGGACCGTCCGGCGGCGGTCCGGACCGTACCGGATCGACCAGTCTTGCAGTCCTGTTTCTTGGTACTGGACCGGTGGAGGCAAAGCCCGGGCCGGCCCGAGCGGACCGGACAACCACCATCAGTAACGAGGTGCGCGGGAGCAGCGGCGAGGTAGGCGACGTGCAGGGAGTGCTCTAGCGAGCTGGAAAACATCGCAAGCGCCGCTCGAGGTGGGCGACGTGCGTGGGCGGCGCGTCTGTTACTCATGAACGTGCACATGTTTATTCATTACCAGTTTATATGCTGCATGCAAGAAATATAGCGTGTGCATGAACCCACGATTTGCAGTGCGCGGGCCTTACCGTGATTAGCGGCTCAAATCGGACGTGTAGATAATCGTCAGATGATACCGTAATTTTTGGAACCAACCTTGTTTCTCTCCTACTTCCTGTTTTCTGTTCGACTGGAAAAAACTGCAAAAGAAACGGCACCGTGGATGGCGCGTGATTATAGGAAGCGTCCGGTATTAAATCTAGCTCGTTCCAAAAAAACACTTGCCTCATTTGTTGGATGAGAAAATTACGGAGGCACTGAAATCCGCAGCCATGGCATGAATTGCAACGACGGTTGGGGTCGACGGCATGGTCTGAACTCGCGAACAGCGGCGGTACATGCACGGTAGCGACGGCAAGAGGCCACGGAGCACGGGGAGGAGAGGAAGGAAGGTGTGGGCAAGCTCAGGGACACAGTGGTTAGGGCCAGTTCTGCCGGTGGCCGCGACGACGAGGAAGGCTAGGGCAACAGCGATGACTATGTTTTCTCGGTCCGCTCGGTTGGACCGGTTAAAGACCGGACCGGACCGAGATTTTTTCGGGCCTGATATGGCAGACCGGACCGGCCATTTTATGTAGCGAGCCAGGACCGAGCGGGCCAAGACCGAACGGGCCACGAGCGGGTACGTCCAGCCTGAGTCATGGAGCAGAAACTGCTGTGCCGTCGATGTGCATCGGCATGGGGTGCCCACTTGTGTAGTCACCACACGGTCTGCCGTCGATGTGCATCGGCATGGGGTGCCCACTTGTGTAGTCACCACACGGTCTGCCGTCGATGTGCATCGGCATGGGGTGCCCACTTCTGTAGTCACCACACGGTCTTGGTCATTGTACATCCCCGCGCGGAGTCACTGGTCCCAGCCACCCCCGCGCGGAGTGATGTGTGACGTCGTCACGCTGGATGACGCGGGCGAGGCTGAAGTCCCCCAGCCGTGGGTTGTACTCCTCATCCAGCATCACGTTGCTGGCCTTGACGTCCCTGTGTAGGATCCGCTTCACTGGTAGAAAAAAAGGCTTCCGTCCAGCCCCATAAGTCGCGGAACTGTAGGAACCGCGACTAATGAAGCATTTAGTCCCGGTTCGGCAGACGAACCGCGACCAAATGCCTGCGCCCAGGGCGCTCAGTGGCCAGCTGGTGCACGTGAGGGGCTTTAGTCGCGGTTGGCCAGGCCAGCCGCGACTAAAGGTGCCCAAAGGCCTTTAGTCGCGGTTGGCCAGGCCAACCGCGACTAAAGCTCCTCCCCTATATATACCAGTTCAGCGCACTCACTTAGCCATTTGGTGCCACTTCTCTTCACAAGCTTCACAAGGGGGTGTAGGTTTGCTTTTGGTTCCTCTTATGCACACAAGGTGTTTGATGAAATGCCCCAAGAGCCACACTTGAGGTTCCTCATTCATTTTTTTCCTCCTCGATCGCGGTTAGCAACTTGAACCTTTCATGCATGTGTGTCATTGATAAAATATGCATGTGTGCTGTTCATTGTTTAATTTCTATTGTTTATAGCTAGTTAGTTTAACAAATGCATGATGGTTAATTATATATTTTATATTATAATAATGCAGATGAATCGGCAATGGATGTACGGTAACCGACTCTCCCGCGAGTTCACTACGGGTTTGAAAGATTTCCTCGTAGTGGCTAATGCGAACAAGCAGAAGGCTTTTGTTATCTGTCCATGTGTTGACTGTAAGAATCAGAAGGGTTACTCTTCCTCAAGAGAAGTTCACCTGCACCTGCTTCGGCACGGTTTCATGCCAAGCTATAATTGTTGGACCAAGCATGGAGAAAGAGGGGTTATAATGGAAGAAGATGAAGAAGGGGATGATTTCATCGATGAAAGCTATCTTGCTGATTTCGGTGATACTTTCATGGAGGATGCTGAAGGTGAAGGGGAAGGTGAAGGGGAAGGTGAAGGGGAAGGTGAAGGTGAAGAAGAGGCACGTGATGAGACCGTTGATGATCTTGGTCGGACCATTGCTGATGCACGGAGACGCTGCGAAACTGAAAAGGAGAGGGAGAATTTGGATCGCATGTTAGAAGATCACAGAAAGTCGTTGTACCCCGGATGCGATGATGGTCTGAAAAAGCTGGGCTGCACACTGGATTTGCTGAAATGGAAGGCACAGGCAGGTGTAGCTGACTCGGCATTTGAAAACTTGCTGAAAATGTTGAAGAATATGTTTCCAAAGAATAACGAGTTGCCCGCCAGTACGTACGAAGCAAAGAAGGTTGTCTGCCCTCTAGGTTTAGAGGTTCTGAAGATACATGCATGCATCAACGACTGCATCCTCTACCGCGGTGAATACGAGAATTTGAATGAATGCCCGGTATGCACTGCATTGCGTTATAAGATCAGAGGCGATGACCCTGGTGACGATGTTGAGGGCGAGAAACCCAGGAAGAGGGTTCCCGCCAAGGTGATGTGGTATGCTCCTATAATACCACGGTTGAAACGTCTGTTCAGGAACAAAGAGCATGCCAAGTTGTTGCGATGGCACAAAGAGGACCGTAAGTCGGACGGGGAGTTGAGACACACCGCAGATGGAACGCAATGGAGAAAGATCGACAGAGAGTTCAAAGATTTTGCAGCTGACGCAAGGAACATAAGATTTGGTCTAAGTACAGATGGCATGAATCCTTTTGGCGAGCAGAGCTCCAGCCATAGCACCTGGCCCGTGACTCTATGCATCTACAACCTTCCTCCTTGGTTGTGCATGAAGCGGAAGTTCATTATGATGCCAGTGCTCATCCAAGGTCCTAAGCAACCCGGCAACGACATCGATGTGTACCTAAGGCCATTAGTTGATGAACTTTTACAGCTGTGGGGCAGACCTGGTGTCCGTGTGTGGGATGAGCACAAACAAGAGGAATTTAACCTACGAGCGTTGCTTTTCGTAACCATCAACGATTGGCCTGCTCTTAGTAACCTTTCGGGACTGTCAAATAAAGGATACAATGCATGCACGCACTGCTTACATGAGACTGAAAGTGTACATTTGCCAAATTGTAAGAAGAACGTGTACCTTGGGCATCGTCGATTTCTTCCGAAAATTCATCCAGTAAGAAAGAAAGGCAAGCATTACAACGGCAAGGCAGATCACCGGCCGAAGCCTGCAGAACGCACTGGTGCTGAGGTATTTGATATGGTCAAGGATTTGAAAGTCATCTTTGGAAAGGGTCCTGGCGGACAATCAGTTCCGAAGGGAGCTGACGGGCACGCAGCCATGTGGAAGAAGAAATCTATATTCTGGGAGCTAGAATATTGGAAAGTCCTAGAAGTCCGCTCTGCAATCGACGTGATGCACGTTACGAAGAATATTTGCGTGAACCTCCTAAGCTTCTTGGGCGTGTATGGGAAGACAAATGATACAAAGGAAGCACGGCAGGACCAGCAACGTTTGAAAGACCCTGATGACCGGCATCCGAAATGGTTTCAAGGTCGTGCCAGCTACGCTCTGACCAAAGAAGAGAAGGTCATCTTTTTTGAATGCCTGAGCAGTATGAAGGTCCCGTCTGGATTCTCGTCCAATATAAAGGGAATAATAAACATGGCGGAGAAAAAGTTCCAAAACCTGAAGTCTCACGACTGCCACGTGATTATGACGCAATTGCTTCCGATTGCTTTGAGGGGGCTCCTGCCGGAAAATGTTCGAGTAGCCATTGTGAAGCTATGTGCATTCCTCAATGCAATCTCTCAGAAGGTAATCAATCCAGAAGATCTACCACGGTTACAGAACGATGTGGTCCAATGTCTTGTCAGTTTCGAGTTGGTGTTCCCGCCATCCTTCTTCAATATTATGACTCACCTCCTGGTTCACCTAGTCGAAGAGATTTTCATTCTCGGTCCTGTATTTCTACACAATATGTTCCCCTTCGAGAGGTTCATGGGAGTATTAAAGAAATATGTTCGTAACCGTGCTAGGCCAGAAGGAAGCATCGCCAAGGGCTATGGAAATGAGGAGGTAATTGAGTTTTGTGTTGACTTTGTTCCTGACCTTAAGCCGATTGGACTTCCTCGATCGCGGCACGAGGGGAGACTAAGTGGAAAAGGCACGATCGGAAGGAAATCAACGATATGTATGGACGGCCATTCTCTGACTGAAGCACACCACACTGTACTGACCAATTCCAGCTTGGTGGCTCCGTACTTTGAGAAACACAAGAATATTTTACGCTCGGACAACCCGGGGAAGCCTGAATCCTGGATTAGGAAGGCCCACATGGAGACTTTCGGCAGTTGGTTGAGAAAACATTTAATGAATGACAATGATGTTGTAGATCAGCTGTACATGTTGGCCAAGACACCATCTTCGACTATAACGACTTTCCAAGGGTACGAGATAAATGGGAATACATTTTACACGATCGCCCAAGATAAAAAAAGCACCAACCAAAACAGTGGTGTCCGCTTTGATGCAGCAACCGAGAATGGGCAAAAGGTCACATATTATGGTTACATAGAGGAGATATGGGAACTTGACTATGGACCCTCCTTTAAGGTCCCTTTGTTCCGGTGCAAATGGTTCAAGCTAACAGGAGGTGGGGTAAAGGTGGACCAGCAATACGGAATGACAATGGTGGATTTCAACAATCTTGGTTACCTTGACGAACCATTCGTCCTAGCGAAAGATGTCGCTCAGGTTTTCTATGTGAAGGACATGAGTAGCAAACCGAGAAAACGGAAAGATAAGAAAACGATCAGTACATCATGCGATGATCCAAAGCGCCACATTGTTCTTTCAGGGAAAAGAAACATCGTGGGAGTGGAGGACAAGACAGACATGTCAGAAGATTATAATATGTTTGGTGAAATTCCGCCCTTCAAAGTGAACACCGACCCAAGCATTAAGTTAAATGATGAGGATGCTCCATGGATACGGCACAATCGTAAGCAAGCAGGGACACAAGGGAAGAATTGATGTGTAATAATTTATTGTACCAAACTTTGTATTTGGTCGATGAACTGAATGATGTATCAAACCTTTTGTCAAACCTTCAAGGGATTAGTTTTATTTTTCTGATTTTTTTGATATATAATTGTATTTTTAAGATTTTAAAATGAATTAGTTTTATTTTTCTGATTTTAAAAGGAAAAAGGAAGAAGAAGAAAGAAGGAAAAAGGAAAAAAAACAGAAGAAAAAAGGAAAAACAGAAGAAAAAAACAAACAGAAGAAAAAAGGAAAAACAGAAGAAAAACATAAGAAAAAAACAAACAGAAGAAAAACAGAAGAAAAAAGGAAAAAGGAAGAAAGGAAGAAAAAAAAGAAGAAAAACAAGAAAAAGGAAGGAAAAAAAAGAAGAAAAAAATAGAAGAAAAAAGGAAGAAAAAAACAGAAGAAAAACAAGAATTTAAAATGAATTAGTTTTATTTTCTGATTTTTTTGATATATAATTGTATTTTTAAGATTTTAATAACATAAATAAATAAGTAATTAGAAACTTTAATAGCAAAAATAATTATCATAAAGTAAAATAAATAAGTAATTAGAAACAAAATAAAATAAAATAAATAAGCTTTTTGTTGTAAGTAGAAACAAAACAAAATAAATAAAGCAAAAATGAAAACAAAAAACAGGCAAAAAATAAAAAATAAGCCACCTACTGGGCCACCACGGCCTGAATACGACTAGAAACCCATTATTGGGCCAGGATTCAGGCCCGCAGGAAGGCCCAGTAGGCCCACAGGCTAGTAGTAACAGAATAGGCCCGTAAGCCTGCATTTGAGAGGAGCTCGAAGTGGTCAGCGCAGCCGCGCTTATAAACCACTGTCGAAGCCTCTCGGCTAGCGAGGTGGGACTAAACATCCCACCGCACCGCGCCAGTGCCAGCACAGACCTTTAGTCGCGGTCGGTGTGGCGGACCGCGACTAAAGCTAGCCTTTAGTCGCGGTCCGCCACCCCAACCGCGACTAAAGGCTCTTTCCTGCGCGGGAACGAAGCGGCGCCAAAACCCTTTAGTCGCGGTTGGTGTGGCGGACCGCGACTAAAGGCTAGCTTTAGTCGCGGTTGGTATGGCGGACCGCGACTAAAGGCTAGCTTTAGTCGCGGTTGGTGTGGCGGACCGCGACTAAAGCTAGGCTTTAGTCGCGGTCCGCCATACCAACCGCGACTAAAGCTGCGTCTATAAATACTGCACTTGGCAGTTTTGCCACTTCCCATTCTCCTCTCTCTCGATGCCGAAGCGCTGCCCCGACGCCGATCGACGCCGACGCCGACGCCGAAGCCCTGCCCGACGCCGGAGCCCTGCGCGCCGCCGCCCCCCGTCCCCAGTGAGCGCCGCCCGTGCCCTGCGCCCTTGCCCGCCGCCCGACGCCCTGCCGCCCGCCGCCCGCCGCGCCCGCCGCCCGCTGGCCCTGCCTGCGCCGTGTCCTCCGCGCGCCGCCCGCCGCCCGCCGCCCGCTGGCCCTGCCAGCTGCCGTCCTCCGCGCGCCGCCCGCCGCCCGCTGGCCCTGCTGTCCTCCGCCGGCAGAAGAAGATCAGAAGAAGAAAAAGGAAGAAGAAGAAGAAAGAAAAAGGGAAAAGGAAGAAGAAGAAAAAGGAAAAAAAAGGAAAAAGGAAAAAGGAAAAAGGAAAACACAAAAAAAAACAAATTAAACAGAAGAAAAAACAAAAGAAAACAAAAAAACAGAAGAAAACCAAAGGAAGAAGAAAGAAAAAGGAAGAAGAAAAAAAACAAGAAAGAAAAAGAAAGAAGAAAAAAGAAAGGAAGAAGAAAAACAAAGGAAGAAGAAAAAAAGAAAGAAGAAAAAGGAAGAAGAAAAAAAGAAAGAAGAAAGAAAGAAGAAAGAAAAATGAAGAAGAAAAAACAAGAAAGAAAAAGAAAGAAGAAAAAAGAAAGGAAGAAGAAAAACAAAGGAAGAAGAAAAAAAGAAAGAAGAAAAAGGAAGAAGAAAAAAAGAAAGAAGAAAGAAAGAAGAAAGAAAAATGAAGAAGAAAAAACAAGAAAGAAAAAGGAAAAAAAATGAAAACCAAATAAAAACCAAATGAAAACCAAAAGAAAGAAGAAAGGAAAAGGAAGAAGAAAAAAAGAAGAAGAAAGGAAGAAGAAAGGAAGAAGAAGAAAGAAAGAAAAAAGAAAAAGGAAAGAAGAAGAAAGAAAGAATAGAAAGGAATAAGAAGAAAAGGAAGAAGAAGAAAGAAAGAAGAAAGGAAAGAAGAAAGAAAGAAGAAGAAAGGAAGAAGAAGAAAGAAAGAAGAAGAAAGGAAAAAGGAAGAAGAAAATAAGTAACTTAAAACTTGATAATTAACAAAAAACCGTAAAATTTGATAATTAACCAAATGGCGAGGGTTATACATGTGTGTTGTCCTCGCCTCCCTCTCCGTGGCGCCGTCGTCTGCCGCCCCGTCTCGCGCTCTACCGCGACACCCTCTCCCACCCCTTCCTCGCCCCCTCCTTTTGCCACCGCCCTTTCGCCACCGCCACCGCCACCGCCCCCCTTCTTCACTTAATTAATTTGTTTTTACTACATGTTTTCAGGACTGACATAATGGCGGACGATAGAGCTGACCCGATTATGGACAACTATGATCCGGACGGTGAAGCACATATGTTCGGCATCATAAACGGCGATATTCAATATGTGCCGACCGGACAAGAAGAAGATGATGTCTCTTCTTATCTGAACCTTGACGGTGAAGATGAAGGGCGCCGTCAGCAAGATGATGCCGAACAAACGTCGATAAACGACGATCTTCAAATGGAAGTAGCAACCACCTCCGGCGCCGAGGTATATATATACATTGAGCCTCTGGTGATACAAACTAACTGATTTGAATAAATATGTGTGTACTAACGGGCGCGACTCTCTTTCTTATTTTAGCCCTCAGCCGGATCGTCGAAACAATCGAGTACGTCGTCAAAGCGTGGCGCAACCAAGACGATGAAACAAGGGGAAACATGCACCATCGAGGTTGTCGACAGTGCAACCGGCAGGCCGCTGGAGCCCCGCAAGAACGCCATCAAGTTTGTCAGCCAATGCGGAGCCGTTGTTAGAGACAACGTCTCGATCACCGTCCAAGAGTGGAATGAGCCAAAGAAGGCACGAATTGCTGGTTTCACTTTTGTCGATAAGAGAACAAAAAAAGATTGCTTCAAGAAGCTTATGGAACATTTCGTTCTACCTCCGGAATACAACAAATTCGATGAGGAGGGTAACAAGATTGAGGAAAACAAGGAGAGGAGGAGGCTAGTCAAACAGTTCGCTCTTCATAAGATGGCCGACGCATTCCGGAAATTCAAGCAAAATCTAAACCATGACTTTGTCAAGCAGAACAAGACTCCGAATTTCAAAGGACAATATGAGAAACTGAAACATGATTGGCCAGAATTTGTGAAGCAAAAGAAATCGGAGCAGTTCATTCAAATATCGAAAAAAAATAAGGAAAATGCGGCTAAGAAGGAGTACAATCATATTATGGGGCCAAGAGGGTATCGCCTTTGGCAGCCTAGGTTGGCGAAGATGGAGAACGAGCTGAGGGCGCGAGGAATCCGTCCAGGTACGGAGGGATGGGACCCAAGGGCCAAAAGCTGGTGGTACGGGCATGGGGGAACACTGAACCCGGAGACAGGGGAGTGTGTTTACCAGGGCAAAATAATGAAACCCACCCAAGCCCTTATTGACGCAATGAGGGATGCTCAAGAGGGGAAGATCAAGTTCAACAGAGAGAACGACGCACTGACAAAAGCCCTCGGGAATCCTGAACACGGAGGACGTGTACGAGGCATGGGGCACATTCCGTGGAAAATAGGGTTCCCCCAGAACGATGACCCGTACGGTTACAGAAGCCGTAAGAGAAAGATGGATCGGGAAGCAGATGTTGTGGCGCGGTTGGCATCGGAAATGGATGTGATGAAGAAAACCGTGAGTGTACTAGTAGCCGAAAGAGATGCAGCTTGGGCGCAGCATGAAGATCATCCAGCGGATCTCGATAGCCAGCAGCGGAGAAGCAGCGTGGCTTCCACGGAGGCCCCACCGGCTGGTGCAGATGCACCGACGATCGAAATTACTGCACCGGAGCCTCTGGTGGTCGAAATTACTGCACCGGAGCCTCCTCGCTACCCCGTGGACGATATAAAGGAGAGGAAAGAATGTCATCTGTATTATCCTATCGGGAACATGTCCATGAAGGTAGCCATCGGCAGTGCTTTACCATGTTTACCTGGAGCACTCCACCACAACAACCCCATTCAAGATGGCTATGCTCGTGTCACGGTGGAGGACATAGTCCAAGGGTTTGAGGACCTGGAGATTGACATTGCTACACCTGAAGGGGAGAAAAGACTTGGAGATGTCAAGCGCCATTTCATTCTATGGCAAAAGAAGTTTATCAAGTTTCCAGGCGAGGCGCCAAGGACAACAAGTCCACCCCCCTATGGTGGTGGTGGTGGCGGTGGCGGCGGCGGCGGTGGTGGTGGTGGTGGCGGTTCACCTACACCTCCGTCACGTCAGCCGACGCCTCCCAGTCCACAACGTCCGGCGGGTGATCAGACGCCGCCCCCCAGTCCTCGTCTGGCGGGTGATCAGACGCCGCCCCCCAATCCACCTCCGGCAAAGAAGCAGAAGCAGTCCTGGATTATTAACCCGGACCCTTATGTACCTAAGACCACAAAGGTACCGGAGCCATCACTGAAGCCTCTCCCCACAAGGCCTTGGGAACGTAGTGCCGAGGAAACTGCCGCGGCCGCGGCTGCTGATCTTGAGAAATGGAAGGCGGACTGCAAGAAGAAAAGAGAGCCCGAGCCCAAGCCAGTATTTTCTGATGAGCAAAAGAAGTGGGCTAAGTCATTTTTGAGCACACCGTCCCAAGCCGCGAAGAATCTGCCTGAGGACTATGCACGTGAACTTCGTAGGCAGGCACTCATGTTGAAGGAGAAGAAAGGGCGGGCGGATGACCCCGATCCGGAACAAAGTAAACGAGTTGCCCAGCTCGGGGAACAAAGTAAACAATCAATTGCCCCGCTTATAGTGAAAGCCGCCGGTCCGGATGACCCCGATATCATAGCAGCTGCGGCAGCACTTGGATTGACTGCAACGAGTGCCAGAGAACAAGCGGCCAACTTATGTATTACTCTTCGTGAACTGTTAGGCCTTGATGAGGCGCCAGTGAAGGAGGTAGTAATTACATATGTGAAGAATGGGCCTCTCGTCGAGCCTGCGCAGGAACAGGATCTACCTCCACAAATGAAAGGTCTGCTGAAATGGTACAAGGGTTACATAAAAAATAAAAACGCCAACGAATATATTTATGCGGAAGTTAGACATGAGCATCACTTCAAACATTACTATGTACAAATTCATCTGAGTGAATTGTTCCAGCTTTTCAATCTGCGCGAGCTCGACAAATCTATCATCAGTTGCTACGTTCTGTAAGTGATTTATTTCTACCCCATCTCGTTCATATTGCCTGCACTATATATATGTCCTAACTATATTGTTGTGTCCGCTATTATACATGCAGAATGAAGATTAAGGAATGCAGAGTAAGGAACATCCATGATGTTGGGTTCATTGACCCACACATCGTTAATGGATATGTGTTGCGGCATCACCCCGACGACATGGAGGCAGACCTGTGGCAGTTTCTTACAAAGCAGGAACTCAAAAGTGATATTCTATTTCCTTACCATTTTGGGTGAGTGTTTCTGTCTTGAGCACATTCTCTTTTGTTTACTCCATGCATGGTATGTGGCCGGCTAATCGATGAGTTATGCATGACGTACTGTGCATGTACCGTGTCCGCAGGTTCCACTGGATTCTGCTAGTAATTAAAGTTGACACCTCAGAATGTCTCGTCCACGACTCTCTGAATATGGATCCAAAGCTTTGGGGCAACCTGAGAAAAATGATGCAGAAGTAATTATTTTCATTCATTTGCGCTCTATATCGATCGGCCTATTTCGTTCATTTCCTAATATCAAGTAACTAATAACTCTCTTGTTCATTTAATTTTCTTTGCCTCGTAGGGTTTGGAGACGGTTCGTAGATACAAAGGTCGGTGAATTCAAAAAACAGCTAGAATTCAAAATGTCAAAGGCTAAGAATGCTGGGGATATTCAGCCAGCGGGGACCAATCTATGTGGATACTATGTCTGTGAGATGATCCGGAGATACACCTCTGAGCGGGTTCCGAGTGATACCAATGCTCAGAGGAATAACCTCCGGATGATGCTTAGTCCAGAAGCTCGCTTCCGACCACTTCAAGAGGAACTAGCTGGATGGTTCAGGAGGGAAGTCCTCCATCCTAAAGGAGAACACCATTACGAGGACGTAGAACTTTATATGCCTTAAATTATGTATGGAAACTTGTTCAAAATTGTATATGGTCATCCGATGATATTTAATATATTCCTCTTGAATTCTTTTTGGTTCTAATTTCAAATTTGTTTGAAATTGTACA
Organism: Aegilops umbellulata; assembly: GCA_032464435.1. Lineage (NCBI taxonomy): Eukaryota > Viridiplantae > Streptophyta > Magnoliopsida > Poales > Poaceae > Aegilops > Aegilops umbellulata. Next base: position 587,945,948 of record CP136060.1, on the reverse strand, counting down.
ATCATATGCATGTATGTAGTAGCGTAGAATATGTGAAACTCCTTCAAAATTAAAATAAAGCATAAAAGAAGTAAAACAATACAAATTGAACAGAAAACAGGTTTAGGGGGGGGCAGGTTTAGGGGGGAGGCTAAAACCCTAAACCTGCGGCGGTCTTTAGTCGCGGTTGGGCAGAAGAACCGCGACTAAAAGTCCTCCGCCCCGACGGCCACCTGGCGCCCACGTGGACGTGCCTTTAGTCGCGGTTCTTAAACAACCGCGACTAAAGGGGGGAGCCTTTAGTCCCGCCTGTTTGGTCGCGGTTGCGCAACCGCGACTAATGGCAGTTGCGAACCGCGACCAAAGGCCCTTTTTCCACCAGTGCTTACTGCTGCCATGGTGCAGGTAGTCCAGCGCTGATGCCACGCCACGAATGATCTTGTACCGCCTCTCCCAGGTAAGCTCCGCCTCCGGGATCCTTTGTCTGACTTAGAGGAGCTTGTCCAGGCTGCCCATGGGGAAGTACTCGTAGAACAGCAGCAGCTCCCCCTTCTTGTGGCACCAGCCGACCAACTTGACAAGGTTGCGGTGGGAGAGCTTGCTGATTGTGTTTACCTTGGCGACGAGCTCTTGCTCTCCCGGCTGGACTTGGCGTTGCTTGTCGACACCCGCTTCACGGCCACCTCCAACTTCATCCCCTCGATGTAACCAAGGTGAACGGTGCCAAAACCCCCTGCGCCGAGCTTGCATGTAGGACAAAAGTTGGCAGTCGCACGCCTGAGCTCCATGAGCTTAAATTTGACTGGACCATGTCACTGGTGGAAAAAGGGCCTTTGGTCGCGGTTCGCAACTGCCATTAGTCGCGGTTGCGCAACCGCGATCAAACAGGCGGGATTAAAGGCTCCCCCCTTTAGTCGCGGTTGCTTAAGAACCGCGACTAAAGGCACGTCCACGTGGGCGCCAGGTGGCCGTCGGGGCGGAGGACTTTTAGTCGCGGTTCTTCTGGCCAACCGCGACTAAAGACCGCCGCAGGTTTAGGGTTTTAGCCCCCCCCCCCCCCCTAAACCTGCCCCCCCCCTAAACCTGTTTTCTGTTTAATTTGTATTGTTTTACTTCTTTTATGCTTTATTTTAATTTTGAAGGAGTTTCACATATTCTACGCTACTACATACATGCATATGATTGTACAATTTCAAACAAATTTGAAATTAGAATCAAAAAGAATTCAAGAGGAATATATTAAATATCATCGGATGACCATATACAATTTTGAACAAGTTTTCATACATAATTTAAGGCATATAAAGTTCTACGTCCTCGTAATGGTGTTCTCCTTTAGGATGGAGGACTTCCCTCCTGAACCATCCAGCTAGTTCCTCTTGAAGTGGTCGGAAGCGAGCTTCTGGACTAAGCATCATCCGGAGGTTATTCCTCTGAGCATTGGTATCACTCGGAACCCGCTCAGAGGTGTATCTCCGGATCATCTCACAGACATAGTATCCACATAGATTGGTCCCCGCTGGCTGAATATCCCCAGCATTCTTAGCCTTTGACATTTTGAATTCTAGCTTTTTTTTTAATTCACCGACCTTTGTATCTACGAACCGTCTCCAAACCCTACGAGGCAAAGAAAATTAAATGAACAAGAGAGTTATTAGTTACTTGATATTAGGAAATGAACGAAATAGGCCGATCGATATAGAGCGCAAATGAATGAAAATAATTACTTCTGCATCATTTTTCTCAGGTTGCCCCAAAGCTTTGGATCCATATTCAGAGAGTCGTGGACGAGACATTCTGAGGTGTCAACTTTAATTACTAGCAGAATCCAGTGGAACCTGCGGACACGGTACATGCACAGTACGTCATGCATAACTCATCGATTAGCCGGCCACATACCATGCATGGAGTAAACAAAAGAGAATGTGCTCAAGACAGAAACACTCACCCAAAATGGTAAGGAAATAGAATATCACTTTTGAGTTCCTGCTTTGTAAGAAACTGCCACAGGTCTGCCTCCATGTCGTCGGGGTGATGCCGCAACACATATCCATTAACGATGTGTGGGTCAATGAACCCAACATCATGGATGTTCCTTACTCTGCATTCCTTAATCTTCATTCTGCATGTATAATAGCGGACACAACAATATAGTTAGGACATATATATAGTGCAGGCAATATGAACGAGATGGGGTAGAAATAAATCACTTACAGAACGTAGCAACTGATGATAGATTTGTCGAGCTCGCGCAGATTGAAAAGCTGGAACAATTCACTCAGATGAATTTGTACATAGTAATGTTTGAAGTGATGCTCATGTCTAACTTCCGCATAAATATATTCGTTGGCGTTTTTATTTTTTATGTAACCCTTGTACCATTTCAGCAGACCTTTCATTTGTGGAGGTAGATCCTGTTCCTGCGCAGGCTCGACGAGAGGCCCATTCTTCACATATGTAATTACTACCTCCTTCACTGGCGCCTCATCAAGGCCTAACAGTTCACGAAGAGTAATACATAAGTTGGCCGCTTGTTCTCTGGCACTCGTTGCAGTCAATCCAAGTGCTGCCGCAGCTGCTATGATATCGGGGTCATCCGGACCGGCGGCTTTCACTATAAGCGGGGCAATTGATTGTTTACTTTGTTCCCCGAGCTGGGCAACTCGTTTACTTTGTTCCGGATCGGGGTCATCCGCCCGCCCTTTCTTCTCCTTCAACATGAGTGCCTGCCTACGAAGTTCACGTGCATAGTCCTCAGGCAGATTCTTCGCGGCTTGGGACGGTGTGCTCAAAAATGACTTAGCCCACTTCTTTTGCTCATCAGAAAATACTGGCTTGGGCTCGGGCTCTCTTTTCTTCTTGCAGTCCGCCTTCCATTTCTCAAGATCAGCAGCCGCGGCCGCGGCAGTTTCCTCGGCACTACGTTCCCAAGGCCTTGTGGGGAGAGGCTTCAGTGATGGCTCCGGTACCTTTGTGGTCTTAGGTACATAAGGGTCCGGGTTAATAATCCAGGACTGCTTCTGCTTCTTTGCCGGAGGTGGATTGGGGGGCGGCGTCTGATCACCCGCCAGACGAGGACTGGGGGGCGGCGTCTGATCACCCGCCGGACGTTGTGGACTGGGAGGCGTCGGCTGACGTGACGGAGGTGTAGGTGAACCGCCACCACCACCACCACCGCCGCCGCCGCCACCGCCACCACCACCACCGTAGGGGGGTGGACTTGTTGTCCTTGGCGCCTCGCCTGGAAACTTGATAAACTTCTTTTGCCATAGAATGAAATGGCGCTTGACATCTCCAAGTCTTTTCTCCCCTTCAGGTGTAGCAATGTCAATCTCCAGGTCCTCAAACCCTTGGACTATGTCCTCCACCGTGACACGAGCATAGCCATCTTGAATGGGGTTGTTGTGGTGGAGTGCTCCAGGTAAACATGGTAAAGCACTGCCGATGGCTACCTTCATGGACATGTTCCCGATAGGATAATACAGATGACATTCTTTCCTCTCCTTTATATCGTCCACGGGGTAGAGAGGAGGCTCCGGTGCAGTAATTTCGACCACCAGAGGCTCCGGTGCAGTAATTTCGATCGTCGGTGCATCTGCACCAGCCGGTGGGGCCTCCGTGGAAGCCACGCTGCTTCTCCGCTGCTGGCTATCGAGATCCGCTGGATGATCTTCATGCTGCGCCCAAGCTGCATCTCTTTCGGCTACTAGTACACTCACGGTTTTCTTCATCACATCCATTTCTGATGCCAACCACGCCACAACATCTGCTTCCCGATCCATCTTTCTCTTACGGCTTCTGTAACCGTACGGGTCATCGTTCTGGGGGAACCCTATTTTCCACGGAATGTGCCCCATGCCTCGTACACGTCCTCCGTGTTCAGGATTCCCGAGGGCTTTTGTCAGTGCGTCGTTCTCTCTGTTGAACTTGATCTTCCCCTCTTGAGCATCCCTCATTGCGTCAATAAGGGCTTGGGTGGGTTTCATTATTTTGCCCTGGTAAACACACTCCCCTGTCTCCGGGTTCAGCGTTCCCCCATGCCCGTACCACCAGCTTTTGGCCCTTGGGTCCCATCCCTCCGTACCTGGACGGATTCCTCGCGCCCTCAGCTCGTTCTCCATCTTCGCCAACCTAGGCTGCCAAAGGCGATACCCTCTTGGCCCCATAATATGATTGTACTCCTTCTTAGCCGCATTTTCCTTATTTTTTTTCGATATTTGAATGAACTGCTCCGATTTCTTTTGCTTCACAAATTCTGGCCAATCATGTTTCAGTTTCTCATATTGTCCTTTGAAATTCGGAGTATTGTTCTGCTTGACAAAGTCATGGTTTAGATTTTGCTTGAATTTCCGGAATGCGTCGGCCATCTTATGAAGAGCGAACTGTTTGACTAGCCTCCTCCTCTCCTTGTTTTCCTCAATCTTGTTACCCTCCTCATCGAATTTGTTGTATTCCGGAGGTAGAACGAAATGTTCCATAAGCTTCTTGAAGCAATCTTTTTTTGTTCTCTTATCGACAAAAGTGAAACCAGCAATTCGTGCCTTCTTTGGCTCATTCCACTCTTGGACGGTGATCGAGACGTTGTCTCTAACAACGGCTCCGCATTGGCTGACAAACTTGATGGCGTTCTTGCGGGGCTCCAGCGGCCTGCCGGTTGCACTGTCGACAACCTCGATGGTGCATGTTTCCCCTTGTTTCATCGTCTTGGTTGCGCCACGCTTTGACGACGTACTCGATTGTTTCGACGATCCGGCCGAGGGCTAAAATAAGAAAGAGAGTCGCGCCCGTTAGTACACACATATTTATTCAAATCAGTTAGTTTGTATCACCAGAGGCTCAATGTATATATATACCTCGGCGCCGGAGGTGGTTGCTACTTCCATTTGAAGATCGTCGTTTATCGACGTTTGTTCGGCATCATCTTGCTGACGGCGCCCTTCATCTTCACCGTCAAGGTTCAGATAAGAAGAGACATCATCTTCTTCTTGTCCGGTCGGCACATATTGAATATCGCCGTTTATGATGCCGAACATATGTGCTTCACCGTCCGGATCATAGTTGTCCATAATCGGGTCAGCTCTATCGTCCGCCATTATGTCAGTCCTGAAAACATGTAGTAAAAACAAATTAATTAAGTGAAGAAGGGGGGCGGTGGCGGTGGCGGTGGCGAAAGGGCGGTGGCAAAAGGAGGGGGCGAGGAAGGGGTGGGAGAGGGTGTCGCGGTAGAGCGCGAGACGGGGCGGCAGACGACGGCGCCACGGAGAGGGAGGCGAGGACAACACACATGTATAACCCTCGCCATTTGGTTAATTATCAAATTTTACGGTTTTTTGTTAATTATCAAGTTTTAAGTTACTTATTTTCTTCTTCCTTTTTCCTTTCTTCTTCTTTCTTTCTTCTTCTTCCTTTCTTCTTCTTTCTTTCTTCTTTCCTTTCTTCTTTCTTTCTTCTTCTTCCTTTTCTTCTTATTCCTTTCTATTCTTTCTTTCTTCTTCTTTCCTTTTTCTTTTTTATTTCTTTCTTCTTCTTCCTTTCTTCTTCCTTTCTTCTTCTTTTTTTCTTCTTCCTTTTCCTTTCTTCTTTCTTTTGGTTTTCATTTGGTTTTTATTTGGTTTTCATTTTTTTTCCTTTTTCTTTCTTGTTTTTTCTTCTTCATTTTTCTTTCTTCTTTCTTTCTTCTTTCTTTTTTTCTTCTTCCTTTTTCTTCTTTCTTTTTTTCTTCTTCCTTTGTTTTTCTTCTTCCTTTCTTTTTTCTTCTTTCTTTTTCTTTCTTGTTTTTTCTTCTTCATTTTTCTTTCTTCTTTCTTTCTTCTTTCTTTTTTTCTTCTTCCTTTTTCTTCTTTCTTTTTTTCTTCTTCCTTTGTTTTTCTTCTTCCTTTCTTTTTTCTTCTTTCTTTTTCTTTCTTGTTTTTTTTCTTCTTCCTTTTTCTTTCTTCTTCCTTTGTTTTTCTTCTGTTTTTTTGTTTTCTTTTGTTTTCTCTTCTGTTAAATTTGTTTTTTTTTGTGTTTTCCTTTTTCTTTTTTCCTTTTTCCTTTTTTTCCTTTTTCTTCTTCTTCCTTTTCCCTTTTTCTTTCTTCTTCTTCTTCCTTTTTCTTCTTCTGATCTTCTTCTGCCGGCGGAGGACGGCAGGGCCAGCGGGCGGCGGGCGGCGCGCGGAGGACGGCAGCTGGCAGGGCCAGCGGGCGGCGGGCGGCGCGCGGAGGACACGGCGCAGGCAGGGCCAGCGGGCGGCGGGCGCGGCGGGCGGCGGGCGGCAGGGCGTCGGGCGGCGGGCAAGGGCGCAGGGCACGGGCGGCGCTCACTGGGGACGGGGGGCGGCGGCGCGCAGGGCTCCGGCGTCGGGCAGGGCTTCGGCGTCGGTGTCGGCGTCGATCGGCGTCGGGGCAGCGCTTCGGCGTCGAGAGAGAGGAGAATGGGAAGTGGCAAAACTGCCAAGTGCAGTATTTATAGACGCAGCTTTAGTCGCGGTTGGTGTGGCGGACCGTGACTAAAGCCTAGCTTTAGTCGCGGTCCGCCACACCAACCGCGACTAAAGCTAGCCTTTAGTCGCGGTCCGCCACACCAACCGCGACTAAAGGGTTTTGGCGCCGCTTCGTTCCCGCGCAGGAAAGAGCCTTTAGTCGCGGTTGGGGTGGCGGACCGCGATTAAAGGCTAGCTTTAGTCGCGGTCCGCCACACCGACCGCGACTAAAGGTCTGTGCTGGCACTGGCGTGGTGCGGTGGGATGTTTAGTCCCACCTCGCTAGCCGAGAGGCTTCGACAGTGGTTTATAAGCGCGGCTGCGCTGACCACTTCGAGCTCCTCTCAAATGCAGGCTTACGGGCCTATTCTGTTACTACTAGCCTGTGGGCCTACTGGGCCTTCCTGCGGGCCTGAATCCTGGCCCAATAATGGGTTTCTAGTCGTATTCAGGCCGTGATGGCCCAGTAGGTGGCTTATTTTTTATTTTTTGCCTGTTTTTTGTTTTCATTTTTGCTTTATTTATTTTGTTTTGTTTCTACTTACAACAAAAAGCTTATATATCAAAAAAATCAGAAAAATAAAACTAATCCCTTGAAGGTTTGACAAAAGGTTTGATACATCATTCAGTTCATCGACCAAATACAAAGTTTGGTACAATAAATTATTACACATCAATTCTTCCCTTGTGTCCCTGCTTGCTTACGATTGTGCCGTATCCATGGAGCATCCTCATCATTTAACTTAATGCTTGGGTCGGTGTTCACTTTGAAGGGCGGAATTTCACCAAACATATTATAATCTTCTGACATGTCTGTCTTGTCCTCCACTCCCACGATGTTTCTTTTCCCTGAAAGAACAATGTGGCGCTTTGGATCATCGCATGATGTACTGATCGTTTTCTTATCTTTCCGTTTCCTCGGTTTGCTACTCATGCCCTTCACATAGAAAACCTGAGCGACATCTTTCGCTAGGACGAATGGTTCGTCAAGGTAACCAAGATTGTTGAAATCCACCATTGTCATTCCGTATTGCTGGTCCACCTTTACCCCACCTCCTGTTAGCTTGAACCATTTGCACCGGAACAAAGGGACCTTAAAGGAGGGTCCATAGTCAAGTTCCCATATCTCCTCTATGTAACCATAATATGTGACCTTTTGCCCATTCTCGGTTGCTGCATCAAAGCGGACACCACTGTTTTGGTTGGTGCTCTTTTTATCTTGGGCGATCGTGTAAAATGTATTCCCATTTATCTCGTACCCTTGGAAAGTCGTTATAGTCGAAGATGGTGTCTTGGCCAACATGTATAGCTAATCTACAACATCATTGTCATTCATTAAATGTTTTCTCAACCAACTGCCGAAAGTCTCCATGTGGGCCTTCCTAATCCAGGATTCAGGCTTCCCCGGGTTGTCCGAGCGTAAAATATTCTTGTGTTTCTCAAAGTACGGAGCCACCAAGCTGGAATTGGTCAGTACAGTGTGGTGTGCTTCAGTCAGAGAATGGCCGTCCATACATATCGTTGATTTCCTTCCGATCGTGCCTTTTCCACTTAGTCTCCCCTCGTGCCGCGATCGAGGAAGTCCAATCGGCTTAAGGTCAGGAACAAAGTCAACACAAAACTCAATTACCTCCTCATTTCCATAGCCCTTGGCGATGCTTCCTTCTGGCCTAGCACGGTTACGAACATATTTCTTTAATACTCCCATGAACCTCTCGAAGGGGAACATATTGTGTAGAAATACAGGACCGAGAATGAAAATCTCTTCGACTAGGTGAACCAGGAGGTGAGTCATAATATTGAAGAAGGATGGCGGGAACACCAACTCGAAACTGACAAGACATTGGACCACATCGTTCTGTAACCGTGGTAGATCTTCTGGATTGATTACCTTCTGAGAGATTGCATTGAGGAATGCACATAGCTTCACAATGGCTACTCGAACATTTTCCGGCAGGAGCCCCCTCAAAGCAATCGGAAGCAATTGCGTCATAATCACGTGGCAGTCGTGAGACTTCAGGTTTTGGAACTTTTTCTCCGCCATGTTTATTATTCCCTTTATATTGGACGAGAATCCAGACGGGACCTTCATACTGCTCAGGCATTCAAAAAAGATGACCTTCTCTTCTTTGGTCAGAGCGTAGCTGGCACGACCTTGAAACCATTCCGGATGCCGGTCATCAGGGTCTTTCAAACGTTGCTGGTCCTGCCGTGCTTCCTTTGTATCATTTGTCTTCCCATACACGCCCAAGAAGCTTAGGAGGTTCACGCAAATATTCTTCGTAACGTGCATCACGTCGATTGCAGAGCGGACTTCTAGGACTTTCCAATATTCTAGCTCCCAGAATATAGATTTCTTCTTCCACATGGCTGCGTGCCCGTCAGCTCCCTTCGGAACTGATTGTCCGCCAGGACCCTTTCCAAAGATGACTTTCAAATCCTTGACCATATCAAATACCTCAGCACCAGTGCGTTCTGCAGGCTTCGGCCGGTGATCTGCCTTGCCGTTGTAATGCTTGCCTTTCTTTCTTACTTGATGAATTTTCGGAAGAAATCGACGATGCCCAAGGTACACGTTCTTCTTACAATTTGGCAAATGTACACTTTCAGTCTCATGTAAGCAGTGCGTGCATGCATTGTATCCTTTATTTGACAGTCCCAAAAGGTTACTAAGAGCAGGCCAATCGTTGATGGTTACGAAAAGCAACGCTCGTAGGTCAAATTCCTCTTGTTTGTGCTCATCCCACACACGGACACCAGGTCTGCCCCACAGCTGTAAAAGTTCATCAACTAATGGCCTTAGGTACACATCGATGTCGTTGCCGGGTTGCTTAGGACCTTGGATGAGCACTGGCATCATAATGAACTTCCGCTTCATGCACAACCAAGGAGGAAGGTTGTAGATGCATAGAGTCACGGGCCAGGTGCTATGGCTGGAGCTCTGCTCGCCAAAAGGATTCATGCCATCTGTACTTAGACCAAATCTTATGTTCCTTGCGTCAGCTGCAAAATCTTTGAACTCTCTGTCGATCTTTCTCCATTGCGTTCCATCTGCAGTGTGTCTCAACTCCCCGTCCGACTTACGGTCCTCTTTGTGCCATCGCAACAACTTGGCATGCTCTTTGTTCCTGAACAGACGTTTCAACCGTGGTATTATAGGAGCATACCACATCACCTTGGCGGGAACCCTCTTCCTGGGTTTCTCGCCCTCAACATCATCACCAGGGTCATCGCCTCTGATCTTATAACGCAATGCAGTGCATACCGGGCATTCATTCAAATTCTCGTATTCACCGCGGTAGAGGATGCAGTCGTTGATGCATGCATGTATCTTCAGAACCTCTAAACCTAGAGGGCAGACAACCTTCTTTGCTTCATACGTACTGGCGGGCAACTCGTTATTCTTTGGAAACATATTCTTCAACATTTTCAGCAAGTTTTCAAATGCCGAGTCAGCTACACCTGCCTGTGCCTTCCATTTCAGCAAATCCAGTGTGCAGCCCAGCTTTTTCAGACCATCATCGCATCCGGGGTACAACGACTTTCTGTGATCCTCTAACATGCGATCCAAATTCTCCCTCTCCTTTTCAGTTTCGCAGCGTCTCCGTGCATCAGCAATGGTCCGACCAAGATCATCAACGGTCTCATCACGTGCCTCTTCTTCACCTTCACCTTCCCCTTCACCTTCCCCTTCACCTTCCCCTTCACCTTCAGCATCCTCCATGAAAGTATCACCGAAATCAGCAAGATAGCTTTCATCGATGAAATCATCCCCTTCTTCATCTTCTTCCATTATAACCCCTCTTTCTCCATGCTTGGTCCAACAATTATAGCTTGGCATGAAACCGTGCCGAAGCAGGTGCAGGTGAACTTCTCTTGAGGAAGAGTAACCCTTCTGATTCTTACAGTCAACACATGGACAGATAACAAAACCCTTCTACTTGTTCGCATTAGCCACTACGAGGAAATCTTTCAAACCCGTAGTGAACTCGCGGGAGAGTCGGTTACCATACATCCATTGCCGATTCATCTGCATTATTATAATATAAAATATATAATTAACCATCATGCATTTGTTAAACTAACTAGCTATAAACAATAGAAATTAAACAATGAACAGCACACATGCATATTTTATCAATGACACACATGCATGAAAGGTTCAAGTTGCTAACCGCGATCGAGGAGGAAAAAAATGAATGAGGAACCTCAAGTGTGGCTCTTGGGGCATTTCATCAAACACCTTGTGTGCATAAGAGGAACCAAAAGCAAACCTACACCCCCTTGTGAAGCTTGTGAAGAGAAGTGGCACCAAATGGCTAAGTGAGTGCGCTGAACTGGTATATATAGGGGAGGAGCTTTAGTCGCGGTTGGCCTGGCCAACCGCGACTAAAGGCCTTTGGGCACCTTTAGTCGCGGCTGGCCTGGCCAACCGCGACTAAGCCCCTCACGTGCACCAGCTGGCCACCGAGCGCCCTGGGCGCAGGCATTTGGTCGCGGTTCGTCTGCCGAACCGGGACTAAATGCTTCATTAGTCGCGGTTCCTACAGCTCCGCGACTTATGGGGCTGGACGGAAGCCTCTTTTTCTACCAGTGTGTGCATCGATCATTCTCTCTAGATTGCGGTAGGCGAGCCTTCTATGCCGCGTCAGCCTACTCCACACGAAGAGTACAACCAACAAACAAGCAGAAAATATGATGATCACGCCAGCGAAAGCCAAAAGCACCTTTCTCCCATGCCCTCTTCCAACTTTGACATCAATGTCTGTTGTGGTGAATTTCCAGGACTTTATCTGGTTCAGTTGGGTGAAGATGCCAGTGGAACCCGTAAATATCAGATATACCTTGTCCTGCAGATGTTGTGATAGATCAACATAGATATCTTCTTGGTAGATATGCCGCCCACGGATGCTAGGTTGGACACTTGGACTAGAAATACTTGAAACAATTTCTATGTGCTGTGGTACGTAATACTGGCCCATACATCAAACCCACCAGAGAGGACGATGGATAGATTACTAAGTGGGTACTGCCGAATAGATTTGATGTTGTTGATGTCAATGCTGATATTGGTTGCCGTCAAGGTCATCCTCATAGCTCTTCCTCGTGTCAAACTCGACCGCTACTACTGGATCCGTCTTCGTGCCATCTGTCGTGTCATTGCATATGCCAAGTCACTGGCTACTGATGTTGCCAGGCAACGATGGATTGTTTGTGAGCACAAATGCCATACCTTCTCCAACCCCGTTCTGACCGGGGAGGATGTTGAGCAGGAAATCTGTCCTGAACGAGGTGGGTGCCGCCTACTTGTTGTTCCACAGCTTGAGGGTTTCCCTTGCATAGACCAGTCTCCCCGACCGGTGGCGCATGTTTCTGGTACTTGGGGTGATCTGCAAGGCACCATCTGCAATTGTTGAGTCTAGGCTGAAACTGAAATCACCCCTATTGATTGTGTTGGTTGGGATAAGTAAATTGCAAGCAATTGCAGGTTCTACTACCTAGGGCTAGGACGACAACAGCTGGGAAAAGCTCAACATGCTATTGGTATTGGGCATTCTCATGCTAAATGATCCTATAGCTTCCTGCAACCTTCAATAACGGGGAGTATTTATACGATCCTTGTACTTTGAAGCTTCTCAGTATGGAGGAGGGGAGGAGTTGACAAAGTTCATGGAAGAGACATAGTCAATAGGAATCGTCAGGATAAAGCCTGGATAATATTTGAGCAGCTGCAGAGAAACAACGCAATGTTAGACTAAGAAGCGGTGCGGGCAAAATGTTGTGACATATGCTACTAACCAGCAACATGTTTGACTATGCGATTTCTCACCTTCGTTTAACAAGAGAGGAATGAAAAGAGGGACATATGAGAGGATCCGCAAGGTCTGTTTAACTAGCGGAACAATGACATCTTCTATATCTAAATAGGGGAACCCCACTACTTGATTTTCCTGCCTTCACACGCGTCCACGTCACCACAAATTCGCTCATCCGTTTGATTGACCACTGTAACGACCTGGGCTGTGCCCACGAGTGGGTGCGTGGGTGGCCTGTTGGGCCGGCCCAGTGGGGCCTGTAATGACATCTACTTATAGGCTAGTGCGAGGAGAGGAAGGCATCGATCTGTAAACTGAATACTGTTGTCTCTAATTCCAAGCCTTCCTCCGTTCTTCTTCTTCCTCCCCAAGTTATTCCCCTCTGTCTCGATCTACCACATCCTGGCGTGACGCAAGGAGTTGCTACGATCCCGTAGCATCTGGTACTCAGAGCCCATATCGATCCGCGTCCTCTGCTTCAAAAAAAAATTCTCCTGATCTGCCGATCAATCCATCGATCAGCTCCTAATTCCAGGCAAAAGGTGCGGATCCCCTCGGGTGATTTCGCGCAAAACACTTTGGTGTACCTGCCTCTGGGTGAGCAGATCGACCGCACCAACGGCGCGCTCCAACAAGCCGACGATCTCTGCGCGTATGGCGGCGGCGGAGCTCTCCCTGGCGGATCTGCACAAATTGATGCAGGACACGATCCAGCAGAGCAAGGCGGTCTCGGATGCAGGGGCTGCCACATCGGAGCGGGTGAACGATCTCCAGGAATCTCTCGACAAGTACGCATCCTCGTCCGCCAAAGCTCATCCTCCAGCTTGGAGATGCTTATCTGCAAAGAAAAATGAAAACAATATTAGGAGAAATCAATATAACACATATTGTACTCGCTGCCCATGAACGCCCCAGTAGGCAAACTCATGGTTGACGCATTCCTCATTTCCTCTGGACTCACCTTGCCTTCCTCCTGCTCCACCTCCAGTGCCGATAGTTGCAGTTGGGATGGTACGACAGAATTATCCATCAGCTTGCCACTAGCGACAGAATTATCCATCAACTTCAGCTCATCCGCTAGCTTGGAGAAGTTTATCTGCAACAAAATTGAAAACATGGTTACGAGAAATCACTAAAAATACTTATTGTACTTGTTGCCCATGAACGTGGTAAGCTAGCCATGGAGGATGCTCATCACCCTAGTCGCCATACTCACGTTTGATACCTTCCTCTTCCTCTCCTGGCTCAAGTTGCCATCGTCCTGCTCCACCTCCAATGTTGATGGTGGCAGTTTGGATGGTGCAGCAGTAGAACCAATTAATTTCAACTCATCCGCCAGCTTGGACGCAATGCTTATCTGCAACAAAAATGAAAAAATGGCCATGACACATCACTAAATAATTACTGGTAGATCATATACATTTACTATTGAGTGATTGTACCTGCCCTTCTGTTGAGGTACCTACATCACTTGTGACAGACCAATTTGAAATTTCCGCATCACCTAGTATTCCACGGATGATAAACCATGTAGTCGGCCTGTTCCCTGGGTAATAGTTTGTGCATTCTATCCCTATCTCGGCACATGCCTTTACTTGTTCCAGTGATGTGTGACTACTTGATGTCCCTAACATGTCCGTCCAGCTTTCAACTACCTACAATTTGATAACCATGGTTAGTTATAAAGAAGGACGGCATGCATTTAGAATAATAAAACAAAAACACGCAGCCGTGTTGATTAGGAGTGCAGACCAAATGCAAGGATAACTATCACAAACAATTTTGAATTTCTCACTTGATTAATTTTGTGTTATTAATCATTTGAAGTAGACAACAACTTTAGAAATCAAAATCAGCTTTATTTTACTTTATGTTTTGGGTGGAAGATCGCTACAAAGAGAACATTCAGATCTTGTCATTTGCAAATTCTAATGTTAATTAAATACAATAATTGAATATGCGTTTCATTTTTTTCCAACAAGATTGTGGTCTCTTCTAAACATGTTGTCTGCAATTTCTTTTTGTTCAAACCTCACATACAATATAATTACCTCCTTAACACTGGAGCACTCCTTATGTCCCATAAGGATCTTCATTACAATAACGCCCAAACTATATATGTCGTTCTTGAAGGTGATTTCTCCACTAATTAAGAATTCTGGTGCCATATATCCCCTGCACAAAATTTTGGTGTAGTCTGTTCGATTAGGTGAATGAAGTGTATGCAAAAAAAAAAAATGGCAGATGACTGAAAAAAATATTAAGTTCGCAAAGAGAATTGCTAGCCTACATTGTCCCAAGCTTGTGATCAGTAATAGCCCGACTCTGGCTTCCACTTAAGGGCCGTGAGACCGAAATCCGCAATTCTAGGCACCATGTTATCATCCAATAGTACATTCTGAGGTTTGAGGTCCATGTGAATAATACGCTGTTGGTGAAGATAATGTACACCCTCACAGATCCCCTTGATTATTTGGTAACGTGTGGTCCATTGAAGTCGACAAGATGCATCTGCGAAGAGTATACAATATAGCAAATAGTTAGTACTATATGCGGTGGAACAAGCAGTCCAATGAAACAAAAAAGGGCCTTCGTGAATGATTGCTCGATTTCCAAAGTTAATATGCTAACAAGCTCGAAGGAAGTTCTGGAAACACCTATCTCATTGCCAAAACATGGGTGTGACAATTGTGGGCAAAATAACTAGCACTTCATTTGAAAATTGAGATACTCTGAATTTTGTTTTGGCCACTTTATTAAGCTCTATCCACAACAGAAAAATATATTTGTTAGTCTGCTCTTCTCTCTGAGGCAAAGAGGATGAGAAATCAAAATACGCCTAAACCAGAGAGTGCATGTTTTGCAACAGTATAAGAATAGAGCTGAAAACTACCATTTAGTGTGCGAAAAGAATTAACAAAACTCAGCAGAGTGGCAACCAATAAATACTCTGGAATGTAGTTGGTAGACACTTACTACTACTACATAGTAGAAATGCAAGGAAAGGTATAAGGCTAATCTGATTTTACCAGAGAGATAGTCAGCAAGGCACCCTTTCGGTAGGTACTCGAAGCAGAGCAACCTCTGCCGCACGTCTGCCCAGACAAGCCTCCCCTCGTACTGCCTCATCACGTGTTGCGTCTCGGAGCAATATCCGAGGAATTGCACTGTGTTCTTGTGCTTGACCCCAACAAGACAGGCGATCTCACTTTCGAAATTCTTGTCCAGGATCTCGAATCTCTCAAAGAGCTTCTTCACGGCAATGGTGCGACCACTTGGAAGCACGCCCTGCATCTCACATAGAATCGCGTCAGCTAAATTGTCGCCGGTTAATTAATTTCAGAGGGGAGGGTCTGGTTGCTTACCCTGTAAACCGCTCCGAACCCGCCTCTGCCGATTTCATTATCTTCAGAGAAGTTTCCTGTGATGGCCTTGAGAAGCGAGAAAGGCAGATCGACAGGATCCGCACTTTCGTCGAGCAACACTTTCTCCAGAGCAGCAAGTTCGCTGCTTTGGCCGTGATCCGTCATCTCAGTTGTGAAAGTTAGGTATTATTCTCCTGAAGCATAATTAGTGTTGTTCATTAGCCGTACGTGCAAATAAGAAGAAACAGCAATTTTTGTAGAAAAAAATTACTAGTATATCTATCTGAACTCTGAAGTCGACTTCGATCTAAAAATTCTGAAAGAGATGGACGGACTTGTTCTCTTGATTATATATAGCAACAAAAAAGAGAATCTACGTGATATTTTTTACAGATGTGATATATCTATCTGATGAAGTCTGAAAGAGACGTCGATAAAAAAAGTCTGAGTCTGAAACAAACGGACGGACCTTTGTTCTCCATTACTACTCCCTCCGTTCCAAAATATAGCGCGCCCACGCTTTTCGAGGTTCAACTTTGACCATAAATTTAACCAACAAGACTGATTGCGGCGGGAGTAAATTTTATATAATTGAAAACTTCTTTTGAATACGAATTCATTGGTATAATTTTTAATCCCGCCGCAGTTGGTCTCGTTGGTTAAATTTATGATCAAAGTTGAAGCACGAAAACCAAGGACGCGCTATATTTTGGAACGGAGGGAGTATAGTTTAGCAACCAAAAAAAAAGCAATGAAGAAAAAGGGATCCCCTGATTAGATTAGAACTATGGAGGATACTGATCTAGCACTAACTAACCGAAAACTAGGGGACGAGTCCCCATTTATCACCACCTTCTTGGATTGGTATACGGTACCTTCTCTGCCAGCTGGGAAGCGGCGCCGGGGCCCGGAGGTCAAGCGTCAAAGGATGGCTGAGGTCGGGCCCGGGGCTCGCCGGAGAAGATGTTGCAGACAAGGGTGGGGGTGGGTGCAGGCGGCTGGAGAAGCAGCTGACGGCAAGTGTGGAGGTGGAGACACCACCAGGAATCTGCTATCTAGACGGCGGAGTGGTTTGTTAGACCACTCAAATGAGTCCAGTTGTAACGAGTTGATATTTTCAATGAACCTGCACTCTGGTCGCCTAGAAAATTCCTCGATCCTCACTGGTGCCGTGTTCCTGGTATGGCCCGTGAGGGAGAGAGGGGGAAGCAGCCAGACACCACGAAAAATCTTGAATCCCATCCCATCCGAATTTTCAATGCCAGGCTCCATGCTCACCCGATTTCTTCAAGTCTTGACACTGATTGTGTTTTTTTGGAATTTGTCCTACCAAAAGATCAGGACTATCCCCATCCATCCACCCCGCTGGTTTTGGATAGGAATTCAGAGGACCAATTCCACTACAGCCACTGATCCCAAACCAGGTCTCTTTCTTGCTACCCTCAATTCTCAGCTATATAATAAAAATGCATACTTACTCGTCCCTGCATGGTATCTTCATCCTAGTCAAGTTGTTCTGTTTTCTCAATCCCTACTAATTTGGCAGAACGGATCATGCTCATGACGACCTATATGGATAGTTAATTTTCTTTAATATAAAAAAGCTGTTTACCCAAAGTGTACCAAAGGTGGATTTTATTAAAAAAAAAATGGTCTACCGATCGGTAAACTGTCGATTCCATAACCGGTTAGGTAATTGAATGATCGAGTATGGTTGACTAGAGGAAGGTGAATAGGAAATCTAAAACGCTCCAAATAAAGTTACAACATTAAAGGTGATATATCAACAAGAACGTAACACCAACAAGAAGCTTAACAACTGTCTACCCGGGCAAAACAGAGCGCAGGACTTGGGATTCCTTTGACACTCTTCTGATTGATTTGGTTGGCACAACTTGACATATATATTTACATTCTCAGGCCAACTCTAGCCAATCCTCTATCCCGCGTTAGAGGAGTAAAATTTCGTTTTTACTCCTATATGCCGCACCTAGCCGATCCCCTAAACCGGATGGAGGGGGATATTTTTCACTCCCCTGCCAAAAATTCCCTCCAACTCGACTAAATGTATACAACGCTTGCTCGGCCGGGTAAAAGTTACGTGCCTCTTTCTCCCGCCATCGCGGCTCCACCATTCCTGCCGCAGCCGCTCCCACGCGCCGTCGTCGCCACTGATGACCGGCCCCGTTGCCGGTATGGATAGCCAAGACCATTCCACCACCCTGTCGGCCACCACTGTCGGCTTGTCGCACCCTGAAACCACCACCGCACCGCCGTCTACCCCGAAAAAACGGTGTGGATGAAAACGCTTTACCAGCCACAAGCATCGGCTCCAACCGCGCCAAAGGCCTGCCTGAGTGGCGGTTGCATCTTCCGCGATGGGAGGTCGTCCTCCCACCGCTCTTGCCAGCACCAAGAGAGCAAGAACACCAACGACAGCGGTGTCAGCCCTTGCCGAGGAGGCCACAAAGTAGTAGCAGAAGAAAGCCACTCTGGCGCCTCATCAACGTCTGGCGCCTCGTAAAGCGACTTCGGCCGCCCCTACGACCACCGGCGCGCCCGGCCACCGCAGCCGGCAAGAAGGTTTGCATTTGCCATGTGCTCGACGAAATGCCTGCAAGATAAAAAAATCATCTTTCACATGTCGGCTAACAAATTAGACGCTGATTGTTGGTGGCCAATGATGATGGAGTTTGTTCATTGTGTTGTTGTAGTGTGGAGATGAACACGGCCAAATTCTTGGCGCCTTTGGAGTCCTCGACTACTATGGGGCTAGATGATCTCAACTACAATTCAATTTGGGAGCATTTGGATGCCGCCAAAGAAGAGGAGGTGGCCGAAAAGGACATGGAAGAGGGGGCGGCCAAAGGGAGGTGGCCAATGGAGACGAAGTTGAGGAGGTGATCGAAGCAAACACGAGGTCGTGAAGGTCATGAACTCACAACTACAATCAAGTTGAAGATTTTGTTGTATGCTATGCTTGGGATAACATCTCCATAGATGCGCAACAGTTGGAATGGATCAAAACCAAGGCTATGTTTTGGGAGAGAATTGTGGAGTACTACGACAACTCTGTGGAGGTGCGATCAAGCCGTGCGCAAGGTTCTCTTGGGCATCGTTGGGGCGCCATTCACGACCAATGCGACTGATGGTACGGTTGCATCAATCAAGTGAGTCATGCACCATCAAGCGGTGTGCAAGTCACAGAGTATGGACCGTACATCCAAGAACTCTTCAAGCATAGGAACAAGAAGTTTGGCCAAAAGCCCTTCACGTTGCATTGAAGAAATCTTCAAGCATAGAATGAGAAATGGAAGGCCAAGTTGGCAGCTGAAAGAGAAAGTTGAAGATGGAGGAGTGTAGACTTGCACTTGAGGAGGAGAGGATTCGTGATGCCATGAAAGCCGAAGATCGTGCTATCATGTTCATGAATCCAACCACAATGGATGAAACCGCAAGAAAGTATTGGGAGCTCACTCGTGGGGAGATCTCAACTGGGAGGCTATTTTCGGAATGGTGGCCGCGGTGGTGGTGGCGCCCGAGAGGATGGTGGTGGTGGTGGTGATGGTGGCGGCCGAGAGGATGGTGGTGGTGATGGTGGTTGCGGTCGAGAGAATGCCAGCGGTGATGGTGACCAAGTGGATGGTGGTGGTAGTGGCGGTGATGATTTTTCGGCGAGGACTTTGTTTTAGTTCCTACATGCCATTGGTTGGCTCCATCCACAACATACACATGTTATGTTTGTGGTGATTTTGGGTCAAACATTGTGTTTGAAGTGATGCCTTTTGGATGAACTATGCATGTTTCAATTTGGAAATCGTGATGATGAAACTATATGCTTGTTGCCGGTTATATTATGCATGTTTTAATTTGAATGTTTTTATGATATATATTGTGAAGTGTTTGAAGTTCATGCGGTTAGGACACAAAACCTATGCAATTTTTTTATTCCACTAACTTTAGGGGATCGGCTAGGTGCGGCTAAAGGAGTAAAAGTTTACTCCGCTAACTTTACTCAGCCAAATCCTCGTCTAATTTTTTTTGGGGGGGGGGGGGGGGGGGGGGTCGGTTAGAGTTGGTCTACCTGTGCTTCCACAACAATGTATACGCCAAACCTGTGCCAAACAAATTTGGATAGACAATCTAAAAACAAGAAAGTAAAAGAGGAATATAATAAATAATCCCAGCATGATATAGACTGTGTAAACATGTTAAGCAAAGTCTCTTGTGCTTTCTACAACAAATGAAACCAATCTGAGGAGTAATAATTAAAGCATAATAGTGCCCTACACCTTTGAGAGAAACTGCATGAATGTGTTTAGCTATGGACATCTCTACTATTTTTATCAAATGCAAATTTGGTTCCAATTATAAACAAAGAGAAAAGTGTGGCTACCAATAAAAGGTGTGGCTTTAGAAGCAGTTGATTTGAGAGGAGGAGGTTTCAAGGCTTCGGTGGGTTCAGTCGCACCTTCAGTTTTTAGGTTTCTGACAAAAGGAATCATATCTACTTGAATTCACTCAGTTGATACCTAGACAGCATCGTAAGACAGGTGGAGAAACAATCAATTGATAAATAAAGTGCATTTCTTTTCAAGGCCCAAAATGAGGTCGAAAATTATAAGCTCACGGGACTGACAAGGTAAATGCATGAACAGTACTTCAGTTCCTGAAACAAGCTGAATGAGGTTGCATTCACTATCTTGTGTGAAATTTTGGATACAGTTCTTAATATCTCACTAATGAACAACCCTTACCAACTTAACAAAGCAGATTAAAACTAACAGCCACACGTAGAACAAAAATTAAACTACAAACACACACTTCAGTCCTAGCTAGTTTAATCGCTGAAGACTGAGCTCAGACAGCACCTCAGTCCTGGTTTGCTCCACAGTGGGCCAAAGCACCTTCCATTGTTGCATGGATCAGATTACTTTGTAGAGCCTCCAGATAGTGCTTTGGACAAGACATGGCTATCGACTGAAAGGGTATGAAAGCCGCATGCACATTAAAACAAAAGAACTATCAGAGCCAGAGGGATCATCCAATGGCAAATCGTAGGCCTAAAAAAACCATCAGACAAACCACGCAGCACTGATTTTTTTCCTCTGCAAGTATCATCAAATGCGACTGAAACAACAGAACTAACAATGGGATCACAGATGTGGCGTTAGTCCTGCACACACACATTCCATATGCAAAAATAATTAAATTTGATCTAGGACCTCTCTGGCATATATGACTAGCAGAGAGGTTGTATGTATGGGCGATGGATATTACTCCAATCAGTGGTATCAAATAATATATGCATGCATGATGTAAAAAAATACTGGCATACGCAACCAGGAATTGCACAATTGAATAAGTCCTAGCTAAAAGAAAACTATTCGACGTACAATAAACAGGAGTATTATACATTCAGAAAGACTCGATTAATGCACAGCAGAAAACTGAATCAATCTAGCCCATCATCTAAAGATTTCTTGCGACTGCCAAAATGGAAAACATGTTATGTTTGTGCTTGGCTAATTTTAATCATTAGTATGCTTAACTACATGCAGTTTTTTGGCAAAAAAATTAGAGGACACGAAGAAAAGATGCTAGCATATG
The DNA here is from genome assembly GCA_032464435.1 of Aegilops umbellulata. Lineage (NCBI taxonomy): Eukaryota > Viridiplantae > Streptophyta > Magnoliopsida > Poales > Poaceae > Aegilops > Aegilops umbellulata. The sequence goes on along the minus strand of CP136060.1, from coordinate 587,924,717 downwards.
ATGCCAATTGTTACTAGTACACATGTACGTTGACAAGAGTGGAGCAGCTTCAGAAACAGAAACTTGGATTGGAATCTCTGGAATAGTCTGATCTGCTTCTGCCACACTACTACAACACCACAAAAATTAGAGCAGAAATGTAGATAATACAAAAGCAAAGGCGGTTCCAAAGCTGTGCCAGTATGGGTATGGAGCTAGGCAATTTCCCTCCTCTCGAAGGAATGAACGATTCGTTGCCCATTGTCTTCATACTGTCTGAAGGGCCCTTGGCCTCAGGCTGCCTTTTTGCCTCTACTGAACCATGAAGCACTGGCAAAATGATGATTTATTTTGCTTTCCTAAGATAATTTTCACAACCTTGCAGGTTTCCATGGTAGTTCATGCAGATATCAGCAAGATACTAACATTATGATATTTACTTTTGACAGAATTTTTGAGTCTGATGATGATGTACACGGCGATTTTTCTTTCCTTGCCAGGTACAGTTTCGATGCATACAGCCACAAGGAACATCGACACTGCATTACCAGGGCTCCAATATATGGCTGCTACGAGCGCACAACGCTAAGCGTCTAAACCAACAGCCAAGCATGCTATATGTTATGGCCGCTACATATCAAACATAGTAAGTGCCATGTCCTACTTTTCAAAATCCTATTTTTCATATGTGAAACACAAGCTTATATGATACTTACCATTGGTTTATCACTTCACTAACAAAAAATGACCAAACAAATACATTCCCAGCAGGAAAATGTTTCATCAAAGCTTGCAGTGTTATTTTATTTTGTTGACATTGATGCAATTTCTCTGTGATTAATAGATCCAAGGCTCTACTGAATTCATTAGCTACAGCAAAAATACATAAAAAGAGCCTGCTCAAAGGTCGACTAGACATCACACCAGTAACCAGTATGATTGAACCTTTTAATAAACTACCCAGGTTGACAATCTGCACTAAGATTTAGGATAATCATAATAACAAACTGTTATGAAAAGGCTGCTCAAAGGACTTGTTGGAGAAGTTGCGATTTTTCCGATCCCCTTCATCATGGTTTCAGGCGGAGTTTTGGTGGAGGGCCGCGAGATCCGTCTCGGCGCGCTTACGTTCATCGCCAACGACTCCGCTTGGCTTCAGGAGGCTCCGCTCGACGTCAACGCGCTCCCTGTCCGCGGGGCAACGCACTTTCGTGCGTGCGTCCGCGGCGTCCTCTTGCGGCAACCGTCGACCCAGTATCAGTAATAATTTGTGCAACCAGGAGGATACTACCAAGGGAGTTTGTGCTATTTAGTCCACGATCTTATGCATGATTTAGCCAAGAATGCAGCAGGGAGTGATTGCTTCAGAATCGAGAATGGCTCGAGAAGAGAAGTTCCTCATGATGTTCACCATCTTATCGTTCCGAATGGAGCAATGGTTACTGAGGAGATTTTTAAACTGAAAAACCTACACGCTCTCATTATTGATCATATGGAGCTTGCACCAGCTAAGAAAGAATTCTTTGAGAAAGTGTAAGAGAAACTGCAGAAATTGCGAGTATTGGCCATAGAAACCTCCTGGACATTGATCGATGAAATAAGTGTGTTCGAAATCCCAGCAGCTATTGGTCATTTGAAGCATCTTCGGTATCTTGCTTTAGTGTTCTACGAAGCAGCGCTATATTTACCAAAAACACTAGACAGTCTTTACCATCTGGAGGTGCTAATGTTTGGTTATGCAAGTGATGTAGAAGTTTCATCTGATATAAACATGGGTAACCTCACCAACTTGAGGCATATCATCGGCGGCGAAATAACAATGCATATTCCGAGCATTGGCAGGTTAATATCACTACAGGCAATAGAAACTTTTGATGTAAGGAGGGAACATGGGTATGAGTTAAAACAGCTGAGGGGCCTAAACAAGCTTCGGGGCGGTCTGACGGTCCAAAATCTTGAAAATGTTAAAAGCAAGAAGGAAGCACGTGAAGCAAAGCTAGCTGATAAGAAAGGACTGACCGAACTGCGACTTTTCTGGGTTAATGATAGAGCTTGGACACCAGAAATTCAAGCAGAGGTACTTGAGGGCCTTTGCCCACCCAAGGATCTTAAAAGTCTGGAAATCTGGAGGTACCCAAGTTGGATGGTGGGTGACCAGAACGGTGGCCCGAAGTACCTACATGAACTTATATTCCACGAACTTCCCCGTTCTCTTCAGAAGTTTAAAGTGTCTTACTGCAATGGAGAGTTCATGGTTCGCGAGAACACCCGGGCTCGCTCCAGCGACTAGGCGGGCGCTAGGGTTTCCCCCGCTCCCCTCCCGCTGCCGCCGGCCATCGGCCCCGCCCCCCGCCTCCGCCCCCCGTCCGCCCTCCCCCTCCTCCGTCTAGGCCGCCTCGCGCCGCCTCCCCGGGAGGTGGCCGGGGCGGAGCTCGCGGCCCTCGCCCGCAGGTCCCCTCCTTCCCCATCTCCCCCCGCTGCCGTCGGCGGGCGCCCCCGGCGCTGGCCCGGGTGGTGCCGGCAGCGGCGGGCCTTCCAGTCCCCGCGCGCGCGTGCTCCCTTCCCGGGGCAGGGAGGCGGCGGCGGTGCAGCCTGGCTTGGCTGCGGTCCGGCGGCCCTGCGGTGGCGGCCGGCGGCAGGTGTGGTGACGGCGCCGCTCCTTGGCGGCGGGGCGGCGTGGTGGTGCTGGGTGGCCGTCGACGCGCCCCCGGCCCAGATCTGGGCCCGACGGGCCCCATCTGGGCCCTAACGGGCCGGCCCCCGGCATGGTCTCGTTGTCTGCGGCGCGGTGAGGAGGTGGAGCGGCTCGGACTTGGGGCGTCGGCGCTGACAGCGTGCCGGCAGCAGCGCGAAGGCGGGAGCTTTACGGGCCCACGAGGGCTCGGCCGGGCCTGTGGGCCTACGGGCCTGGTGTGCTTCTGCTATTGCGTCCGGACGGCTACTGTCGCTGACGGTGGAGGTGGGGCTCTCCCGCGTGCCGATGGTGCTGATGCCCTAGTCCCGGCTCTGATTCTTCGCCGTGTTGTCCTCACTTCGTGGTGCCGTGGTGAGACGGCGTGGAGGCCTCATGACCGCGTTGGCGCAGGGTGGTGGTGGGTTTGGTGGCGGGATCCGGAGCGCCCGAGGTGTGGGTTGGGATCGGGGGAAACCCCTGTCGGCGTGGCCGACTCCGGCGCGGTGGCGCCTGTGGGTGCCACCTGACCTTCCGGGAGGGCGTCGGGGGCTACCCTTCCTCTCGCCTCGTCGTGTACCGGGGGAAACCCTTGGCAGCAGCGTCGTCATCGTCGTGATCCTTCTTGGAGGTGTTGATTGGTGCCGGCGCTTCGGAGTCTTGGAGCCTAGTGGATGAGCCTGGTGGGCCCAGCGATCGCGAGGCTTCTTCGTTTTTGTTGATCCACCGTTGTCGGCATTTGTTTCTTTTGCTCTTTCTCTGTTGTTTCTTTTGGGCGTGATTGTGCTGCTTCCGCCCCAGCACCTATCCTTGTATGATTCGGTTGGTTTCTTTGTATACAAAGCGGGGGGAAACCCTTTATGGCAATGGAGAGTTCATGAGTTCGTGCAAACAAATAGGTCATCCAAACTGGCAAAAGCTTCAGCACGTTGAAGCGAAGGAATTTATACATTAATTATGAAGCTGCTCTCCCATTAACAATGATGGATTGAGAGGTATATACATCTATAACTCCCTTTGATTCCTACCTTTTCAAGTTAAGAACCATTATGTTTGTTGCTTATGCTTCATACTTCATGTCCTGACCTATTGAGACACCAGGCTTCATAATATGGACGGAGCTGAAGGAGAAGCCCTGTCATCCGTAGGCGATTTCTGGTTCCACGGATACCTAGTCCTTAGGTTTTATAGAAGTCGTCCTATCATGCATTTGCAGACTATGGAACATGCCATTGCTGCCAGCAACCGATGTTTTCAAACGCCCGGATTTTTTTGCTTCCTGTGCTTTGTAACAAAGTGGAATCTTCCTATGGTTTGTGATATCGTGGAATGATGGTCGTTGCATTTGTTTGGTTTTAATAATTTGGAATGATGAACACTGAAGCTATCTCTTTATTTCCAATAAATGGTGATCTATAGTTTTGTGGAACGATGTGTGTTTTGTTTCGAGATTCCAATTGTCTGTAATATTGTGCAATGACATAAGCTGGTTATGCTTATTGCTTCCTCCACAAACAGCCTCAGATGGTTTGCTGACATTTCAACTGGGATCTCTGATGATCTTGTTGCTCTGTTCTTATACATCTGTAAAATATATCTGCTTCTGCCAAAGGAACTCTGAAAATTCGCCAGAAACTTATTTTGCAGGAACATAGTGTTCATTATTCCATGAAAATAAAACCAAGAGGACAATCCAACCAGATAAACAGTGCCAATCTCTTATCCATTACAGGCAAGAGCTTGTCCTACTAAGTTAGCCTCTCCTCAGAAAGTGTTTACAGCTTATCTTCTTCGCAAACATTCACCCAAAGAGCCGGTTGCGGCAAGGAGACATTGCCCTACCCTCAACAGCAGCCCTGCACCCTCGGTACTCTCACTGGGCACCTGCCTTGCCTTGTTCCTTTCTCTGGGTTGCTTGTCTGAAATTTAAGTGCACTACAAGTAAACAATCATGTACGTATGGTGGAGGCATTTGAGTAGACAAGCATGTACGTATGGTGGAGCCATCAAATGCCTGCAAAATAACGCATTTGAATAGCCCCAACTGATTTGACACAAGGAATAAGCTACCATGTTCAAGACATATGGTCTAATATCTCAACGTGCACACAGCAAATACGGACAGCAGAACTTTAGAAAGACCCATGAACATCCAGCAATCAAGGTTGCAAATATAACATCTCATATATAGTAAAACTTCAGAAGATGTATGGCGGTTCGGTCAGAAAACAGTGCTGCAAAAGCATCAGCGGAGAGACCCATGACACATTGCAAAAGCATCAGCATTCAGTCAGCAAACAGGGTTGCAGAAAACAATATGAAAACGTAGCTCAATATAGAAGATGATAAGTCGGAGCATTGTTTCGATCTGCCAAGCCTTCATACTTCTTGCATCCCCTGGAGCACACTTAGCCAGCTCGGCGGATGGAAATTAAGAGTTCAGGAGGGTCAAATAGTTCAGGCATGCCAGGAACAGCCGAACAGTGTTGGTGGTGGTGGCCGTACTAGTAGTAGCAGCAGCCGAACTAATAGCTGTACACCAACAAACGATGGTAATAATCAGGAAACTAGATCAGAACGACCCTATGGGAAGCCAAAATATTAAAGTGCATATCTTAACGTGAAAACAAAACATCATATCTGTTTGCAAAATACATCAATCTGAGTTGTGAGAGAGTTGCCAATTTTTTCTGACAAAAGGTAATATATCTACTTGAATCCATTCACTTAATACCTAGACAACATCGTAAGAAGGGTGCAGAAATAATCAATTGATAACCAAAGTTGCATTTTCACTAACTTGCACAACTTCTGTCAAAATGAGGTCTGAAAATTATAAGTTAAGAAGGCTGACAAGTTAAGGTGTTAATGCAAGGACTGTACTCTGGTCGGTAGCTGAAATAAGCAGAAATAATATTGTATTCGTTCTCTTATTGTGAAATAAGATTGCAAACAAAATCTTCCCATCAAAGCTTGCACCTTTATTTCATTTTTTTGGCATTAATGCAATACCTCTGTGGTTAACAGATCCAAAGCTCTACTGAATTCATTACCTACAGCAAATATAAGTAAAAAAGAACCTGCTGAAAGGCAGCGCTTTAGCAAAATACTGAATTAATAAGGTTGAGTAGACATCACACCAGTAACTACTTTGATTGAACATTTTAGTAAACTACCAGGTTCACAATCTGCATTAGGATTTAGGCTAATCATAATAACTGACTGTCACAGACAAGAAGGCTGGACACAGTATAATTCAGCCCCATGGGACTAATACATGCATGTCAAAAACAATAGCCAGTATTAGGCAAACAAGAACAAGAGTAACGGCATTCTTTGGAATTGACATAATGCTTAATCTGTAGGTTTATCAGGCATTTCTCTGAACTGAAAACCAAGCAAGCAGGGGTGTAAGCACCAGCAAATTGAGCGGCATGATTCAAGTAGATTCAGAGGTACGCAAAAATAGTTCAGCCGATAGAAAAGCCAATTCTTGGAGGAAGCATTGAAGGTAAAGCTACCGCCCATTTGCATCTGCTAATGACTCTGAGAACAGAGGAACATAGGGTAGAAATCGTTGTGTACTGTTTTCCTCAAGATTAAGGATGCATCCAACTTTCCGATGTTGCATATCATACGGTAGCAAGGTATGACCTCCACATGGAACCAAGAAAATGGTGTCGCAGTCTGGATGGATCCCGATCACCCTGTAATTCTTCATAGTCATGCCCATAAGCTTATCGATGCTGGCAGTATGTTTGAGGACCCATTCTTTACTATCACAATCCTTGAGGCACCAGAGTTCTATCTTAGAAACTAGGATGTTGTTGTTATCACTGACGGAAGCTATAGCATAGTGTAAGCACCCCTGGGACGATCCAATCATAACAAATCTTCGGGGATACGGCACACTGATGGTCTTCCACACTTTCCCAGCCATGTCCACTGCCAGCAGTACATTGTCGTTGTTGGTGCTTTGAAGGGAGCCCATCAGGTAGAGCACACCGCCAGCAAAGATACATCTAGTGCTATGCGACAGTGTAACTTCCTCAGCCATCACCCTGTCCCTATGACTCCAGGCTCCTGTCTGCGACGTGTAGATGCTCACTCCTGTCACGCTCGACGAGTCTGCCTCCTCGAAACAAAGAACATGGAAATGGGATGAGACCGCCGGATCAAAAGCCAGACCTGCGATACGGTTAAGCTCTTTCGGCGACTGCTGCGGTTGAGGTTGAGGGGGCAGCTCCACCCAGCTCCCAGTGGCAGGATTGCACACAACAAAACGGCAATCATCCTCTGTCCAATCCCAAGGGGGCAAATTCTTGGTGCAGGCGCGGTAGAGAAGGAGGCCATTGCAGGCGTCTACCTGCTCCATGTCCTTGTACTTGTTTGGCTGCAGGTAAGGGAGGCAAGGGTCGAACGGGGCTGCGCCGCCGGAGACGCTGGCGAAGTGGTGGTGGTGCACGCTGCGGAAGGACATGTAGAGGAAGCCGGCGAGGACCTGGGGGAGCTTCTTGCGGTTGGCGGGGTCGGTGATGAGGTCGCGCCAGGGCACGGAGACGCACTTGAAGCGGTTGACGGATATGGCGGGGAGGCGGGAGAGGATCTCCAGGATGATGTCTTCGGTGAACAGGCCGGCCGCATCCGAGGTCTCCCCCAGATGGCTGCCCAGCCTCGGCTTGGTGTTCCTCTCCAAGAGCTCCCCTTTCTCCGCCTCCTCCATGGAGCGGGAGCGGAAGCGGAAGGGCCTAGGCAGGGGTCAGATCTGCAGATGGAGAGAGGGATTCATGGATCAGGTCGAGGAAAATCTCGAGTCCCAGGTAGTCGCCGGTGGTAGGGACCTCGCTGTGGTGAGTCGGAAAAGGTAGTACCTTGGGCTGGTTTAGGGCGGCGACGGGCGGCGGGGATGCAGCCGGCGGCGACGAGCTTCTCGGAGCGACAGAGACAGGAGGAAGAATGTGGACGCTGAAGGCTGAAGCTTGGAGTCTCGTAGCAACCGGACTGAAAAAAAGCCCAGTCCGGTTGGAGGTGTAAAACCAGCCCGGTTGGCCTTTTTTCTCTTGCCCCCTATTACTCTTATTACTAGAAGGGGCACCATACAGAAGTTGAATGCCATGACATTATTGACATTTTTCTGCATTAAACTAGAAGTCTGACTCACTATTTCTTAACCTTCAAAATTATTATGCAAAAGCATGCAACAATACAACATAGGATTGCAAACGAGCTACAACTACAACTCATTCATAGATGATAGATTCACTTATACCTAGATAAAACGACCTAGTACTACATCTGGAAATAAAAAAATACATATACTACAAACTAATCTATCTACTCCTAGTTTGAGGGGATTGCGATCACCCCTCGCCAGAACCACCGGCCTCGTGGTCATTGGCGCGGCATGAGGCATTTCGTCGTCCTCGTCTAGAAAGGTATCCTCCGGCTCTCGGTCACGAATGAAGATCCTCCAGTTGTTCGTCAACATCGCCTGCTCATCCTCGATGGACTCCAGGATGGCGCGGACTTCGACAATGAGGAACGGGCCGTCGTCGAGCTCGACGAGGGCGGCAGCGTTCGCGCGCTCCGCCTCGAGCTGCACCTCCCCCCATGAGGTGCCCCTCCACCATTGTGAGGCGGAAGTGCTCCCCTGCGTCCTCCGTCAAGAGGTGAGGGTAATGCTGTTGGAAATATGCCCTAGAGGCAATAATAAAATGGTTATTATTATATTTCCTTGTTCATGATAATTGTCTATTGTTCATGCTATAATTGTGTTATCCGGAAATCGTAATACATGTGTGAATACATAGACCACAACATGTCTCTAGTGAGCCTCTAGTTAACTAGCTCGTTGATCAACAGATAGTCATGGTTTCCTGACTATGGACATTAGATGTCATTGATAACAGGATCACATCATTAGAAGAATGATGTGATGGACAAGACCCAATCCTAAGCTTAGCACAAGATCGTGTAGTTCGTCTGCTAGAGCTTTTCCAATGTCAAGTATCATTTCCTTAGACCATGAGATTGTGCAACTCCCGGATACCGTATGAATGCTTTGGGTGTGCCAAACGTCACAACATAACTGGGTGGCTATAAAGGTGCACTACGGGTATCTTCGAAAGTGTCTGTTGGGTTGGCACGAATCGAGACTGGGATTTGTCACTCCATATGACGGAGAGGTATCTCTGGGCCCACTCGGTAATGCATCATCATAATGAGCTCAATGTGACCAAGTGGTTGATCACGGGATAATGCATTACAGTACGAGTAAAGAGACTTGCCGGTAACAAGATTGAATGAGGTATCGGGATACAGACGATCGATTCTCGGGCAAGTATCGTACCGATAGACAAAGGGAATTGCGTACGAGATTGATTGAATCCTCGACATCGTGGTTCATCCGATGAGATCATCGAGGAGCATGTGGGAGCCAACATGGGTATCCAGATCCCGCTGTTGGTTATTGACCGGAGAGTCGTCTCGGTCATGTCTGCGTGTCTCCCAAACCCGTAGGGTCTACACACTTAAGGTTCGGTGACGCTAGGGTTGTAGAGATATTAGTATGCGGTAACCCGAAAGTTGTTCGGAGTCCCGGATGAGATCCCGGACATCACGAGGAGTTCCGGAATGGTCCGGAGGTAAAGTTTTATATATAGGAAGTCCAGTTTCGGCCATCGGGAAAGTTTCGGGGGTAATCAGTATTGTACCGGGACCACCGGAATGGTCCCGGGGGTCCATCGGGTGGGGCCACCTATCCCGGAGGGCCCATGGGCTGAAGTGGGAGGGGAACCAGCCCCTGGTGGGCTGGTGCGCCCCCCTTGGGCCTCCCCCTGCGCCTAGGGTTGGGAAACCATAGGGGTGGGGGCGCCCCACCTGACTTGGGGGGCAAGTCCCCCCCTTGGCCGTCGTCCCCCTTGGAGATGGGATCTCCTAGGGCCGGCGCCCCCTAGGGGCCCTATATATAGTGGGGGGGAGCGAGGGCAGCCGCACCCAAGTCCCTGGCGCCTCCCTCTCCCCTCGTAACACCTCTCCCTCTCGTTGGAGCTTGGCGAAGCCCTGCCGAGATCACCGCTGCTTCCACCACCACGCCGTCGTGCTGCTGGATCTCCATGAACCTCTCCTTCCCCTTGCTGGATCAAGAAGGAGGAGACGTCTTCCCCAATCGTACGTGTGTTGAACGCGGAGGTGCCGTTCGTTCGGCACTAGGATCTTCGGTGATTTGGATCACGACGAGTACGACTCCCTCAACCCTGTTCTCTTGAACGCTTCCGCTCGCGATCTATAAGGGTATGTAGATGCACTCCTCTCTCTCGTTGCTCGATGACTCCATAGATTGATCTTGGTGAAGCATAGAAATTTTTTATTTTCTGCAACGTTCCCCAACAGTGGCATCATGAGCTAGGTCTATGCGTAGTTTCTATGCACGAGTAGAACACAAGATGTTGTGGGCGTCGATTTTGTCAATTTACTTGCCATTACTAGTCTTATCTTGATTCGGCGGCATCATGGGATGAAGCGACCCGGACCGACCTTACACGTACGCTTACGTGAGACAGGTTCCACCGACTGACATGCACTAGTTGCATAAGGTGGCTAGCGGGGGTGTGTCTCTCCCACTTTAGTCGGATCGGATTTGATGAAAAGGGTCCTTATGAAGGGTAAATAGAAATTGGCATATCACGTTGTGGTTTTGGCGTAGGTAAGGAACGTTCTTGCTATGAAACCTATAGCAGCCACGTAAAAAATTGCAACAACAATTAGAGGACGTCTAACTTGTTTTTGCAGCATGTGCCGTGTGATGTGATATGGCCAAAGGAATGTGATGAATGATATATGTGATGTATGAGATTGATCATGTTCTTGTAATAGGAATCACGACTTGCATGTCGATGAGTATGACGACCGGCAGGAGCCATAGGAGTTGTCTTAATTTATTTATGACCTGCGTGCCAACACAAACGTCATGTAATTACTTTACTTTATTGCTAAACCGTTAGCCATAGTAGTAGAAGTAATAGATGATGAGACAACTTCATGAAGACATGAGATGGAGATCATGATGATGGAGATCATGGTGTCATGCCGGTGACGACGATGATCATGGCGCCCCAAAGATGGAGATCAAAAGGAGCAAAATGATATTGGCCATATCATGGCACTATTTGATTGCATGTGATGTTTATCATGTTTTACATCTTATTTGCTTAGAACGACGGTAGTAAATAAGATGATCCCTCATAATAATTTCAAGAAAGTGTTCACCCTAACTGTGCGCCGTTGCGAAAGTTCGTTATCTCGAAGCACCACGTGATGATCGGGTGTGATAGATTCTAACGTTCACATACAACGGGTGTAAGCCAGATTTACACATGCAAAACACTTAGGTTGACTTGACGAGCCTAGCATGTACAGACATGGCCTCGAAACACAAGAGACGGAAAGGTCGAACATGAGTCGTATGGAAGATACGATCAACATGGAGATGTTCACGGATGATGACTAGTCCGTCTCACCTGATGATCGGACACGGTCTAGTTAAGTCGGATCATGTATCACTTAGATGACTAGAGGGATGTCTAATCTGAGTGGGAGTTCATTAAATAATTTGATTAGATGAACTTAATTATCATGAACTTAGTCTAAAATCTTTACAATATGTCTTGTAGATCAAATGGCCCACGCTAATGTCAACCTCAACTTCAACGCGTTCCTAGAGAAAACCAAGTTGAAAGACGATGGTAGCAACTATACGGATTGGGTCCGGAACCTGAGGATCATCCTCATAGCTGCCAAGAAACAATATGTCCTTGAAGCACCGCTAGGTGATGCACCCATCCCAGAGAACCAAGACGTTATGAACGCTTGGCAGCAGCGTGCTGATGATTACTCCCTCGTTCAGTGCGGCATGCTTTACAGCTTAGAACCAGGGCTCCAAAAGCGTTTTGAGCAACACGAAGCATATGAGATGTTCGAAGAGCTGAAAATGGTTTTCCAAGCTCATGCCCGGGTCGAGAGATATGAAGTCTCCGACAAGTTCTACAGTTGTAAGATGGAGGAGAATAGTTCCGTCAGCAAACACATACTCAAAATGTCTGGATTGCACAACCGCTTGACTAAGCTGGGAGTTAATCTCCCGGATGACGCGGTCGTTGATAGAATCCTTCAGTCGCTCCCACCGAGCTACAAGAGCTTTGTGATGAACTTCAATTTGCAGGGGATGGAAAAGACCATTCCTGAGGTATATTCAATGCTGAAATCAGCGGAGGTGGAGATCAAAAAGGAACATCAAGTGTTGATGGTCAATAAAACCACTAGTTTCAAGAAAGGCAAGGGTAAGAAGAACTTCAAGAAGGACGGCAAGGGAGTTGCCGCGCCCGGTAAGCCAGTTGCTGGGAAGAAGCCCAAGAATGGACCTAAACCTGAGACTGAGTGCCTTTATTGCAAGGGAAAGGGACACTGGAAGCGGAACTGCCCCAAATACTTAGCGGACAAGAAGGCCGGCAAGACTAAAGGTATATGTGATATACATGTAATTGATGTGTACCTTACCAGTACTCGTAGTAGCTCTTGGGTATTTGATACCGGTGCGGTTGCTCATATTTGTAACTCAAAACAGGAGCTGCGGAATAAGCGGAGACTGGCGAAGGACGAGGTGACGATGCGCGTCGGGAATGGTTCCAAGGTCGATGTGATCGCCGTAGGCACGCTACCTCTACATTTACCTACGGGATTAGTTTTAAACCTCAATAATTGTTATTTAGTGCCAGCTTTGAGCATGAACATTGTATCAGGATCTCGTTTAATACGAGATGGCTACTCATTTAAATCCGAGAATAATGGTTGTTCTATTTATATGAGAGATATGTTTTATGGTCATGCCCCGCTGGTGAATGGTTTATTCTTAATGAATCTCGAACGTGATGTTACACATATTCATAGTGTGAATACCAAAAGATGTAAGATTGATAATGATAGTCCCACATATATGTGGCACTGCCGCCTTGGTCACATCGGTGTCAAACGCATGAAGAAGCTCCATACAGATGGACTTTTGGAGTCTCTTGATTTCGAATCATTTGACACGTGCGAACCGTGCCTCATGGGTAAAATGACCAAGACTCTGTTCTCCGGAACAATGGAACGAGCAACCAACTTATTGGAAATTATACATACTGATGTGTGCGGTCCAATGAGCGTTGAGGCTCGCGGTGGCTATCGTTATGTTCTCACTCTCACTGATGACTTAAGTAGATATGGGTATGTCTATTTGATGAAACACAAGTCTGAGACCTTTGAAAAGTTCAAGGAATTTCAGAATGAGGTAGAGAATCAACGTGACCGAAAAATAAAATTCTTACGATCAGATCGTGGGGGAGAATATTTAAGTCACGAATTTGGTACGCACTTAAGGAAATGTGGAATCCTTTCACAACTCACGCCGCCTGGAACACCTCAGCGTAATGGTGTGTCCGAACGTCGTAATCGCACTCTATTGGATATGGTGCGATCTATGATGTCACTCACTGATTTACCGCTATCATTTTGGGGATACGCTCTAGAGACAGCTACATTCACTTTAAATAGGGCACCGTCTAAATCCGTTGAGACGACACTGTATGAATTATGGTTTGTGAAGAAACCTAAGCTGTCGTTTCTAAAAGTTTAGGGATGCGATGCTTATGTCAAGAAACTTCAACCTGAAAAGCTCAATCCCAAGTCGGAAAAATGCGTCTTCATAGGATACCCTAAGGAAACCATTGGGTATACCTTCTACCTCAGATCCAAAGGCAAGATCTTTGTTGCCAAGAACGGGTCCTTTCTGGGGAAAGAGTTTCTCTCGAGAGAAGTAAGTGGGAGGAAAGTAGAACTCGATGAAGTACTGCCTCTTGAACTGAAAAGTAGCGCAGCTCAGGAAGATGTTCCTGTGGTGCCTACACCAACTAGAGAGGAAGTTAATGATGATGATCAAGGTACTTCGGATCAAGTTGCTACTGAACTTCGAAGGTCCACACGGACACGTTCCACACCAGAATGGTATGGCAACCCTGTCCTGGAAATCATGTTGTTAGACAACGGTGAACCTTCGAACTATGAAGAAGCAATGGCGGGCCCAGATTCCAACAAATGACTTGAAGCCATGCAATCCGAGATAGGATCCATGTATGAAAACAAAGTATGGACTTTGACAGACTTGCCCGATGAACGGCGAGCGATAGAGAATAAATGGATCTTTAAGAAGAAGATGGATGCGGATGGTAATGTTACCATCTATAAGGCTCGACTCGTCGCTAAGGGTTATCGACAAGTTCAAGGGGTTGACTACGATGAGACCTTATCACCCGTAGAGAAGCTGAAGTCCATCCGAATCATGTTAGCAATTTCCACATGCTATGATTATGAGATATGGCAAATGGACGTCAAAACGGCATTCCTTAAGGGCTTTCTTAAGGAAGAATTGTATATGATGCAGCCGTAAGGTTTTGTCGATCCTAAGAATGCTAACAAGGTATGCAAGCTCCAGCGCTCCATCTATGGGCTGGTGCAAGCATCTCGGAGTTGGAACATTCGCTTTAATGAAATGATCAAAGCGTTTGGGTTTATGCAGACTTATGGAGAAGCCTGCGTTTACAAGAAAGTGAGTGGGAGCTCTGTAGCATTTCTCATATTATATGTGGATGACATACTTTTGATGGGAAATGATATAGGACTTTTGGACAGTATTAAGGCCTACTTGAATAAGTGTTTTTTAATGAAGGACCTTGGAGAAGCTGCTTACATATTAGGCATCAAGATCTATAGAGATAGATCGAGACGCCTCATAGGTCTTTCACAAAGCACATACCTTGATAAGATATTGAAAAGGTTCAATATGGATCAGTCCAAGAAGGGGTTCTTGCCTGTGTTGCAAGGTGTGAAATTGAGCTCAGTTCAATGTCCGACCACGGCAGAAGATAGAGAAAAGATGAGTGTCGTCCCCTATGCCTCAGCCATAGGGTCTATCATGTATGCCATGCTGTGTACCAGACCTGATGTAAACCTTGTCGTAAGTTTGGTAGGAAGGTACCAAAGTAATCCGGGCATGGAACACTGGACAGCGGTCAAGAACATCCTGAAGTACCTGAAAAGGACTAAGGATATGTTTCTCGTATATGGAGGTGACGAAGAGCTCGTCGTAAAGGGTTACGTCGACGCTAGCTTCGACACATATCTGGATGACTCCAAGTCACAAACCGGATACGTGCTTATTTTGAATGGTGGGGCAGTAAGCTAGTGCAGTTGCAAGCAAAGCGTCGTGGCGGGATCTACATGTGAAGCGGAGTACATGGCAGCCTCGGAGGCAGCACATGAAGCAATCTGGATGAAGGAGTTCATCATCGACGTAGGAGTCATACCCAGTGCGTCGGGGCCGATCACTCTCTTCTGTGACAACACTGGAGCTATTGCCCTTGCCAAGGAGCCTAGGTTTCACAAAAAGACCAGGCACATCAAGCATCGCTTCAACTCCATTCGTGAAAATGTTCAAGATGGAGACATAGATATTTGCAAAGTACATACAGATCTGAATGTCGCAGATCCGTTGACTCAACCTCTTCCGCGAGCAAAACATGATCAACACCAGAACTCTATGGGTGTTTGATTCATCACAATGTAACTAGATTATTGACTCTAGTGCAAGTGGAAGACTATTGGAAATATGCCCTAGAGGCAATAATAAAATGGTTATTATTATATTTCCTTGTTCATGTTAATTGTCTATTATTCATGCTATAATTGTGTTATACGGAAATCGTAATACATGTGTGAATACATAGACCACAACATGTCCCTAGTGAGCCTCTAGTTGACTAGCTTGTTGATCAACAAATAGTCATGGTTTCCTGACTATGGACATTAGATGTCATTGACAACGAGATCACATCATTAGGAGAATGATGTGATGGACAAGACCCAATCCTAAGCTTAGCACAAGATCGTGTAGTTCGTCTGCTAGAGCTTTTCCAATGTCAAGTATCATTTCCTTAGACCATGAGATTGTGCAACTCCCGGATACCGTAGGAATGCTTTGGGTGTGCCAAACGTCACAACGTAACTGGGTGGCTATAAAGGTGCACTACGGGTATCTCCGAAAGAGTCTGTTGGGTTGGCACGAATCGAGACTGGGATTGGTCACTCCGTACGACGGAGAGGTATCTCTGGGCCCACTCGGTAATACATCATCATAATGAGCTCAATGTGACCAAGTGGTTGATCACGGGATCATGTGTTACAGTACGAGTAAACAGACATGCGTGTAGCGAGATTGAACGAGGTATCGGGATACCGACGATCGAATCTCGGGCAAGTATCGTACCGATAGACAAAGGGAATTGCGTACGGGATTGATTGAATCCTCGACATCGCGGTTCATCCGATGAGATCATCGAGGAGCATGTGGGAGTCAACATGGGTATCCAGATCCCGCTGTTGGTTATGGACCGGAGAGTCGTCTCGGTCATGTCTGCGTGTCTCCTGAACACGTAGGGTCTACACACTTAAGGTTCGATGACGCTAGGGTTGTAGAGATATTAGTATGCGGTAACCCGAAAGTTGTTCGGAGTCCCGGATGAGATCCCAGACGTCACGAGGAGTTCCGGAATGGTCCGGAGGTAAAAATTTATATATAGGAAGTCCAGTTTCGGCCATCGGGAAAGTTTCGGGGGTAATCAGTATTGTACCGGGACCATCGGAAGGGTCCGGGGGTCCATCGGGTGGGGCCACCTATCCCGGAGGGCCCCATGGGCTGAAGTGGGAGGGGAACCAGCCCCTGGTGGGCTGGTGTGCCCCCCTTGGGCCTCCCCCTGCGCCTAGGGTTGGGAAACCCTAGTGGTGGAGGGCGCCCCACCTGACTTGGGGGGCAAGTCCCCCTCCCTTGGCTGTCGTCCCCCCTTGGAGATGGGATCTCCTAGGGCCGGCGCCCCCCTAGGGGCCCTATATATAGTCGGGGGGAGGGAGGGCAGCCGCACCCAAGTCCCTGGCGCCTCCCTCTCCCCTCGTAACACCTCTCCCTCTCGTTGGAGCTTGGCGAAGCCCTGCCGAGATCACCGCTGCTTCCACCACCACGCCGTCGTGCTGCTGGATCTCCATGAACCTCTCCTTCCCCTTGCTGGATCAAGAAGGAGGAGACGTCTTCCCCAACCGTACGTGTGTTGAACGCGGAGGTGCCGTCCGTTCGGCACTAGGATCTTCGGTGATTTGGATCACGACGAGTACGACTCCCTCAACCCCGTTCTCTTGAATGCTTCCGCTCACGATCTACAAGGGTATGTAGATGCACTCCTCTCTCTGTTGCTAGATGACTCCATAGATTGATCTTGGTGAAGCGTAGAAATTTTTTATTTTCTGCAACGTTCCCCAACAGATGCCACCCCGCCGATAACGCTGTCCGCCATCTCCAACCTGGGCCCAACTGGGTCGACCGACCACCTTCTTCAAGCCTTCCCCCTCCTTATCCGAGACTTAGGTTTTTCTACACCTGTTTTGAACCTTCTCTGAACCGGTTTTTCTTTTTTTTTTTGATTTTCTTCTTTTCTTTTTTCCTTTATATTTCTTTTTTCTTTTTTCTCTTCCTTTCTGATTTTTATTTTCTATTTCCATTTCTTTTCTTTTTCACATTCACAAATATTTATTTAATTCAACTTTTTTTCCAAATCACTATTTTTTTTCAAATCATGTACTTTTTTGAAAATCGCGAAAATTTCCAAATTCTTACCCATTTTTTAAACTTGTGATCATGTTTTGAATTCGATAATAATACTTAAATTAATGGAAAATTTTAAAATTCACAAAAATGTTTTTGAAAATCACAAACATTTTTTTCAAACTCGTGAAGATTTTTTTTATAATTGGTGATATTTTTCAAATTCATGATTGTTTTTAATTCTTGAATAACGTTTTGATATTCATGAAGACTTTTTAACACCTGCAAACATTATTTGATTTTAGTGAAAAACAATTAATCCATGAACCTCTTTTTAACATGGATATGTTTTGATTTCGTTATTTGTTTCTGAAAGTCGTTAACATTTTCTGAATTCATGAGCATATTAATTCAAAATCATGAATATTTTTTGAAATTTGTGGACCTTCTTTCCAAATTCATAAGAAATTTAAACTTTTGAAATATTTTTATTCATGAACATTTTCTTAAATTTGCAAATATTTTATGAAGTTCATGAACATTTATTGAATTCGTGATATTTGTTAAAAATATCCAAAAAATTGTTTTGACTTAGGTAACTTTTATTAATAAAAGAATTGTCTTCAATCAATATTAAAAATATTTTTTGAATGCACGAACATTTTCCAAGAGCATTTTCAAATTGTTGAAGATTTTTCAAAAAAAATAAAAAACAATCCTGAATAGCGTGAAGCAAAGAACCAAAAAAACCGAAAGGAAAAACAGGGCACATGGGCCGGCCCAAATCATGCACGGGGAGGAGGAAGGTGTGGCGTGGCATAAGATGACTCTTTTTTCTCTTAACTTTTTGAAATTCCGCGTTGTGACGCTTTATTACGAGTTACATCATGATTTACATAAGAGAAAATCGGGTGGACGCCCATACTAACCAAATTCAGCATGGGACTCGTAAGAATACTTTGCCAAATGATGTGCCACTTGATTTGCTTCTCTCAAACAGTGATAAACAAAATACCATTAATCATATGTGCTTTAGTTAGTAAAACTCCTTTTTAATCTAGCATACTCTATTCTAAAAAGGAAAGGATAAAAACTAGCCCAGAGACCGCCGCCTTCTTCCCACCTCCAGGGCTCAGTGCCGCGGCAGCGGCTCATCCCCGTTGGTCCCCCCTTGCTACTTGTAAGGAGGTCGCGGTTGCAATAGCCACCATCACCACCATCGTCGTCGCATGCGCGGGCCGCACCCTGCAACGTCGGCGGTAGATCTCCTAGGAAATGTCCACGCCTTTCGAATCTCCTCAGCTTGCTACGACACAGCTCAACTTCTCCAGGAGCACGCCAGTCTTCATCATTTGCTGCGACGACCGGTTCATTTCCTCTGCGGTTTAGAGTTTTTTCCATGTGAACTTTATCGCTAGTTAAGCTAGTAATTTTGCACTGGAATTTCTAACAGCTGGAGATTTAGCGAGGCCACCACCCCTTACAAGCATACAAGGCTCAGATTGACAAGTTGGCCAAAGGGGTGAAGCGGAGGTGAAATTGTGTTGAGACAGTGTGGTGGTGTGGCGGTGGCTGGCAGGTTGGGTGTCAATAGCTTCTGGTCCTGAAGCTTGACCTATTTCCAGCGACCATAGGTTCGGACAAGTCAGTAGGTTACAAACTAGGAGCAAGCTGGTATTTCTCGAACCCTTTATTTGTTCAAGAACAGTGGTGGAACAAGGTGTACGAAATATATAAGAATTGAAGATGTTGGCTGTATTGAAAAGCTTCAGACTTCAGCTGCCGTCAGAAGCTTCACTCATTTCCGATGACAGCCACATAGATTCGGACAAGTCGGTATGCTACAAACTGTCACCAAGTTATTATTTCTCAAACCCTAAATTTCTTGAAGAATAATGGCGGAGCCAGAAAATACACGCAAGGGGGCCAAACATCGAGCACAACAAATTGAATGATGGTCATGACTAACAATTTTTAGTTGAATCGCACAAGATGTTTCATCGCAATTGAATTTATCAATAGTTACTTCTGTCTAGAATCCTATTGCGATATCTTTCTTAATGTAGATCAACAAGCAATCACTTAAAAATATGTCTTCCATTTTATCCGAGTCTTGTTTTGGTATATTAAAAGTTTATAGCAGGCTAAAAAAAGGGGACTTGTTGCTAAGAAATCATAAGACAACATCTGAGCATTGGTTTGGTAGGTCCTGTTTATGTGATTAAAAAGAACTGATACATGTATAAAATTATTCGGCCAGAAAACAAGCAAGAATGCAACGTACAACTTCACAAGCACAACATAGTGAACACTCAACACTCTCAATGCAATACTACAACTTTCCACAATACTCACTTCCTCATGAGGGAAGTAGAGGTCATGGAGCAGAAACTGTTGTGTTGTCGAGCCCCACCAGTGAAGAGCAACCCGACATCCGATAGCTCCATCTCCCGCTAATTGCCGCCTGAAGGCCAAAGAAACGCAGACTTATTCATTTATCATGGTGAAGTTCCACGACTTTATCTGGTTCAGTTGGGTGAAGTTGCTAGTGGAACCTGCAAATACCAGATATATCTTGTCTTGCAGAAGCTGTGATAGATCAATGTAGATATCTCCTTGGTAGACATACCGCCCATGGATGCTGTGTTGAACTAGAAATACTTGAAACAATTTTGATGTGCCATGGTACCTGATACTGACCCATACATCAGTGCCACTTGAGAGGATGATGGAAACATTACTAAGCGGGTACTGCCGAATAGATTTGATTCTGTTGATGTCGATGCCGACATGGTTGCTATCAAGGTCATCCTCATAGCTTTTCCTCGTGTCAAACTCGACGGCTACAACTGGGTCCGTATTCGTGCCGTCTGTCGTGTCATTGCATATGCCAAGCCACTGGCCATTGCTGTTGCTGGGCAACGATGGATCGTTTGTGAGCACAAATGCCATACCTTCTCCAGCCCCATTCTGACCAAGGAGGATGTTGAGCAAGAAATCTGTCCTGAACGAGGTGGGCGCCATGCGCTTGTTGTTCCACAGCTTGAGGGTTTCCCTTTCATAAACCACTCTCCCCGACCGGTGGCGCATGTTTCCGGTACTTGGGGTGATCTGCAAGGCACCATCTGCAATTGTTGAGCCTGGGCTGAAGGTGAAATCATCCATATTGATTGCGTTGAAGTTGGGATAAGTAAATTGCAAGCAACTACAGGTTCTAGTGCCAAGGGCTAGGACGACAATACAGGAAAAGCTCAACATGCTATTGGTATTGGGCATTGTCATGCTAAATGGTTCCTATAGCTTGCTGCAACCTTCTCAAGAAAAAGGAGTATTTATACGATCCTTGTACTTCACTACTTCTCATTACGGAGGCGGGGAGGAGTTGACAAAGTACATGGAAGAGACATAGTCAATGGGAATCGTCAGGATAAAGCCTGGGATAATATTTGTGCAGAAACTTCCCATTGTTAGAATAAGAAGCGGTGCCGGCAAAATGTTAGGACATATGCTACTCACCAACAATATGTTTGACTATGCGATCTCCCATCTTTTCTTTTCACTAGAGAGGGATGAAAACAGGGACATCTGAGAGGATCAACAAGGTCTATTTAACAAGCGGAACAATGACATTAACATAAAAAAACATCCAGAGGTGTAAGAAAACTTATCCGTCACAACATGATAGTGCCAGCTATGAATGACTTGGGTAGAAATCCCTTTCGTCCAATAATTTTTTATATTGGATTCCTTGTCAATGCAGAACTTGTCTCCAGAGTCGGAAGCTCTTAAAATTTACAAGTGTACCAAATGATTTAGTCAAAGAAAACAAGTATTGTAACTCGACTCACTTAATATATTTGTAAGTTATACTTTGACGTGACATGGCCAATGGGAATCGTCATATACAGCCGGCGACAATAGTTCTGCAGCTGCACAGAAATTGACCAACGGTTAAATTAATAACCTGTGCAGACAAGATGTTCAGAGTAATATGTTTGACTATGCAATCATCCCCTTTTCCCCCCTAGTGGCAGACTAAAAGAGGGGCTTATGAGAGGAATAACGAGGCTGTTGAACGAGTAGAACAAATTGATCAGTGACAACTTGATAGTGCCATACCTCTTTCTCTTGTGAGTGATGGTGCCATCCCTCAAGTAGTTTCCACTGGCGTGTAATACTGTCGAACGTTGAACTTGATGATCTTATTCACGTGTTTGATTTGGACTTGGTGCTTTTGTTTGTCTTTTATGCTGGTATGGTGATCTTGAAAAAATCTGATTGCCCTTCACTTGGAGATATTGTATTCTAAACAATCACTAAGGGGATAAGTTCATGGTTTGGATCTGACTCAAATAGGCCTGATCTGCACTGCTCTTTATTCCATCATATGTTGTTTTACATGGTCTACCTATATTCATATGATGAATTTGCAAAGTTGATATAGCCAAGGAAACTCTAGCATGGGCTTGCACCGCAGCACCATTTACATGCTGCCTGCATTCCCGCACCAAATGTATGTTCCAACTTGCACTGCACGGTACAGGGGAGGTAATTTTGGCTACTGTCTAACACTAGTAGAAAACGGGCCTATTGTCCTGGTTTGTAAGGGCCTTTTTTCCCGGTTCCTGAACCGGGACTAAATGATCATTACTAATGCCCTATCCCTTTAGTCCCGATTCAGTTCAGAACCGGACATATGGGCCTCCACGTGGCCTGTGCGCGGAGCCCAGGCAGGAGGGCCTTTGGTCCCGGTTGGTGGCACCAACCGGGACCAATAGGCATCCACGCGTCAGCATTTCTGTGGCTGGGGTTTTTGTTTTTTTTGAAGGGGAGGGGAGTTGGGGGTTTTGGGGGGTTAATTTAGGTGTTTCATATATTGTGTTAGCTAGCTAATTAATAGAGAGAAGTGTCCTCTCTTATGTCCGTACTTGGTCGACGCTACGTACTATACATACGTATAGAGAGGACTAGACACGCTAGCTAGCTAGTAAGCAAACGAAGAAAACATAAGATCGTCATCAACATATATATGCATACAGAGAGAAGTGATATCGACCACCTCTCCTTCTCCGAGAGATTGGTCAAACAACAAGTTCTCGTATATCTATCCGACACTACCGGCTACATATATACAATAATTATCTCTTACAAATATAATCTCCTATCATAGGGACGCATGGTCCACATAGTATTCTCCGTCTTCAGTGATCACGTGGTCAAGAAAGAATGCCGCCAATTCCTCTTGAATTGCTCGCATGTGATCTGGTGCTAGGAGTTCATCCCGCATCCGAAACATCTAATTTGAAGAATGGGGTCAATACATATATATATATATATATATATATATATATATATATATATATATATATATATATATATATATATATATATATATATATATATATATATATATATATATATATATATATATGAATGAATGAAATCAACACAAATGATGTTAATAAAATAAAATTGTGAATATTGTTATTTACGCACTTCATATTGTTCGTCAGAGTAGCCCCGCTCACAGGTCGTGTGGCGGATGGACTCGCAAACGTAGTATCCACAGAAATAATTCCCTTATTCCTGCCACAACCACTTTACAAGAAATAGAGGTCAATCAAACTGATAAGTAAGAATGCCAAATGTTATTGATGAAACTAGCGCTTGAATCACTAGGAGATGCGTGGAACATGCTATTATAGTACTTACTTTCGGGTGTCTAAATTCCAGCTTCTTCGGCAGTCCCGGAGCTTTTTTGCCGAATTTTCTCCAAACCCTGCCAGACAAAGAAAACAATTACTTGATGTCAGAAATGAACAAAGTTGCTGATATGATGGATAATGATCGATTAAACTTACTTCTCGAGCATTTGAGTCATGTCCGCATACTCCTGGGGATCTTTTCGTTTCGAGTCTAAGACAGTTACTACTCCCTGCTCAAGCTTAATCTCTAGGAGAATATAGTGGAACCTGCGCACGCATGCATAACTCATCAATTACATTACTATAACATTGATTAATATATAAGGGAAACCGAATATGCACAAGACAGTAACACTCACTTGAAGTTGTAAGAAAAGAGTATTATATCTTTGTTTTCATTTATTACCAACGGTCGTAGCAAGTTGGCCTCAGTATCCGCGACATGAAATTTAACCTCAGTTGCATATATGAGGTTTGTGTTAATGAACCCAATATCACCGACTTGTCTTTTCTTCAATTCGACGATCTTCAATCTGCATAATATAGTGAGGATAATTATAAATACATGCAATGAAAGAGCTGAGCTATATAGAGAGGCTTAATGACAGAAGTACACTTACAGACACTAGCAGGTGACCGTTGCTTTATCGAGGGCTAATTGACTGAAAAACTAAAAGAACTCCTCAAATGGAACTGGCAACAGTTCAATTCCAACGAGGTCATGCTCCTTTTTAACTCTCACATACAAAGTATTCCTCCCCCCAGACTCTCTGCAGATTTTGAAGTACCAATCATGCAATCTTCGCATCATCGTTGATAGAGATCTTTCATCTTTGACGAGAGGCTTCCCGTACTCGTATCTTTGTATCTGCACCTCCAAGAAATCATAATGTACATCGTCGGGCAGGTAATCTCCAAGATTGCTATAACCGGGCACCATCCTCGGATCATTAGCGACGATGTCGCTAGACACCTTGAGCGGGGGGCACGATTGGTCCGCTTGTTCGCCGAGCTGGGCAATTTGTTTCCCAGCTCGTCGTTCTGCTAACCTTTGATCACTTCTAGTACTTCCCGACCGCTTCGCTTCGTGAAATGACTTTTCAATAATGCAGTCATAGTTGTCTTTCGGCGGAGACTTTGGTGGTTTCTTCAGGGCAGCCAAAGTGCGATTCGCTTTCACCGGATCTATCTTCTCCTCCGGAGGTGGATGTCTCTGTGCTTTCAACCCTTGAAACCAGTCCTACACTTCAGCTTTAGCGATCTTCGTGTTTTCCTCGTCGGACCTCTCGTATTGTAACTTCTCTAGAGGCTTGAGAGAAGGACCGAATCTGTAAAGCCTCCCGCCTCTGGCTATACTGCTAGACGCCAGCAGAGCAGACGGAGCGGCTGTCTACTTTCCTTGCTTACGCGGCGGAGGAGAAGGACTACGACGCGCCGGAGCAGCCGGAGCAGCGGCGGGTCTCTTCCGCCCTTGCTGACGAGGCGGAGAAGGAGGAGGCTGGCTGCTCGGGCGCGCCGGCGCAGGCGGAGAAGGAGCCGGCCGAGTCCCCTGATCGTCACTCACCGGAGGAGGAGGCGGAGTGCCCTGACTCGCTGGAGGAGGAGGAGGAGGCGGAGGCGTCCAGTTCGGAAGGTTGATGAGCTCCTTCCGC
Organism: Aegilops umbellulata; assembly: GCA_032464435.1. Taxonomy (NCBI): domain Eukaryota; kingdom Viridiplantae; phylum Streptophyta; class Magnoliopsida; order Poales; family Poaceae; genus Aegilops; species Aegilops umbellulata. The sequence continues at coordinate 587,900,027 of CP136060.1, read as the reverse complement.
CATAGGCATGGAGTCTTCAGAGCAGAACCCAACTGAGTCTCCCCTTCACCGGTAGGGTGGTCAAGCTGGAGGTCCTCAAATCCCTCAGTTATTTCATCCACCATCACCCTAGCATATCCTTCTGGAATCGGCCGGCAGTGAAAAGTTGCGCCGGGTTCAGTAGGAAAAACAGAGCCAACAGCCGCCTAGACCTTCATATTAATCCAATGCGTCATAAGGTGGCAATTTTGAGACTCCGTGATAGCATCCACGGGATAGCTGGCAGGAGCCGTCAAGACATGCTCCGGCTGAAGCAGCTCGGTGGAAGCCATGCTGCTTCTCCGCTGAGATGGCGAGTTAGCTTCAGGGGAAGCTTCGACAGTTCGTTTGCTGCGATTTGCTTCTCGTTCCTCTATCGCTTGTACCCTTGCATGCAGCGCCTGCAGTTGGGTCTACTGCACTTTCTTCCTCCTCTCCTGGCATTTGTAACCGCCTGCTTCCGGAAAACCAGCGCTCCACGGAACGGAGCCTGGCGTGCCTCGTGTCCGTCCAGGGTGCTCAGGATTCCCGAGGGCCATTGTGAGCTCGTCGTTCTCTCTGTCTGGAACGAACGTCCCTTGCTGCGCTGCTTCGATATAGTGCTGAAGCCTCTTGACTGGTATTTCCATTTGCTCGTCCGTCCAAATGCTCTTCCCTGATACAGGATCCAAGGTTCCGCCAGCCCCGAAGAACCAAGTCCAGCAACGGTCTGGCCAGTTCATTGTCTCTGGTTCGATCCCTTTATCAACCAGATCATTCTCAGCCTTGGCCCACTTAGGCCGGGCTACGAGGTAGCCACCTAACCCCGTGCGATGGTGATGCTTCTTCTTCGCAGCATTTTGCTTGTTTGTCGCCGACATCTTCTTACTCTTTTCCGATGTCTTGTGGGCCACAAATGCGGGCCAGTGATCTCTGATCTTCTCATATCTGCCCTTGAATTATGGTGTCTCTTTTTTATCGACAAACCTATTCAACTCTTTGTTCCACCTCCTGAATAGGTCTGCCATCCTCTTAAGAGCAAAATACTTGATTAATTGCTCTTTAACTGGCTTCTCCGGATCATCCTCTGGCGGTAGGGTGAAATTTGACTTCAGCTCAGTCCAAAGATCATTTTTCTACATATCATTGACATAAGACACCTCAGGGTCTTCTATAGCCGGCTTTAACCATTGCTGGATGCTGATCAGGATCTTGTCCCTAACCAAAACCCCGCACTGAGCAACAAATGCGTTCTTTGTTCGGATGGGTTCAATCGGATGGCCGTCAGGCGCGATTGCTATGATCTCAAACCTTTCATCCGAGCTCAACTTTTTCTTCGGGCCTCGTCTCCTTACCGAAGTTGTGCTCAATCCGGAGGGCTAGAAAAAAGAACAAAGACGATAGCTAATTAATATGTGTACATACCAAAACAATGAATGCATCAATTAGCTAGTCAGCACAGGCTTAACTAATATATATACCTGGCCGGACTCGGCTCGGTCACCGGAGCCGTCATCACGGTCTCCTTCTTGCACCGGCATTGGGTCACTGGAGCCGTCCTCACGGTCTCCTTCTTGCACCGGCATTGGGTCACCGAAGCCATCATAATCATAGCCTGCTTCTTCACCCTCTCCTTCCAGACCATCGGTCTCGTTGAGAAACGACAAGATGGCATCACTTCCTTTTGCGATTATGTCCCCCAACATCGCTTCTGTTGCTTCGTCTCGGGTGTGCTCCATAGTTTCTGCAAATATTTACAACATGGCAATTATTATTCAAACATGACAGATGGATATATTAGTGGCAAACGTAGAACTAGCTAGCTAATCACAGTAAGGAATCATATTAATTAGTGGCCTCGACGCTGCTTCTCTAGGGTTTGGGGTGGCCTCACGCTTCAAGGGTTTGGGGTGGCCTCGAGAACGCTTCAAGGAGGGGGTAATATCGACAACGATGAGATACATACACGGGAAAATAATGTTATCGGGGAGGGGGTATATCGACCCCCCACGTGTTGAAGTTATCGGGGAGGGGGTATATCGACCCCCCCCACGTGTTGAAGTTATCGGGAGGGGGTATATCGACCCCCCCTCCATGTGTTGAAGTTATCGGGGAGGGGGTATATCGACCCCCCCCCACGTGTTGAAGTTATCGGGAGGGGGTATATCGACCCCCCCCACACGTGTTGAAGTTATCGGGAGGGGGTATATCGACCCCCCCCCACGTGTTGAAGTTATCGGCGAGGGGGTATATCGACCCCCCCACGTGTTGAAGTTATCGGGAGGGGTATATCGACAACCCTCCACGTGTTGAAGTTATCGGGGAGGGGGTATATCGACCCCCCCACACGTGTTGAAGTTATCGGGAGGGGGTATATCGACCCCCCCCCCACGTGTTGAAGTTATCGGGAGGGGGTATATCGACCCCTCCTCCACGTGTTGAAGTTATCGGGGAGGGGGTATATCGACCCCCCACATGAAGTAGTATTGCTTGTTTTATTAAAATAATGTTCAAATAGAAATTTTAGAAAAAAAGTAAAGGTTTTGCCTAATTCATTGTTCATATGAATATACAAACATTTGCATATTTACAATAATCAATATCACCGAAAAAATCTATGAACAGAAAAAAAATACTATTTTTTTCTAAAAATATATCTTTTGCATATATACATGAACATATATATAGATACATATATACATTTTTATAAAAATGCAAAAAACAAAAAATCTAAAAGAAGGACATATAAACAGATATACACACATACATATACATATAATCAGGAAAAAAACATATATATATATATATATATATATATATATATATATATATTTGCAAAAAAAACAAGGGGAAAAGGGGGGCGGTGCCGGCCCTGACCAAAGCGAGGCAGAGGCGACGGCGGCGCGGGGCAACTGGGGCCCGAACCATAAGACATTAAAGCATTTCAAATGAATTCTGAAAAAGTTGAAAGTTGGCATGGTATCATAATTTCACACACATAGCTTGGGTCAATGGTATCATACTCATCTGTTACAAAGTTGGCATGGTATCATAATAATAGTTGCGGAAGAAAGTCTTTACTTTTTCTTCGCTTGTGTCATTTGCCTATTGCGCCGTAACCATGGATAATCTTCATCGTTTATCAGGATGCTTGGGTCAACCTTGAATTTGAAGGGAGGAATTTCATGAAACTTTTCATAATCTTCAGACATGTCTGTCTTGCCCTCCACTCCCACGATGTCCCTTTTTCCTGAAAGAACTATGTGGCGCTTTGGCTCATCGTATGATGTATTCGCTTTCTTATCTTTTCTTTTTCTCGGTCTGGTAGACATGTCTTTCACATAGATAACCCGTGCCACATCATTGGATAGGACGAACGGTTCGTCAGTGTACCCAAGATTTTTTAGATCCACTATTGCCATTCCGTACTATGGGTCTACATGTACCCCGCCTCCTGACAGATTGACCCATTTGCACTTAAACAAAGGGACCTTAAAATCATCTCCGTAGTCAAGTTCCCATATGTCCACTATGTAACCATAGTATGTGTCATTTCCGCTCTCGGCTGTTGCATCAAAGCGGACACCGCTGTTTTGGTTGGTGCTCTTTTGATCTTGGTCAATCGTGTAAAATGTATTCCCATTTATCTAGTATCCTCCGTAAATCAATATAGTCAAAGATGGTCCCCTGGACAACAAGTACAGCTCATCACAAACAGTGTTGTCACCTCTAAGACGTGTTTCCAACCAACTGCTGAAAGTCCTGATGTGTTCACATGTAATCCAGTCGTCGCACTGCTCCGGGTGTTTGGAGCGCAGACTGTTCTTGTGTTCATCGACATACGGGGTCACCAAGGTAGAGTTCTGTAGAACTGTGTAGTGTGCTTGAGATCAAGAATATCCGTTCCTGCATATTATTGAGTCCCTTCCAAGCGTGCCTTTTCCAGTCAGTCTCCCCTCATACCGCGATTTAGGGAAACCTATCTTATTAAGGCCAGGAATGAAGTCAACACAAAACCCGATGACATCCTCTGTTTGATGGCCCATGGAGATGCTTCCTTCTGGCCTAGCGCGGTTATGGACATATTTCTTTAGGACTCCCATGAACCTCTCAAAGGAAAACATATTGTGTGGAAATACAGGCCCCAGAATGACAATCTTGTCGACTAGATGAACTAGGACGTGCGTCATGATATTGAAGAAGGATGGTGGGAACACCAGCTTGAAACGGACAAGACATTGCGCCACATCACTCCTTAGCCTTGGTACGATTTCTGGATCGATCACCTTCTGAGAGATTGCATTGAGGAATGCACATAGCTTCACAACGGCTAATCAGACATTTTCCGGTAGAAGCCCCCTCAATGCAACCGGAAGCAGTTGCGTCATAATCACGTGGCAGTCATGAGACTTTAGGTTTTGGAACTTTTTCTCTGGCATATTTATTATTACCTTTATATTCGACGAGAAGCCAGTCGGGACCTTCATACTGAGCAGGCATTCAAAGAAGATTTCTTTCTCTTCTTTCGTAAGAGCGTAGCTGGCAGGACCTTCATACTGCTTCGGAGGCATGCTGTCTTTTTCGTGGAAACATTTCAGGTCCTCCCGTGCCTCAAGTGTATCTTTTGTCTTTCCATACACGCCCAAGAAGCCTAGCAGGTTCACGCAAAGGTTCTTCATCACGTGCATCATGTCGATTGAAGAGTGGACCTCTAGGTCTTTCCAGTAGGGTAGATCCCAAAATATAGATTTCTTCTTCCACATGGGTGCGTGTCCCTCAGCATCATTCGGAATAGCTAGTGCGCCGGGACCCTTTCCAAATATTACGTGTAAATCATTGACCATAGCAAGTACGTGATCACCGGTACGCATGGCGGGCTTCTTCCGGTGATCTGCCTCGCCTTTGAAATGCTTGCCTTTTTTCGACATTGATGGTTGGTCGGAAGAAATCGACGATGGCCCAGGTACACATTCTTCCTGCATTTGTCCAGGTATATACTTTAAGTGTCATCTAAACAGTGCGTGCATGCGTGGTATCCTTTGTTTGTCTATCCTGAAAGGTTACTGAGAGCGGGCCAATCGTTGATGGTCACGAACAGCAACGCCGTTAGGTTAAATTCCTCCTATCTGTGCTCATCCCACGCACGTACACTGTTTCCATTCCACGGCTGTAAAAGTTCTTCAACTAATGGCCTTAGGTACACATCAATGTCGTTGCCGGGTTGCTTAGGGCCTTGGATGAGAACTGGCATTATAATGAACTTCCGCTTCATGCACATCTAAGGAGGAAGGTTATACATACATAGTCACGGGCCAGGTGCTGTGATTGCTGCTCTGCTCCCCGAAAGGATTAATGCCATCCGCGCTTAAAGCAAACCATACGTTCCTTGGGTCCTTTGCAAACTCCTCCCAGTACTTTCTCTCGATTTTTCTCCACTGCGACCCGTCAGCGGGTGCTCTCAACTTCCCGTCTTTCTTACAGTCCTCACTGTGTCATCGCATCAACTTGGCATGCTCTCCATTTCTGAACAGACGTTTCAACCGTGGTATTATAGGAGCATATCACATCACCTTCGCAGGAACCCTATTCCTGGGGGGCTCGCCGTCAACATCACTAGGGTCATCTCGTCTGATCTTATATCGCAATGCACCGCATACCGGGCATGCGTTCAGATCCTTGTATGCACCGCGGTAGAGGATGCAGTCATTAGGGCATGCATGTATCTTCTACACCTCCAATCCTAGAGGGCATAAGACCTTATTTGCTGCGTATGTACTGTCGGGCAATTCGTTATCCTTTGGAAGCTTCTTCTTCAATATTTTCAGTAACTTCTCAAATCCTTTGTCAGCCACAGCATTCTCTGCCTTCCACTGCAGCAATTCCAGTACGGTACCGAGCTTTGTGTTGCCAACTTCGCAATTGGGGTACAACCCTTTTTTGTGATCCTCTAACATGCGATCAAACTACAGCTTCTCCTTTTGACTTTCGCACTGCGTCCTTGCATCGACAATGACCCGGCGGAGATCATCATCATCGGGCACATCGTCTGGTTCCTCTTGATCTTCAGCAGCTTCACCCGTTGCAGCATCATTGGGCACATCGCCTGGTTCCTCTTGATCTTCACCAGCTCCCCCAATTGCAGCATCACCGTATTCAGGGGGCACATAGTTGTCATCGTACTCTTTTTCTTCGCCGTCTTCCATCATAACCCCTATTTCTCCGTGCCTCGTCCAAACATTATAGTGTGGCATGAAACCCTTGTAAAGCAGGTGGGAGTGAAGGATTTTCCGGTTAGAGTAAGACATCGTATTCCCACATTTAGTGCATGGACAACACATAAAACCATTCTGCTTGTTTGCCTCAGCCGCATCGAGAAACTCATGCACACCCTTAATGTACTCGGAGGTATGTCTGTCACCGTACATCCATTGTCGGTTCATCTGCGTGCATTATATATAATTAAGTGTGTCAAAAACCATTACAGAACATCATGAATAGATAATTAAGTGACCAAATTAATAGAAGTTCATCATCACATTAAAACCAAAGTACATACATAGTTCTCATCTAACAACATATAGCTCTCCATAGCATCTAATTAACTTTCACCATACATTGAAACTATGTAAAACATTTCAATGCGAAAACAAATGCGATCATAATCGCAACCAAGGTAACAATTGATCCAACGACATAATGATACCAAGCCTCGGTATGAATGGCATATTTTCTAATCTTTCTAATCTTCAACCGCATTGCATCCATCTTGATCTTGTGATCATCGACGACATCCGCAACATGCAGCTCCAATATCATCTTCTCCTCCTCAATTTTTTTTATTTTTTCCTTCAAGAAATTGTTTTCTTCTTCAACTAAATTTAACCTCTCGACAATAGGGTCGGTTGGAATTTCCGGTTCAACCACCTCCTAGATAAATAAAATCTATGTCACGTTGGTCGGCATAATTGTCATAAACAATAAATGAACCAAATAGTTATAAAAAGATAATATATACCACATCCGAATCATAGACAGGACGAGGGCCGACGGGGGCGGATACCAAAACCATCGCACTTTATAATAAGAAGGAATAATATAAAAGTAAGAAAATAATACAAGTATCTATCTAAACATACAAGTAAGAATATTTTTCCTTTCAGAAAAAAGATAAGAACAAGAGGCTCACCATGGTGGTGCCGGCGATGAGATCGGCGCGGGTGATCGACGACGGTGAAGACGGGGACGAGGCGTGACAGACCGCTAAACCTAGACAAATATTGAGGAAAATGGAGTTTGGAAGTCGAGCTTGGAGAGGAGAAAGCTTAAGTAGTGTGGCTCAGGCATTCCATCGAACACCTTGTGTGCATAGGAGGTGAGCTAGAGCAGCACCAACCCCTCTTCCCTCGGCGGCCAGAAAAAACAAAGCAGTGTGCTCTGCTCTTACGCGAGGGGGTATATATAGGCAACTCATTGGTCCCGGTTGATGGCATGAACCGGGACTAAAGGGCAGCCTTTGGTCCCGGTTCAAGCCACCAACCGGGACCAATGGTGGTGGGCCAGGAGCGAGGCCCATTGGTCCCTGTTCATCCCACCAACCGGGACCAAAAGGTTCAGACGAACCGGGACCAATGGCCCACGTGGCCCGACCGGCCCCCTGGGCTCACGAACCGGGTCCAATGTCCTCATTGGTCCCGGTTCTGGACTGAACCGGGACTAATGGGCTGAGCCGGCCTGGACCTTTGCCCCCTTTTCTACTAGTGAGAGCCAACTAAGTAAAAAAGAGCATAAGAACCAGCTTGATTAGACTACCTTAACACGTCGCACAAATTCCTTGCTCATCTTGAAGACATCTCTTGAGGCCGACCATTCCAAAGTGTCTGAAATTTTGCCTCAGATTGGAAAAAAAGAGAACAGACGATCTTCTGTCGTAATATTTCTCAAGGCAGCTGGGTGGTACCTGGATGGAGTGTGCCACGTTCTTCCCAGGCACCTGAACAGAGGTGGTCCACCTTCTTGCCATATACTCCCTCCGTTCCTAAATATAAGTCTTTGTAGAGATTCTACTATGGACTACATATGGAGCAAAATGAGTGAATCTACACCCTAAAATGCATCTACTACATACATCCGTATGTGGTCCATAGTGAAATCTCTACAAAGACTTATATTTAGGAACGGATGGAGTATATGATAAACAGTATTCCCACTTCCCATCTTCAATTGTGTAGTTGTTACAGGTGTTGAATCTTTGCTTCCATTTCATGCAGGGAAGGTCTTTTCTGGAGGGGTCCTGAAAGTTACCTACGTGCAAGCTCTCAGTCAGGTATCGATGCTTTTATTCCCTCCTCGGTTAATTAGTTCATCAGTGCTATCTGAAAAGAGAGAGAGATGAAAGAGTCCATCTTGGAGCCAAGAAACTGGAAAAACTATACAGGTAATAACAATGTAAAAACCACTAGACAAAGATTATGTATGATACTAGCTGGGATTCGGTCCTGCTCACTGTGGCAAATGTTCAGACTCACAAATGAATTGCCAAGTTTAAAATAAATACATCATCCGTTCTCCAGCAGGTCAGAGCTTTTCTGGGAATAATATGGAGTTCTTGAATAATTCATTGACTGTTTTTACTTCATATGTCTATTATCATTCCAGACTCATTCAAGAATCAAGACTCATCATTCATGACATCATAAACGACAGAACTAATGCTTGTTGAGCCTACTCAAACAGGGTAGCCAAATCAATCACGCAGTGGACATCAATCAACCACGCCGACAGAGCGTATTCTTAGTTGGCATTCAGTCGTGTTGACAGACAAATATTGTGAATGTTCTACAAGCCGCATCTCTATGAAACTCTTGTCACCACTGGTTCTAGTGTACTGATTTCTTTCACCTGCATGATGCTATCAGTACAGGAGTATACACCCCAATAAGAAAACTATGGTGCATTACCTACACTGTTTATATGTCTGCTTCAACTGTTTTGTCAGGTCCGCTCCCCCCGCGTCGCCCCCGCTCTGCGACTCGGGCGGGATCCCAACCCTAGCCGCCGGGGGCTCCCCGTCCTTCCATCCCTCCCTCCGCCGCCGCCGAAGGACGCCGCCGGCCTATAGCCCGGGGGCTGACGGCGGTGGCGGGGGCCTTCCCTCTCTCCCGCGCCATGGGGGCGGTGCAGACCTCTGCGGCGTGTGGTGGCACGGCCGATCTGGCCTTCGTGGCGTGGCGGGCCTGCCTTGACCGGCAGCGGCGCGGCGGCGGCCTCGTCCTAGGGCGGTGGTGGTGGCGGGTGCGGCGGCCGGCCCTGCGGCGGGCAGCGGCCTTGGCTGCGTTCGGAGGCAGAGGCCGGATCTGCAGCGACGAACCATCTGACCTCGGATCGGCGGTGGCGGCATGGAGGGCCTGGTGGTTGGGTCGGCGCCATGCGTGGTTTGCCCTCCAGACAGATCTGATCTGCCCGGTGCGGCTTGCTCGATGTGCGGCGGCTCAGATCGGCAGTGACCCGTGCACACGATGCTTGATGGAGATTCTTTGAGTGGATCCAGGCGAAAACCTTGTTCTCGGCTTGATGCCAAGACCGGCGTTGGTGGCACTCGTTTGTGTCATTACCTTCTTGAAGGCATCCCCGCGGAGAAGCTCCAGACCTCTGTCTGCTACCTCCGGGGGAAACCCTAGATCAGTAGATCGGATGACGGCGGCGCATTGGTGTGTTTCCTCCTTGGGGGCGTCGTTCTTGGAGGCGTACACGGGATCGAGGGAGCAGTGGGCGGCTTTTTTGGTGGAGCGGTGCTTCATCCTACACATTGATGACGGCGGATCTCGACGGCGTGGTGCAGTGGAGACTCGACGCCCGATGCGCGGTGATGGACTCGCGCAGGAGGAGGTAGTTGTCTGGCGTCATGGTGGCGTCGATGACAGTGTGGCCTGACAAGGTAGAAGCCTCAATATCTGCTCTGAAGACGGACCCGTGGAGGATGGCGACGGCAACACTTGTGAGTGCGTCAGACCAGTTTATGCCCTAGACCCGGTATGTGGCTCGGCTGGGGCTTCTGGCTTTTGATGATAGCCTTAGGTGAGTGGTCTGGGTATTTGGCCCAGCTAGCACCCCTTCTTCATATGGATAGGAGTAGTGACATATGTAGCCAAGATGGTGGATTCGAGCATATTGTTGTAATACTTTGTAAGGTCCTCGAGAATAATCAATAAAGTGGCCGCATGCATCTCCCAGATGCAGAGGCCGGGGGTCATCCTCCTTTTCTAAAAAAAACTGTTTTGTCAGTCACCAAGTTGAATAGAAAAAGGGATGTTCTTATTCACCACTTTTAATTATTTGTTTATTATGGGTCATATTTATTTTTGACTTTTGGGCCATGTTTGAAGTGAACCCCAACCGTGAGATCCAGCTAGCAACGACGAGAAAAGAAGAAGAAGAGATCACAGCAAAGTATAGAGAGGGATGGACATTTCAATTATTCTCTGGAATGAGCTCCATAAATACTCAAAGGTGCTTCTGCTACAACGGGAGGATAGGAGGAGTCTCAGCTGGTGCTCGACCTGCTACAAGGAGGTGCCGTCTCCTTGGCTAAATGGTCGATAATTGTCTTTCAACCAAATAATTCAGACGTATACCAACACCCTGTGAACCTATTTAATCGGCAGAGCTGCTCCCTGCTGAAAAGCTTGTGTTGTTGCGATGTTCAGAGACATGGTAATACAAAATAGTTTCATCCAAGATGGGCCATAGAGTTTGCACAAGTGGTAGCTGCTTGCAGTTGCTACCATCTTCCCATTATTTCCAGGCTTGAGCCCAGTCCTGAAGAACATTAATTGCAGAATGAGGCAAAGCTCACAAACATAATGTTTGCATACAGGAACAAATAGATTGGACAAGCTTTTCACTTGATGAGATTATATTCATAAGTTGTTTAAAAAAAGAGAGAATAGAAATTCACTTTCAAGCATGAAAAGCTGTATCAGCTCCCGTCCAATCCCGGTTATGTACACAGGCATACAATGTTAACTACCTGACCTAGCAATTAACACCAAGGGGTTTAAGTTAAGTGAAAGCATGGTACGTACTAGACCAAATGCATCCTCAATCCTGGCATTCCTGATCTTCCAATCACAAAATAATCAGAACACGGCACATGATGCATCCACCTGCTTAATCATCAGGATTGCAGCCATTATAGGGAAGATCAGGAGCATGCGTTCATTAATAATCAGAGTTACAGCCATTACAGACAGTTAGTTTACAAGAAAAATCTAGTTCTTGATCTTCTAGATGTGAGCCAACAAGCTGTTACTTTACCTACTAACGGAAGGGCGGTTTGGGTGCACCAGCGAAGCCTCCTTGAACGCGCACACAACATCGTGAAAGGCCCCTTCAAGTCGGATCTCCTGGAGGTGTAACAGGTGCTCCATGCCGACTGGTATGGTGCCACCCCAATGCACCACACTAAGACAGAGGATTCGTAAGTTGGGCATAGCCCCTGCCTCGAACCCCAGGTACGCTGTAATGTCTTTCCGAGAACAACAATAAAAATACTCCAGAACTAGGAATAGTCCTATGCCTAATATAGCTCTTTCAGCAGGGATTTTGCCCGCTCCAAAGTTGAGGTAGACGAGGGAGGGAAGCTCTCCAAGAAGATGAATCTCCTCAGTTGACGTCTCCTCAACCTGCAGCTCAAGGACGCGCAGACAATGGAGACCATCCATCCATTTCGGAACTCTGCAGAACCACCATGTTCTCATGCAAAGTCGCTCCATATGTTGAAAAGGATTGGATAATGAGCCCAGCGGCAGGTTCTCACTCTCAAGATGGCAACCAAAGATGCGCAGATATTCGAGGTTACGGAGCTTTCCAATGGAGAAGGCCAAAGCATCAACTTTTGGCGTCCCCAAACTGAACTCTTTTTTCACACTCAGTTCCCTCAGATTGGTCAGCTCGCTGAGATCCATAATATACTTCAGGGAGATCTTTTCCAAGTCAAACCCTTGCAGAGTGCGCAGTGATTTCATATTCTTGATACCTTCCGGCAGGTCTGTACAATTTGGAAGACCCAGATAGGACAGGCGGGGCAAATGAACTATATCCGAAGGGATGCTCTTTACCAGCCTGCATTTCTGTATGTCCAGTGTCTCCAAGTAAACAAGCTTACCAAGTTCAGTAGGGAGCTCTATTTTCCCATCGACTCTAACCATCACACACCTCAGCTGAAACAGTTGGCTAATAGCGGTGAGGTCAACTATATCCTTTCCCCTAACAATGATGAGCACCCTGAGATACTTGAACCACAAAAAAGGTGGTATGGGGTTCTCAAACAATATAAATGATCGAACTTGTGGCAGTCTAGCAGCAATAGCCGTATCATACTCATATGTTGCTTCACCAATAACCATGGAGCTCAGGGATAATCTCTGAACCTTGTACTTGCAGCCATGCATCAGTCTTGCCATGTCCTCAGAATTGTACGCCACACTTAGAAAATTGTCTTTTACACACTTGATTAGGATCAAATCAAGCATCATGTCATGTACTGTGCAAGACAACACCTCTCCATACTCAGTTTTTGATGGCTGAATCATACTTCTATTGACGAGCTCATTGAAATAACTCCTGCCAATATCCTCCAAATCTGACCCATGCAAACTGCTGACGAAGCCTTCAGCTATCCATTGTCTAACCAGATGATCCCGCCATATAATGTGGTCCTCAGGATACATACCAAGGTACAAAAAACATGCCCGGAGATGAAGAGGAAGATGCGTGTAGCTAAGGTTTAATATGTTATTCATCTCTTTCAATGAAGGATTTGTGGCAGATAGGGCACCCAGAGATTTCCTTATGCTCTCCTAGTGTTTCCTTGACCTCACTTGAGTAGCTAATAGGCTAGCTATAGTGATAATTGCAAGAGGCAATCCGCCACACTTCTTCAGAATTTCAGCCGCAACGTCTTTAAGATAGGGTGGACAAACAACTTCATACCCAAATACTCTGTTCGAGAATAACATTCTTGAATTCTGTTCATTGAGGGGCTTCATTGTGTAAATGCACTTATGGTTATTGTGACAGGCCACACTAGCCACATCTTCCACTCGTGTCGTTACTATTATTCTACTCCCATTTCCATTTTCTGGAAAAGCAAGACTAATAGTATTCCATGCTGATTGATCCCACAAGTCATCAAGTACAATAAGGTACCTGTTGAAATGTTTGCACAGGTTACATCGTATCAGAATATGACTAAGTTGAAGACAGAAGCATCAAAAATTAAAATGGACTAGATGAAAGAAATATGTTGCTCATATGGCTAAATTAGCATGATCACATAATATTCAAGACGGGATAACAATGCCTGGCCGAAGAACGTTCATTATCATTTGGTCAGCTTATGCCTGTATATTGTAGCCACCTAGCATTCTTCACCTATGAGTATTCGGTCCTGTCTCTCAACCCCTATGAGTCTCTTCCAATAAACAACTAAGCAAGTTTTTACATTGAATGAAAAAACATACAAAACTTCAATCAATTGTTCCGAAGGTGTGTTTCTGCTCTAATGTTTTCTTTAAAATTTTGAATATCTATCATGAACGTACAAAACAAGAAAACAACAAAACTTCCTACATGCATGGGCAAGCAACTCTAACCAAAATATGTACTAATCAATTACTTGCTACTTCAAATTGAAGATGAGTAGCCAATGCCAGTGACTATAGGAAGTAAGTAATTACCTTTTATCCGCGAGATACTTCCGTAGCTCTTCAATGATGTCTTCAAACCCGCAATCATGAGAAGACACACTTATCCCAAGTTTCAATTGTAGGCGATTGAGAAGCACTCTCATATCAGGCTTCTGTGAAACTGAAATGAATGCCACACTCTTGAAATGCCCCCTGATCTTATCATATACCTGTTTGGAAAGTGTAGTTTTACCCAGACCTCCAAAACCAACAACAGACACAACCTTGAGTTTTTTATGAGTATCCATCAACCAATTGCCAACCTCCTCCCTTGGGCCGTCAATACCCACAAGGCTGGTTGCCTCTTGGTAGACCGCTGCCAGTCGAGGGTCAATAGCCACACAGCTAGAGCTAGGCTTGCAATCATCAATCTTGTAACTCTCACGCCGAGCATTTGCTTGTAACACAAGAGTCCTAAGCTCTTCCATTTGGTTGGCAATCCGATGTAGCTCGCACAACCTCTTGCAAAGTTCAGCAGCCTCCCCGATGAAGCCTGCCTCAACATCCTCACCAAATTGGCGCATGAAGTCATCAATGCAATTCTCCATGTCGTAGGAAATCTCCCTGACATCATCTCTCCAATTTTTCACCCTTGGAGCGAGCTCATCCATGAGCTCCAGCTGCCCAAGTGCAACATTTATGGCGCTCAACTCCTTCTCAAGGAAGGATGTCTGCTTCCTCACCTCTTTGCGTTTATTGCACTCATCGTCCATGAACGTGGTACGCTTGCCACTGAGGGTGCTCACCACCCCAGTCTCCACACTCATGATTGCCTTCCCCTTCCTCTCTAGGATAACTTTTCCATCCTCCTGCTCAATCTCCAGAGCTGATGGTTGCATCTGGGATGGTGTAGTAGAATCATACCTCAACTTTAGGTCATCTGGCAGGGAGGCAAAAATTATCTGCTGCAAAAATAAAAACAAGGTTAGAACAAATCACTAAATAATTAGCGGTAGATCGTATCAGTTTACTATTGAGTGATTGTACCTGCCCTTCTGTTGAGTTAGGTACATCACTTGTAACACACCAGTTTGAAATTTCCACTTCACCCAACATTTCAAATAGATGGATGCTAAAGCATGTATCAGGTCTGTTCCCTGGGTCACAGTTCATGCATTTTATCCCTATCTCTGCACATACTTCTACTTGTTCCAGTTTGGTCTGGCTCTTTGATGTCTCAAACTTGTCCATCCAAGTTTCAACTACCTGCCAATTTGAGAACCACAGTGAGTTATGAAAAAGGACAACATGTATTTTGGAATAGAAAAGAGAAAACATGCAACCATATTGATTTAGAATGATTTAGAAGTCGGGAGCAAGTGCAAGGATTGCTACCACAAACAATTTCAAATTTCTCACTTGATCAATTTTAGTGTTTTTAAACTTTCGATGTGCATAATGAGTTCATATATCAGAACCATCTTTATTTTTATGTTTTTGTGTGTGGAAGATTGCTACAAAGACAATATTTAGCTTGAAGAGAAGCTTGTCCAACATTTTTGAGATGATTGGGGCATCTTCAGTGCAGGCCTCCAGAAGCTCCAGTGCAAGGTGGGTGGCTACAGCGTGCTGATAATGTAAGAGAGTTCGGGGTAAACCAAACTTGACATGGAAGGAGTCCGTAAAGAGAGATCTGAAGTACTGGAATATTACCAAGGAATTAGCCATGGACATGGCTGCATGAAAGCTAGCTATCCATGTGCCAGAACCATGAGTTGGTTGCGAGATCATATGGGTTTCAGCTCTAGCCTACCCCAACTTGTTTGGGAATAAAGGCTTTATTGTCGTTGTTGTTCTTGTGTGGAAGATCACCACAAAGATAATACTTAAATCCAGTCATTTGCAAATTCTACTGTTAATTAGATACTCTGATTGCATACGCCTTACATTTTTGTTCAACAACATTGTGGTTTCTGCTAAACATGTCATCTACAATATTTTTCTTGGAACCTCATATACAATATATTTACCTCCTTAACACTGGAGCACTCTGTATGTCCCATAAGGATCACCATGATTAGAACACCCAAACTATATATGTCTGTCTTGAAGGTGATTTCTCCGTTGTTTAAGAGTTCTGGTGCCATATATCCCCTGCATAAAAAATACTTTAGATTGTTGAATTGGTGAATAAAGTGTATGGAACAAAGTTGGTAGATGACTGATAAAAACATTGAGATTTCTAAGAGAATTGCCAGTTTACATCGTTCCAAGCTTGTTTTCAGTAATAGCCCGACTCCGGCTTTCACTTAAGCGCCGTGATAGACCAAAGTCCGCTATTCTGGGCACCATGTTATCATCCAATAGTATATTCTGAGGTTTGAGGTCCATGTGAATAAAACGCTGCTGGTGAAGATAATGTATGCCCTCACAGATCCCCTTGATTATTTGATAACGCGTGGTCCACTGAAGTTGAAAAGATGCATCTGTGGAGAGTACAACAAATAGTTTGTACTTTATACAGTGGGATAAGCAGTCAAATGAACTGAAAAAGTGAGTGCTCGGAACACCTATTTCATTGCTGAAATGGAAGTGTGCCAATTGGCAACAATGTAAGCACCGTTTTATTTTAAAATTCTTCGGCAAACATATGGGCTTGCCAACACATTGGCTTGAAAATTGAGATGCTCGGGATTTTCTTTTGGTCACTCGCTCTATTCGCAAGAGAAAAGAACACTTATATTGTCGTGACATATTTGTTAGTGCACTCTTCTCTGTGAGGCAAAGATGATCGGGAATCAAAAAATGCCCAAACAGAAGTGTGCATATTCCGTAGTGGTATAAGAACATAGCTCAAAACTACCAGTCAGTTTTCCTGAAAGTATTAAAAAAACTCAAAAGAGTGGAAAATAATAAATACTCTGTAGTAGCAGTGTGAGGGGAAAGCTATAGTGCTGATCTGATTTTACCGGAGAGGTAGTCAGCAAGGCAGCCGTTGGGCAGGTACTCGAAGCAGAGCAGCCTTTGCCGCACGTCTGCCAAGACGCGCTTCCCGTCATATGGCATCAGTACTTGCTGCGTCTCAGAGCAGTACCCGAGAAATCGCACGGTATTCTTGTGCTTGACCCCCGCGAGACAGGTGACCTCGCTCTCGAAGTTCCTGTCCAGGATCTCGTACCTCTCGAAGAGCTGCTTCACGGCAACGGTGCCACCACTTGGAAGCACTCCCTATAGATCACATGAATCATGTCAGCTCTAAAAAATCTTTTGATTTTGACTGTACTATCTCGTTAATTCAGAGCGGAGGGTCTGCCTGTGTTTACCTTGTAGACCGCTCCAAACCCACCCCTGCCGATCTCTCGAGCGTCGGAGAAATTCTCTGTGATGGACATGAGAAGAGAGAAGGGTAGATCGACTGGATCCATGCTCTCGTTGAGCAACGCCTTCTCCAAGGCAGCAAGTTTCTCACCGTCCGCCATGTCAGTGTTGGACACGATTCCCTGATCAGAGGAAGTTAATAGGCATTATTCTCCGAAACCATGATTAACTAAGTTGTTCATTAACAGAAAGCATCAGGGGAAAATGGGGTCAAAAATATTTGGGATCCCCTGATTATACCAATGGTACAGTATGAATCTAGCTCTAACTAACAGAGGATTAGTCTCCATCACCATCTTACAGCAGGAGCTCTGCCTTTTCATTTCAGTAGGGGGAAAACTGATTATAAGTCACCATGTTCATGTATTACCTTTCTCTCGTTCTCTGTTCTCTGCTAGAGGCGGCACTGGGCCGTCGTGTGCGCGACCAAGAGGATGGCTGCGTTGACAGGGTTCCCTCACGACCGGGTGGAGGAGGCGCCCTCGCTGGACAAGAACTTGACAGAAAGAGTGAGGGTGGGGAGGCGGAGTGGAGAAAGGGTTGTGCGGACAATGAAGGAAGCTTTGGCAATAGCAATGGCAATAGAAACTCCACTCTACTGTTCGACCTTGTGATGTATTCGTTCATTGTCATATGGGTCAAGGGTAGCAGGTAGAAGCATATGTAGATGTGTACCATATGTAGTACCTATCATAATTCAGGCTGATCGCTGGCTGAACTTTCTCTGAAAAATAAAACAGTTAGATAGCTGAAGCATATATCCCAATTGGTTGTTGTGTTTTTCAATTAGATAGGCCGGCTGCTCAAGCCAAGGTGGTCGCAGGTACATCTATTTTATTGCGGGCAGATTTGTAGTAACATGGCTGGAAATTTCCTACTAACAAACAAGCGTGTTAGTTCAGTTGTCACTCTCATTCGATGAATTGGCAGTTAGTAGCCACTTGCGAGATGCTCAACTGTATTATTCTAGTGTTTCTCCAAAAGGGAATGGAAGAATTTTGTGTGCAAGCAAGCATACATGAAGAATGACTTGGTCTTTCTAACGCTCACACGCATACAAATCAACTTCAAGGCCACGTCTAGAACCTCCAAATCAACCACTACCATTGCTAACAAAAAAAAATCCATTGGAAGCTACTTTGACAGGCTAGTAGTAAATATACACATATTTTTTTTGAAACTTACGAGGGGGATTACTCCCCACAGCTTGTTCTATTATTACTCTTTTGAAAATTGTCAAGTATGTGCACAAAATTGAGAAAGAAGATACTGTGAAGTATGTGCACAAAATTCAGAAGAAGGCACAATGGTGGTGGAAGTACTTTAAGCCAGCTCGGCAGAAGTAAATTAAGAGCCCAGGAGGGTAAAGCATACAGTGAAGTATGTGCACAAAATTCAGAAGAAGATAAAGTGGTTCAATCATGCAGGCAACACTGGTGGTGGAACTAGGAGCAGCAGGAGGACGCTAATGCCATTTCACAGGTTAGTACCCCCTCCAAACAGTGATATACATGCATGATGTACAAATAATGGCGTACACGACCATGAATTGCTCAACTGAATGACACAAGAGTACAACGCATTCTGGAAGACTGAATCAATCTAACCCATCGGCTAATGATTAGTACTACTTAATTACATGCAGTGCTTGGCAGAATAATTAGAGGACACGGAAAAAGGAAGCTAAGCAAATGCTGCTATTTGTTACTGGTATGCACGTACCCTGACAAGAGAGGAACAGCTTCAGAAACATAAACTTTGATTGAAATCTGGAATAGTCCGGTCTGCTTCTGCCCCACTGCTACTGCATTCCTGAGAGTATCTGTTCCCGAAGATGCAAGTGCGCTTTTGGCAGTATGAGGTATGAAACCCAACAATTTTCCTTCTCTCTAAATAAGGATTGAACGAACGTCACCGGTTGTCTTCATACTGTCTGCAGGACCCTTTGCTTCAGGCTGCTTTTCTGCCTCTTTAATTACAGAACCATGAAGCAGTGGCAACATGACGGTTTGCTTTGCTTTCCTAGAGATAACATTTACAACGTTGCAGGTTTTCATGGTTGTTCGTGCAGATATCAAAAAAATATTGACATTATGATTTTCATGTTTGACAGAATTTTGGTGTTATAGAGCGACTTTTCGTCCTTGCCGGGTACAGTTCCGATGTGTACAGCCACAAGGCACATCCATACTACATTAGCAGTACGAGGGCTTCAATATATGGCTGCTAAGAGAACACAACGCTAAACGTTTAAACCAACAGACAAGCCTATATGTCATGGTCACAACATATCTAACAAAGTAAATGCCATGTCCTGGCACCTGCCAAAATCCTATTTTTCATATCTGAAACATAATCTTATAATGATACGTAACTTTGGTTTATCACTTCAAATAACAAAAAAGGACCAAACAAACACACTCCCAGCCTCTGTAAAAAAAAAACACTCCCAGCAGGAAAATGTTTCATCAAAGCTTTGCAATGTTTTTTTTTTGTTGACATTGATGCAATTTCCCCGTTATTAAGATCCAAGGCTCTACTAATTAAATTCGTTAGCTACAGCAAAAATACATAAAAAGAACTTGCTCAAAGGTCGACTAGACAAAACAATAGTAACCAGTATGACTGAACGTTCTAGTAAACTACTCTGGTCGACAATCTGCACTAAGATTTAGAATAATCATAATAACTGACTGTTATGGATAAGAAGGCTGATTACAGCATAATTAAGGCCTGTGCAACTCATACATGTCCAGAACAACAGCCAACCAGTGCTAGGTAAACAAGAACAAGAGTAACAATGTCCTTTGGAAATGGCATTATACTTAATCTGTAGGTTTAGCAGGCATTTGCTCTGTACTGCAAATCAAGCAAACAGGAGTGTGAGCACCAGCTAAATTAGTGGCAAGCAGATTGCAAAGTACATAAACAAATACTTCAGCCGACAGAGGAGTCAATTCTTGCGCAAGGGTGGTTTGAACTTTGAAGGTAAGAAACTACTGCCCATCTGCATCTGCTAATGGCTCTGAGAAGAGAGGAACATAGGGTAGAAATCGTTTTGTGCTCTTCTCAAGATTAATGATACAACCAACTTTCTGTCGCCGCATATCGTACGCCGCCAAGGTAGCACCTCCATATGAAAACAAGAAAACGGTGTCGCAATCTGGATGAATCCCAACAACCCTGTACTTCATCCCAGTCATGCTCAGAAGCATATCCATGCTGGCGGTATGCTTCAGGACGAATTCTTTACTATCACAATCCTTGAGGCACCAGAGTGTTATCTCAGGAACTAGGATTTCATTGTTAGCAACAGCATAGTGTAAGCTGTTAGGAAAGCAACTTATCTTTATTGAAGGCCCAAGGGGTATATATATATTACACATGACTTGAGGTGTAAGGAAACTAAATATAGACTAATAAGGACTCCTAGACCAATACTAATACTCCTTAACACCCCCCCTCAAATGCAAAGCGTATGTAATAGCATTGCATTTGAAGAAGTGTAATACTAAAAAAAAATTTGATAATCCAAATCCGCATCTTGAGAGTGTCGTCGTAGCATGAAGAGTCTTCAAAACCTATCGAGTCGCCAAAGGGGATAACGAAGAGATGGCACATCAAAGAAAGACACTGCATCGATAGAAGATACAAGAGAAGTATCGAGAGAAGATGGGTTGTCAAAAGAATATGGCACATCAAAAGAATGAAGCATTGCTTAAAGAATCATGGCCCGTGAAAACCGATGGCGAAAGAAGCTCGGCGGCAAGAGAATGAACTTAGATCAACAATGCAAAGAGAGGCCACAGAAATCCTATACAGAGGACAATGACCAGAAAAAAAAAGGCTGACGGACATAGGTATGGTGGACTCACATGACATGAGAAAACACAAAATATCAACGGATTTGGTGGACGCAGCGGAAACTATAGAAAACTAGGAAGCTAAAAAAACACATGAAGTAGATACGATGGCAGCGAAAGAAAAAATCATGGTGCCGAGGGCCAAGACCAAGCAGAGCTCCCGTGTTGCGCTCCTGACTGTGAAGATGGCCAAGCAGAGCTCCCGTGTTGTGTTCCTGACTGTGAAGAGGGCCAAGCAGAGCTCCCGTGTTGTGCTCCTGACTATGAATAGGGTGGTCTCTCTGAGCTAGAAGAGTCAACAACAAGAACAGCAGAACCTGGTGAAGAAGAACCCGAAGCTGCAAGTAGACGCTTAAGTCGCACAATATCCTGCTCAGTCAGGGACACTGCTGAAGGGGTCGGAATAGAAGTACAAGTCCCTGAAGAAGATATGCGCCCCTGGCGCATGTGCCGCTTCTTCAGAAAGCACTCATACTCGGGATGACCATCCTTGTTGCAGTAGCCGCAGTGAGAACGAGAGCGGCCCTCACCACTAGGAGAAGTGGGCAGGAGTGGCAGAGCACTGGAGCGTGAAAGGGGCGTTGTAGTAGAAGCTCGAGCAGCAAGCACAGAGGGAACCTCAAGTAAACCGGCACCACGTAGGCGAGTCTCTTCAGCCTGAATCTCAGAAAGCGCCTCCATAAGAGTAATACGACCACGGGCAAACAACTGAGCACGCCGTGGCTCAAATTCTGGATGAAGTCGAGACAAGAACTCATAGACGCGATGAAACTCCAAGTCGGCCCGCACAGCTTGGCAACACTGACAAGTACGACAACCAGCAGTGCGAAGGGAGTCAAGCTGGCGCCAAATGGCAGAACTCTATGCGTAGAAATCATCAACAGTGGAGTCACCCTGCTGAAGACCATGCTCCTGACGAACCACAGATAGATACAAGGCATCACCGGAGGGTTGATAGCGCTGACAAAAACATGTCCACATTGCAAAGGCGGTAGCGAGGCCCATAATGTCAGAGGCAAACTGAGGCAAAACGCTGGAAGTGAGAACAGCTGCAGCACGAGCATCATCATCAGACCACTGAGTGTAACCAGTTAGAGCATCACGGTAAAAGTGAAGGGCCTCCTCATAGGTCAAAACCTGTTGCTCATAGGCACGAGTTGCAGACTCATCAGCAAGCTTAGCGGCATCCTTAGCAGCCTGAGGAGCATCCGCAGCAAGGGACGATGGCGTCGGCAGAGTAGGAGCCACGGGAGGAACCGGGCACGGTGGACAAGAGACCTCGCCAGATAGAACACCCCAGAGACGAATACCACGCATATGAATGCGGAAGAAGCCAACAAACTCACTGTAGTTTGTACCATCAAAAACCACCGGGCAACGGGGAACGACGACATAGCCTGATGACATCGTACTTTTTTTTTACTCAAAACAAACCAGCCTTAGATGGAAGCAACACCGCGGCCGGCGGCGGACTACGGAGACGAACAAGCAGAACAAACCCTCACGTGGTTTGTAGGAGCAACCTAACAGCAGCAGTAGGAAAGCTAGCTGCAGGCGCAAGAGACGAACACGCACACGAGATCAGGGCCCTCACGTGAACGTGGCTCGTAGCACCCGTACTAGCCAGCCAACAAAGTCAATGGAGGCAGTCAACCAATGGGAGATCCTCGTCCACTACCTAATCTTGTAGAAGACGAGGCACCGCGATCTGCTAACGGCGGAACAACGGCAGCCGGCGGCGGAATCCGACTGGAGATCACGACAGACGGCGGCCGGCGGCGGGATTCGGCTGGAGGACAGCAGATCAGCGCGACCAGAAAGAGATGAGCAGCATAAAAGCTAGCAGCAGCCAGACATGAGCAGATCACGTCGGCAAGGAGATAGGATCGAGGAAAAATACGAGATCGATACGGAACCGATCGGTACGAGCACGAGTTGCGGCGTGCGAGAAAAAAATAACCTAGGCTCTAATACCATGTTAGGAAAGCAACTTATCTTTATTGAAGGCCCAAGGGGCATATACATATTACACATGACTTGAGGTGTAAGGAAACTAAATATAGACTAATAAGAACTCCTAGACCAATACTAATACTCCTTAACATAAGCATCCCTGCGACAATCCAATCGTACAAAATCTCGAACAGTACGGCACACGGGTAGTCTTCCACTCTTTCCCCTCCAAGTCCATCCCCACCAGCACATACTCGTTGCCGGTGTTGATGTGCTGCAGCTCGCCAACCACATACATGATACCGCCGACAAAGACACATTTACTCATGAAGTACGGCGGCACTTTTTCAACCATCCCACTATCCCCGCGACTCCAGGCTCCTGTCCGTGACGAGTAGATGGTCACTCCTGTCATATAATTTTCCAAACAGTCCTCCTCGAAATGAAGAACGTGCAAATGCGACGAGACTGCCGGATCAAAAGCCAGAGCTGCAGTAAGGCTATATCTGATTTCTGACGCAGGAGGCTAAGGGGGCAGCTCGACCCACCTCGCAGTGGCAGGATTGCACACCACAAAACGGCAATCATCATCTGCCCAACACCAAGGGGCCAACTTGTTCTTGTTGCTGATGCGGTAGAGGAGGAGGCCATTGCAGGAGTCCACCTGGGCCATGTCCTTGTACTTGCTAGGCTGCAGGTAAGGGAGGCAAGGGTCGAACGGGGCTGCACCACCGGAGACGCTGGCGAAGTGGTGGCGGTGCCCGCTGCTGTAGGACGTGTAGAGGAAGCCGGCGAGGGTCTGGGGCAGCATCTTAAGGGTTGGCGGGGTCGGCAATGAGGTCACGCCAGGCCACCGAGACGCACTTAAAGCGGTGGAGGGATCTGGCAGGGAGGCGGGAGAGAATTTCCAGGATGAGGTCGTCGGTGAAGAGGCCGGCCGCCTCCGTTGTGGCCCTCGGATGGGTTTCTAGCCTAGACTTGATGTTCCTCTCGAAGTTCTCCCCTGTCTCCGCCCCCTCCATGGATGGGAAGCGGGAGAGCGTATGATATGCAGAGGATCTGCAAATAGAGAGAGGAAATCATCAAGTAAAAGTGGAATAGAGTGCATAGTCTGTGGTGAGTCGAGGAAGATTGTACGTACCTTGGATTTGGATTAGGGCGGCGACGGCGGCCAGCGAGGATTCGCTTCTGACGGTAACGAAGGAAGACTGGCGAAGGGTTTAGTTGAGTTGGCAAAAAAAAAAAAAAAACTCCCCACATATCTCTTTTTCCTGTAATGTTTTGGTCCTCACCAAAAACTCTCAACTCTCCCTGTATTAAAGGAGGATCTGCCCTCGTTTTCATTGGACCTCCACCCCTCCACTCCTACGTAAATTTCTCCCCTCAACAGATTGATGATTTATTTGCTTCCTATGGTTGTAACAATGTGGAATAATTGTGAACACTAGATTTTCTTGTTATATCATGGAATGATGACCGCTGCATTTGTTTGATTATAATATTTTGTGAAGAAGTATCTACCAATTCCGCTCAATCACCATGAATCAGAGTACAAGCTTGCATTGCAAGAGGAGGAACCAGAGGAAGGGAGGAGACAGAGGAGGAAGATGAACTACAGGGAGAGAGGAACTCGCACCCGGCAAAGCCCATCCGTCCAAGCCGCCTTCTGTTTATTGGTTGTTGTCATGCTTCCTTTGACAGCAGTTTTCTGATGATCTTGTTGCTCTGCGCCCAGATGTGTAGTTCTTATAAATGTGTAGAACAAAATATATCTGCTTCTGTCAAAGGAAATCCGGAAGTTTTTTTCGCAGGAACATAGTGCCCATTCCGTTGTATGTTGTTACATGGTCTACCAATATTGATAAAATAAAATCAAGAGGGCAATCCAACCAAATAAACAGTGCAGGTCTTCTGTCCTTTACAGGCAAGAGATTGCGCTACTACGGTAGCCTCCCCTCAGAAAGTGTTTATAGCTTATCTTCTTCGCAAACATTCCCCAATTTTTGACGACCGTCCTGCAGTACGCAGAGTCTGGAACACTGGATGACCTCGCCCGAAGAGCTGGTTGCGGCAAGGAGACATTGCCCTGCTGATGCACACCCTCAACAGCAGCCCTGCGCCCTCGGTACTCTCACTGGGCACCTGCCTTGCCTTGTTCCTTTCTCTGGGTTGCTTGTCTGAAATTTAAGAGAACTACAAGTTGTCAGGCAGCTTTAGCTCATCATATATCAAGATGAATCTTTGCTTATCCGATCGCTCCCTTCTTCAAGTTACAGGCAGTAAATGAGCATGTACGTGTGGTGTAGCCATCAAATGCCTGCAAAATAACGGATTTTAATAGCCCAATTGAATTGACACAAGGAATAAGCAACCATGTTTAATACATATGGTCTAATATCTCAACGTGCAGACAGCAAATACGGACAGTAGCAGAACTTCAGCAAGACCCACGAACATCATGCAATCAAGGTTGCAAATATAACATGGCATATATAGCAAAACTTCATAAAGATGTACGGGAATTCGGTCAGAAATCAGTGCTGCAAAAGCATCAGCAGAAAGACCCATGACACATTGCAAAAGCATCAACATTCAGTCAGCAATCGGGGTTGTGGGAAACAATATAAAAACATACCTTAATATACAAGATGATAGGTTGGAGCATTATTTCGATCTGCCAAACCTTCATACTTCTTACATCAGCATATTTGTCCCCCGGAGCACACTTAGCCAGCTCTGCGGATGTAAATGAAGAGTTAGGGAGGGTCAAATAGTTCAGGCATGCCAGGAACAGCCGAACAGTGTTGGTGGCTGTACTAGTAATAGCAGCAGCAGGCTCATAGTCATGCACCAGCAAGTGATTGTAATCAACTAATCATCAGGCAACTAGATCAGAACAGAACGGCCTTATGAGAAAGCCAAAATATGAAAGTGCATATCTTAACATAAAAACAAAACATCGCAACTGTTCCTCTTGATCATCTATCCTCAGATAAGAGAAATTCTCGGTAGCAACATCATACAACATTGTAACCCCTCGCACGAGGTATCCCTTCACTATGAATAACCAAAACCAGCAGGCAGCAGGACGCAGGGTATTACTCTCCGGAGGCCTGACCCTGGATAAACCCCCCGTGTAACCTCCGATCCATGACTTTCAGCTGCACTTGGACTCCTACCGAGGGATTTGACGAGGCCGACGAACCAATGAGCGGGCGAAGCGGGAGGAGTCTCAGACGAAGAGTCCTCAGTCTGGCTTCGTTAGGCTGAGGAGGCGCCGGCGGGAGTGCATGTTCAGCAGGCGCGCGCTGCTGTTGAGCGGTGGCCGCGACCGCATCTTCCTGGGGGCTTGGTTGGGGATGAGATGTGGGTGGGGGCTTGAATAGGAGGAGGTGGGGGGAGGCAGGAGGAGTTCGTCTCAACCTCGAAAAGTGCGGGGTGAGCAGGGGGAGAGCGGTGGCGGCTCAAGAAAGAGAGAGCAGAGGAGGTAGGGGAGGAGGCGAGCCGGGTGGATCGGTGATGGGTTTTCGGCTGAAAAAAAGCACTTTTTTTTTGAGCAAAAAGCACTTTGTGCGAGGGCAGGCGAAAAAGTAGAGGACTTAAGACGGGAGAAGGAATGTTACATTTCTTTTAGGTAGTACGGAGTATGTATAAAGTAGAGAAGAGGTTTTAAGTAGTATAGAGATAAAGCTCGCCTTTAATTTTCTAGAAAAAATGCACGCGAGATACGCATTTGGCTCACACGCATCACGGAAAGGTATACACACGAGGAGTGGCCTGGCCAATCAATGGAGCGGAGGCGGAGCAGTGCCGGCACCCACATGGTGCGGTTTCTTTCTCCGCTCTCCGCCCGTAGACTCCAGGCCTTTTTCCAAGCTTCCCGTCAAGTACTTCTCCGGCGAGGGCGCCGCCTCCACCCACCCCCACTCTTCCGTCAAGCTTTTCTCCGGCCCGACCGGAGACCGCAGCCATCCTTGGTCGCGCGACCTCCTGGCCCCGGCGCCGCTTACCCGGCAGAGGAAGGTTAGTGCTAGATTCGTATCCACCATAGATCTAATCAGGGAATCCCATTTTCCTTCGATGCTTTGCTGCTAATGGAGAAACAAAGCCCGTCCGCCCGTCTCTCTCAGGCCTTTTAGATCGACCTCGACTTCAGAATTCAGATACATCATAGATATACGAAATTTTCCAGCAATAGCTATGTATTTCTTCAGTTCACCTACACAACATTTGGGTTTCAATCGATTTTCGGCCAGACCTGGAGACGAAGACGACGCGGTCGGTCACTACTCACTAGAGAGGCGAGTTCCGGTGCGGGTGTGGTGGGTTTGCCGGCGCCAGAGAAAGAGGGCGGGGCGGGGCACTGCCGGGCAGCGGAGGAAATCCACTGAACCTGAACTTTTTCAGGCAACTGGATACTGGTAGGTGCCATTTCTTTTCTGTATTTACACGTACGGCTAATGAACAACACTGATTATGGTTCAGCAGAGTAACACCCAACTTTCTTAGATTCAGGACCCAGATGACGGACGGCGACCAAGACAGCAAACTTGCTGCTCTGGAGAAGGCGTTGCTCGATGAAAGCACTGATCCAATTGATATACCTTTCTCACTTCTCAAGTCCATCACAGGGAATTTCTCCCAAGCTCAAGTGATTGGCAGTGGTGGGTTTGGGGCAGTTTACAAGGTATGCAACCAGACCCTCCACTGAAATTAATTAACTAGAGACAATTTAACTGACACGGTTTGATGTGAGCTGCAGGGAGTGCTTCCAAGCGGTGGTATCGTTGCTGTGAAGAAGCTCTATGAGAAACTCGAGATCCTGGACAAGAATTTCAAGAGCGAAATCGCATGTCTTGTTGGGGTCAAGCACAAGAACATGGTGCGATTCCTTGGGCACTGCTCCGAGACACAGCACGTGATGATGCCGTACGAGGGAAAGCTTGTTTGTGCAGAAGAACGGCAGAGGCTCCTCTGCTTCGAGTACCTGCCCAAAGGGTGCCTTGCTGACTTTCTGTCTGGTAGAATCAGTTCATCATTCTGTTATATTACCACATGTCTACCAACTTCAATCCAGAGTAGTAGTAGTAGTAAATCTGAACCTTGTTAGTTCATTTTGCAGCTCATTTTGATTTCTCATCCTCTCTGCCTCAGAGAGAGAAGCAGACTAACAAATAGGTCACATAGACACAAGTGCTCAGCTCAGTTGTAAAGTAGCAGTGGATGGAGCTTAATCGAGTCACTAAAAGAAAATTCTGAGCATCTGAATCTGCCAGGCCAATATGTTGGCAAGCCCACACATCTCCACACCTGAATTTTAAAATAAAGTGGTGATCACTTTGTTGCCAACTGTGACACCCACATTTTGGCCATGAAATACATGTTTCGAGAACTTTCTTTGCACTTGTTAGTATATTGCTTTGCAAATCGCACAACCAATCAACCAGGCCCTTTTTCCTTTCGTTGGACTACTTATCCCACCACATATAGTACTAACTATTTGTTGTACTGTATACTCTCCACAGATGCGTCTTGTCGACTTCAGTGGACCACGCGTTACGAAATAATCAAGGGGGTATGTGAGGGTGTACATTACCTTCATCAGCAGCGTATTATTCACATGGACCTCAAGCCTCAGAATATACTATTGGATGATAACATGGTGCCCAGAATTGCGGATTTTGGTCTATCA
This sequence comes from Aegilops umbellulata, assembly GCA_032464435.1. NCBI lineage: Eukaryota > Viridiplantae > Streptophyta > Magnoliopsida > Poales > Poaceae > Aegilops > Aegilops umbellulata. The sequence goes on along the minus strand of CP136060.1, from coordinate 587,871,459 downwards.
TGGTGCTTAAGTGAAAGCAAGAGTCGGGCTATTACTAAAAACATGATTGGGACGAAGTAGGTTAACATTCTCTTCGAGAACTTGATGGTTTTACCAGTCATCTAACAACTTTGTTTCTTCACTGATCATGCAAACTGCAACATATCTTATGCAGGGGATATATGACACCGGAATTTATAAATATGGGAGAAATCACCTTCAAGACAGACATATATAGTTTGGGAGTAATAATCATGGAGATCTTAATGGGACATAAAGAACGCTCCAATGTGAAGGAGGTAATTATATTATATATGAGGTTCCAAGAAAAACAACGTCGACAACGCGGTAGCATAAACCACAGTATTGTGAAACAAAAATGCTAGGCATATTCAATCACAGTATGATTTGTATTTGCCAAGATTTGAGTGTTGACTTTGTAGCAATATTCCACACAGAAAAAGACGTAAAATAATGATGGTTCTGATTTTTGAAGTCATTATGTGCATCAAAAGATTAAATCACTAAAGTTGATCAAGTGAGCAATTCGAAATTATTTGTGGTAGGTATCCTTCATTTAGTCTCCGGTCCTAAATCAATACGGCTGCACATTTGACTGTTTTCTCTTTTCTATTCTTGCATGACATACTTCTTCATAACTCACTACTGTTGTCATATTGGTAGGTAGTTGAAAGTTGGACGAACAAGTTTGTGACATCAAAGAGCCAAACTGCACTGGAAGAAGTAAAAGTATGTGCTGAGATAGCACTAAAATGCACAAACTACGACCCAGGGAAGAGGCTCACTACATGCTTTATCATTGGTCTATTTGAAAAACTGTGTGAAGTGGAAATTTCAAACAGAAGGGATGTAGCTACCTCAACAAAAGGGCAGGTAGAATCATTCAACAGTAAGCACACTTATTTAGTGATTTGTCCTCACCCTGTTTTCATTTTTGTTGCAGATAAGCTTTGCCTCCAATGTGGCGAATGAGCTGAAGTTGAGCCTAGAGAGGAAGCGGAAGGCAGCAACTGTGAGCGTGTCAACTGGGGTGATGAGCACCCTCGGTGTCAAGCTTACCATGGCCATGGGTGACAAGTACAATAAGCACCAAAAACTCCTCCCTCCCTTAAATAAAATCTTGCTCCCCTATCCCGATCCAGATTGGGATCGGGTATTCCCGCACGCCACCGCCCTTCCCTCCTCCTGCCAACTGATGTAGTCGCCGGCGACGTGTGCACACTTTACTGCATGCCAAACATGGCGCTGCGCTGCACGTTCACCGATGGGCCGGTCGTTTACCACACGCCCAACAACACCGCCGCCACAACCTAGCCCAAGGTGCTCGCCATCTCCTTCCTGCCGGGCGCCCTTGAGGGCGCCTTTCCTAATGGACCGTCACTCTCGCGCACACCGGCTTGTACAGCTTCCGCTCCGCTCAGTGTGACGCTTCCCTTAATGTGGTTGTGGAGGATAAGATCATATGGAAGAACAGCAGTGGCTAGCCGGCTACGGCTACCTCCACGTCCGGATGGTCCCCTTTTTGGTTTTCTACTGCGGTGAGCACGTAGTAGTTGGACCTCACAGAGTCCGACCGTCGGGGAAGACCTTGTGCGAGGGCCACGTCTGGGGTGGTGCACCGCATGGTGTCGCCGTGCTCTTGATCGCCATGGGGTATAGTGTGGCGTAGCCCGCGCTGGGAAGGGGCGCCAATGGCGGGGCCAGGGTGGCCAGACTAGGCGCGGCGTTCTTGGTGGCGTCCGAGGCCCTCAAGGTCAGCAAGCAAGTCGGGACCGCCGTTCGAGTGTCTCCTCGGTGTGGTCTGTACACCTTAATGGACAACACTCAGGGGCTGACTGCGTTTTTTTATTTTGATTGAAGGGTGTCTGCAAAATATCAGGGACTATTTAGTAAATTTATATCAACCCTTGTCTAACACCATCCATGTGAACCGTTACGCCGATCAGTGTTTGTCACAAAAGATTAGGCTGAGAATTAGTGTCTTTTGTCGCAAATCTGTAAACCTGATTTTTCTGCTAACCTAGCCCACAATGTAGTGGTTTTCTGTAATTGAATCGGAAATATGCCGTCCTTTACTTGAATTTGATTGGATTCTTCAATTAAATCTGATTTAATTCTTCATGTTCTGATGAAGCTAAATGGATGTTGTAATCAGGATATTATCAAGGTTACCGGAGTCCTCTTCGTGTCTGCATGTTCCCGGTATACTTTTCGTTCAACTGGTACTGCTAGGATGGTCAATTTTTTCTAGAATACGACAAGCCATTGGAGATACCTGCTCATAAATGGTACTACCAATGTTCATGTTTAAACAGGCGCGGTGGGGGGCCCCAAGAGGAGGATGTGCACTGGCGGCAGCAGCACGCTGCCGTCATCATCTTCTCTCGGCGGTGGGGGTGCCAGGAACTTTGTGGTGGGGGCTCCTCTCAGTCTTATGCCGGTGACGGCCGTGGCCAACGCGCCGGTGCTGCCGGTCGTTGTGGTTGACATGCAGGAGGCCAGGATCCGGCTGGTGCAGACGCTGCTGGTGTGCGCGGAGGCCCTGCAGCAGGAGAACCTATCGTCCGCCCAGGCGCTGCTGAAGCAGATGCTCTTATTGGCCGCGTCCCAGGGCGGTGCTATGCGCAAGGTCGCTGCCTACTTCGGCGAGGCTCTCACCCGCCGCGTCTTTGGCTTCCACCCACAACCGGACGCCACCTTGACTGCCTGCCTGCATGCGCACTTCTACGAGTCATGCCCCTACCTGAAGTTCGCACACTTCACCGCGAACCAAGCCATCCTGGATGCAATTGCCGGCTGCCGCCGTGTCCACATCGTCGACTTTGGCATCAAGCAGGGGATGCAGTGGCCTGCTCTTATCCAGGCCCTCGCCCTCCGTCCCTGTGGTCCTCCATCGTTGCGCCTCACCGGCGTTGGCACCCCACAGCCGTACGAGACCGACGCCGTGCAGCAGCTGGGCTGGAAGCTTGCCCAGTTCGTGCACACTATCCGCGTGGATTTCCAGTACCGTGGCCTAGTCGCCGCTACGCTCGCCGACCTGGAGCCGTACATGCTAATGCCGGAGGGCGAGGAAGACCCCAACGAAGAACCTGAGGTAATCGCGGTCAACTCAGTCTTCGAGATGCACCGGCTGCTCGCGCAGCCTGGCGCCCTTGAGAAGGTCCTGGGCACCGTGCATGCTGTACGGCCAAGGGTCATCACCCTGGTAGAGCAAGAGGCAAACCACAACTCTGGCTCATTCCTGGACCGCTTCACCGAGTCTCTGCATTACTACTCCACCATGTTCGATTCTCTTGAGGGTGCCTGCTCCAGCCCGTCCGAAGTATCATCGGGGGCTGCTGCTGCTGCTGCTGCTGCTGCTAGTAGGGACCAGGTCATGTCTGAGATGTACCTTGGCCAGCAGATCTGCAACGTGGTGGCTTGCGAGGGCACGGAGCGCACAGAGCGCCATGAGACTCTGGGGCTGTGGCGGAACCGTCTTGGCAACGCCGGGTTCGAGACCATGCACCTGGGCTCCAATGCCTACAAGCAGGCGAGCATGCTGTTGGCTCTCTTTCGCGGGGGCGATGGGTACAAGGTGGAGGAGAATGAAGGTTGCCTAACACTTGGGTCGCACACTCGTCCGCTGATCGCCACTTCGGCATGGCGCCTCGCCGCACCGTGACCACAAGTTTTGTATGCTGTAAGAACACATCATGAGCATGGAGCACAATTCCGCCATGGCTCTCCGGCGCACTTGAAGCTAAATGGCAATGAACGCTGAACTGCAGCGACCAACGACCGGGTTACGGTTCTGTCTGGCATGAAGAGATGAACTCTGAGCAGACCCGGCATGTAACTCAGTTCTTGTTCTCAGTTCTCCACTTGAATGATCCGTAAACTCTTGTTAAGCCTGTTGTTATATTTTAAATGTCAAATATCATAGTATTAAATAAGGACGGACCGGACTTGGTTAGCTCTAATGAGAATTTTGTATACAAGGCACACATAGCTGAGCTTTGTTCTGGTCTTGATCGCCAGAATGGTGTTCACTGCTCTTGTGAACATGATGCTGTTGCGCATGTCTGTTGCTTCTGTGATGGCTTTATTCTAGTTGATTGAATGGTTGACTTGGGAGTTGGCGGTAGCCTTAGATTTCACATTAAAGATTGGCCTTTTGCTTTGAGCTTGCTATAGCAAAATTCACGATCTAGGAATTGCTGCAAACGATGCGTCTTGTTGGAAAGATCTCGTGTAGTTTTCTCTGTTGTGCCTGCTTCTGGTTGGCTGTCTGGTCGCCCTTTGCAGGATGTATGTCTCGGATCTAAAACCCGATGGATTTCATTCAAGTACTAATATAATTTAAATAAAGGACAATATTTTGGCTGTTGCGCAGCGGGGACGCGACTCATTCTTCACCTGCAAGAGTGGGGATGCTGGCTCCCGCTTAACGCAGCCCCGCAACGGGGACGGTGGCTCCTCCTTCACGCGCGCCGGCGATGATGGCGCTGGACCCATCTGACGGAGCGAACGCTCCGTCATGATCTCCATCTAACGGATGTATTCTTCGTCCGTTAGAGCCGCCTCCGAGAGGAGACGGGGTCGATGCTGAGGCTCTCCTACCTCCACCTCATCGCCGGAGCTAGCTGCTTGATTTCTCGATCTCTCCTTCTCAGTGTGTCACTCTCCTACCTCCACCTCCTCCATAGCTGCTACCTCTATCTAGCTATAAAGGCCAGAGCTTTGTGTGCCTTGTGAGACCCCTTCTCCTCCCCCTCTTCCTCCTATCTCTCTAGCTTTCGAGCTCTATCCGGCCTCCTGATTCGGCTAACAGGGTACCCGGCGGTGTACCCGGAGAAGCCCAGGTTGTTGCTGAACATGCTCTTCCTGGTCGGCCACCTGCGCCGCCTCTCCTCTTGGCTGCTCCACCTCGTTGGCGTTGACGTCGATGACGACCTCAGCTTTAACTACTCGAGGATTAATTTGCAGTCTCTCGTGCAATGCTGAGTTGTTATCATCTAAAAAAAATCAAAGCAAAATGATAGAATCATATGCATCCATCTATGGATTAATTCGTTCCGTTTATTTAGAGATAACAAACCAAGACATGCGTCAGATATAGTTCGGTGGTCTATACATGTATCGAGGTAGAAATTTTATATGTATTATCGAGTCTGTATTTTGTGCATGTTTTTCTATAAATATCTTCATAGAGGATTCTATGATGCGCGAGTGTAAGGAATATACTCCCTCTATTTCTTGATATAAGGTGTATAGATTTTTTGCGAAAAAATCCGAAATATAAAGTGCATTGTGTTGCACCACTTGTGTGGATAATTTTTTTAGGGATTTGATTACATTTACTTATATTATGCAAGCTCCTCTATTTTATCATGTCAATTAGTCAGGTGTAATCTCACCCAACACTTGTGAAATTTTCACTCCACGTGTGTTCTTTAATTTCCGTGCCAAAAACTATACACTCTATATTTAAGAACGGAGGGAGTATTATATAGTCATCTCATCTGGAATTTAAGATACTTAGTCTATTAATTAGTTAGGTCATCTTCGAAAATTCAACCATATCATAATGGAATAAAAGTTAGTTCTTTTATGTACAAGAACAATTATTGCATAGGTGTGCAACAACCATATCATAAGAGTTCGAGTTTTATAGAGTTTGTATGCATGTTACTACAAGGGATAAATTAAGGTAGTCCATTAAAGTCCAATCTATTTCCAAGAGAACACGTAATACCTAATACACACAACAAACTGTAAACACTAGATGATGCCTTGCGCATTGCTGCGGTAACTTTGTTAAAAAAATGCAATAGTACTTGCTAAAAATAATTAAATCTTATAGAAAAAATATAAGCTTGAAATTCAATAGAAACAATGAATTGTCTACAAATAGAAAAAGTTTTGAATTACTGTAAAAAATGTTATTTTGAAAATAAAATATGAAGGATGGAAAACATGCATGTATGATGTGGCACCATTACATGCATAGACTAATGCAAAAGTAATTGTAATTTACAAGATAAATGCATGGCTTGCTTATGTGGCAGAGTTAAATACATGACATAGTGGGGACGTTGTGGTGGACTGTATGCATGTTGAGAGAATACTTAAATGCATGGCTTACTGGGTGATGACCCACAAGTATATGGGATCAATTGTAGCCTTTTCGATTAGTAAGAGTGTCGAACCCAACGAGGAGCAGAAAAAATGACAAGTGGTTTTCAGCAAGGTAATGTCTGCAAGTGCTAAAATTGTAAGTAACATAGTAGTTTGATAGCAAGATAATTTGTAACGAGCAAGTAACGATAATAGTAACAGAAGTACAGCAGGGTAGCCCAATCCTTTTGAGGCAAAAGACAGGCCAAAACGGTCTCTTATAATAAGCAAAACGTTCTTGGGGGTACACGGGAATTTCATCTAGTCACTTTCATCATATTGGTTCCATTCGTGTTCGCTACTTTAATAATTTGATATGTGGGTGGACCGGTGCTTAAGTGCTAGTCTTACTTGAACAAACCTCCTACTTATGATTAACCCCCTCGCAAGCATCCGCAACTACGAAAAAATATTAAGAATAAATTCTAACTATAGCATTAAACTTTTGGATCCAATCGGTCCCTTACGGAATAACGCATAAACTAAGGTTTAAGCTTCTGTCACTCTCACAACCCATCATCTAATTACTACTCTCAATGCATTCCCTTAGGCCCAAATATGGTGAAGTGTCATATAGTCGACGTTCACATGACACCACTAAGAGAATCACAACATACATACTATCAAAATATCGAACACATATCAAATTCGCATGATTACCTGCAACAAGATTTCTCCCATGACCTCAAGAACAAAAATACTACTCACAAATGATAATCATGCTCAAGATCAGAGGGGTATTAAATAGCATATTGGATCTGAACATATAATCTTCCACTAAATAAACCATATAGTAATCAACTACAAGATGTAATCAACACTACTAGTCACCCACAAGCACCAATCTATAGTTTCGGTACAAAGATTGAACACAAGAGATGAACTAGGGTTTGAGAGGAGATGGTGATGTTGAAGATGTTTATGGAGATTGCCATCCCCAAGATGGGAGAGTTGTTGGTGATGATGATGATGATGATTTACCCCTCCGGGAGGGAAGTTGCCCCGGCGGAATCGCTACACCGGAGGGCAAAAGTGCTCCTACCCAAGTTCCGCCTCGAGACGGCGGCGCTCTGTCCCGAAAGTCCTCTCTTATTTTTTCTAGGTCAAAATGACTTATATACCAAAAGAGGGGCACCGGAGGTGGGCTGGGCTGAGCACAACCCACCAGGGCGCGCCTGGGGGCCAGGCGCGCCCTGGTGTCTTGTGCTCACCAGGTGGCCCCCTCCGGTGGTTATTTGCTCCAGTATTTCTTATTTATTTCATAAAATTACTCATGAAGTTTCAGCCCATTTGGAGTTGTGCAGAATAGGTGGCCTGACGTAGCTTTTTCAGGTCCGGATTTTCAGCTGCCGGAATTCTCCCTCTTTGAGTGTACCTTGCATATTATGAGAGAAAAAGGCATTGTAATTACTCCAAAAAGCATTATTATGCATTAAAACATCATAAATAACAGTAGGGACACATGATGCAAAATGGACGTATCACTGGGGACGTTGGTGTGGACATTTTGCATGTTGAGTGAATTATGATGAACTTTTTAAGAATATAGGATGAAGTAACCCTAACCTCCTTGAGAAGGAGTATAAAGATGAAAAATGTTGATACTAGCGAAATCTGAACAAGAATAAAGAAGAAAATAAGCAAAAATGGGAAGAGCAAAAACTTTTCTCGAATTCCTATGCATATCCTCCTCTTCGTGTTTCTTGATTTATGTATTTAGCTCTGGGAACCAAATCCATTTGTTCCCAAACCCAAATTAACCAAAGCTCTGTTGTTGCCGTGGCTATACCCTAGCTCTACCTCTCTCTCACGCTGCACCTCTCTCTCTTTCTCTGAACTAGATCAACATAAGAAGAAGGAGGAAGGAGAAGGAAGAACAAGGACACGGCAAGTTTCCAGGCGCACGAACACCTTTTCTCCTGAGCACGAACTCAGCCCGGCCAAAATACACACTGGCAGCCGTGGCTTTTTAAACGCACAGCGACGCAGCCCTCACGTTTCCTCGTAGCTAGCTCTCCGCTGCATGCAGCGGGCGAACCGGCCATGCGCACGACGCGCGCCATGCGAGCGATGCGGCCAGCTCCACCGGCCACTCCTAACAGCCTAGCTACTACAACTACGTCTAACTAACTCATCCATGCATGCAACTAGACGCTGCCCACGCAACGCCCGCCCCGCGCTCCTCAGCTCCGGCGCCCGCCGCGCACGCACGCCAACGGGACGCCACTGGTTCCAGCGCCCGGCGCGGCCACACCCCGCGCGTCCGTCTAACTGACACACACACATCACGGTTTACTGGCTAACAAGCTCAAAACATGAATTGATCTCCTTCCATGTGGACGGTCTTGTGTGAATCTCTCTAGGCGAAGGGGCGATCGAAATGAACCGATGCATGAGGATACGCAGCTACTTTAAGATCGCCTCTACTGCCTCCGCGTAGGAAACCGAAGGGCGAGCACCACCAATATATGCAACCACGTCCAGCCTCAGCCATCACTCCAAATCTTCCATCTCCGGCGAGCAGGGATAATGCATATCCCATCCCTCGCAACTGGAGGCGCTGGCCCAACATCGGTGGGATGGAACTCAGGCGCAACTAGCGAGAACGGCGCCACCGACATGTTCTGACTAGGCTCCGACAAGTTCTTCCCCGTCGCGTGATCATCTGGCCTGCCACGGTCGCTGCCAGTGTGCGCCACTTTGGCAAGGGCCTCCCGCCTCAGATCTTCCTTTGGTATCGGAATCCACGACCACTTGCACTGGCTGAATTCATGCTGTTGGAACTCGCTCACAGTATCGATCACATCAAATCACACGATAAAGACGCGCATAAAAACTTTGATAGCCAAAGACACGTGTCATGCCTCTCTTCTCTCTTTATTTCTTCTTTTCCTCACGATACAATCTATAACTAGAGCCAAGGTCACGTGTATATATATATACATGACCTAAACTGACTTGAGACAAACCGTAACCTAGACGTATACAAGACTGCTAAACGTATGGACACATAGAAGTCCTAAACCACTACCACACTGAGCCCCTATGCCGACGGCCAAGGCCGTCGGCATAGCCCTGATACCCGTCGGCATAGGCCTATGCCGACGGCTCCCGTCGGCATAGGGCCGTCGGCAACATATGCGTCGGCGTACCCCAGGTCCCCGTCGACATAGAAAGGCCGTCGGCATAGATGCCTATGCCGACGGTGTCCGTACATCTATGCCGACGGCCCAGGCCGTCGGCAACGTTATCGTCTAACGGCGGCCGCCGTCAAGTGTTGACCAACTATTGTTCGCCACGTGGCAGCTCTATGCCGACGGCCTAGCCGTCGGCATAGTTTGAAAGTATGCCGACGGCCAGGCCGTCGGCATAGAGCTGCCACGTGGCAGTCACTGGGAGGTCCTGGCGCAGGCCTATGCCGACGGCCTAGCCGTCGGCATACTTTAAAACTACGCCGACGGCCGAGCCGTCGGCATAGACCTGCCACGTGGCAGCCACTGGGAGCTCCTGGAGCGGGTCTATGCCGACGGCCTGGCCGTCGGCGTAGTTTTAAAGTATGCCGACGGCTAGGCCGTCGGCATAGACCTGCAACGTGGCAGCCACTGGGAGCTCACGGCAGCTCTATGCCGACGGCCTAGCCGTCGGCATAGTTTCTGTCTGTTTTTTTTCTTTTTTTCTGTTTTGTTTCAGCTCAATTCATTTCAATATATCATCACACAACAAATATATGCATCACATAACAGCTGGCCCAGCAGCATCACACAACAAATTCATCATCACACATCATAAGAAGCATCGCAAAGCATAAACATATAAGTATCATCACCATCAAGCATATAAGAATGTCACAAACAACAAGAAGAAACATCACAAGCATATAAGTATCATCGACATCATGTGACCCAAAGGCTTAAGCGCCAGGATGTCGAGCACCACGGAAGTCGTCACCGCCAAGACGACCGAAGCCCAGGTCGTCACTGCTAGCGGCAGCGCTACCGCCTCTACCTCCGCCTCCGCCTCCGTGGATCGGAGTGGTCGGGCTCCGTGACTCGGGAGTGCTGCGAAGACCACCGCCAACGGTAGATCCACCTGTTTCCTGGATGTTGAAAAGACATATTAACGGGATATATGACTGTGTTGAAAGGCATGACATGCTTTGGTGAATAGATTAGGGATGAACTAACCGGCGAGGGGCCAGCATTCTGTGCCACAAACTCCTCAAAGCTCATCAGCACTGGTTGTGCTGGAGGGCATTGTGCTGGAGGGAACCGAGGACACCTGCCGGCTGCCATATCCTGAAAAGCCTGCTGCATCTGGCTATCCCTCTGCACTTGGTGTTCATAAAGCCTCTGATGCCACGCCATGGTCTCCTGGCGTGTGTACTCTAGGTAGGCCTACGGTATGACATGATGGAACTCATAAAACTACTAAATGCGGAAAATAAAGTGAGCAATGAAGATAAGAGGGAAAATACTTACAGATTGTTGCTCCTGAAAGAGGGTCTGTGTACTGGTCACTGGCTGGCTCGTGCGCTGGCTCAGGCTCGGGTCGATCCGACGAAGCTGTGTGTAGGACATACTAGGAGTGATCACAGCATCGAGAACCGCCTCCCGACCGTGCTCCTTGGGCCCCATTCTCACCACCGCCATGTCGTCCAGAGGCGCCGCAATGGGGTCAGGTGTGTCAGGATGCAATTCCAGATACGCTTCGGAGTAGGCCTGCTTCCTCCCCGCGGTATGCTTGCCGTAGTACTTGGCCTCGCCAGGCTTGGGGTCCTTCCGCGTATGGGCGATCTCCCACGCCTGCATGTGTGAGAGCGGCCGCTTCAGTTTCTCCTCCTGCACCACCAAACAGAGGTTAGTCCTACATAAGAAAGTGATGGTAAATAGAAGAAGAAGAATGTTTAATGGGGTTAGTCATACATTAACTGCCTTGTGGAGATAGTGGTTTCGGTTTCCCTGAGCATGTACTCCCTCCTTCCCTCGGTTAGCCTTATTTTTGGTTCTCATAGCCTCCCAGGGTCCAGCCTTATAACACCAATGATCCACCAATGCCGCCCAGGACTCGTCTTTTCCATAACACCAATTTGGACACACCTACATAATGAAAGCATAATGGCATGTAGGTGTGTCCAAATTGGTGTTATGGAAGCATAAAGCATAAAGCATAAAGCATAATGAAAAATCTTTTATAGTTACCGCCAAGAACTCGGGCCTCTCCAAGGTAATGCCCATCCTCCGCGCTTCTTCCTTGGTCATCTTCACAGCAAGATAGGTGTGGTAGTATGTGGAGATGGCCACATAGCGCACCTCATACTGCATCTGGCGGGCCTTCTTCTTGCATTGGCGCAGCACGATCTGGTCCGCTCTAGCCCTGTGCTCCGGAAGAACTCGATAGAATTTCTACAATCATGCATGAAAACAAGAATGGAAGAAGCCATGAGTTAAATCATTTTCATGAAACTAGAATGGACTTGTTCTTCTGAAGAGAACTCACCCAGAAAGTAGTGATCACGGCCTTGGCATGGGTCTCATGGTCCGCGTGGCGGGCCGCTTCCCAGTGGTCCCAGCTCAAGGCCAAAACCCGACGATCCGGCTGCCTGACTGGATCCGGACAGTACAACCCCGGCCAGTATAACTTCAGCAAGACGGTGATGAGGCCGTTGGGAATACGGACCCCTTTAGAATATATCCAGTTGCTGCAAAAGAATGAACTATTAGCATGTGACAAGCAAAATAAATAACAACCGGAATAAGGATGTGACAAGCAAAATAATGAACCACTTACTCTTTTCCCGTGGGCTCAATGAGCCACTTCTGCTCCTCAGTAGCCGGAACCTGCTTTGGTAGCTTTGCGTTACCACGCAGCCACCCCTTCTTGTCAACCCTCGTCCCGTCACCACCATCATCCCCGCCACCACCCTCCTCCTCGCCTGCCTCCCCCTCCCCAACCTCCTCCCCAACCTCCTCCTCCTCCTCCTCCTCCTCCTCCTCCTCCTCCTCCACCACCTCCTCCTCCTCCTCCTCCTCCTCCTCCACCTCCTCCTCCTCCTCCTCCTCCCTAGAGTGTACCTCACTAGAGGAGGGTACCTCACTAGAGGAGAGCCTCGAAGACAACACCCCTAAGTCGGTGAGGGTGCGCTCTTTCTGGCCGCGACCCCCTGTAGTGGCTCTCCCCCCAGCACCTCGTCCTCGAGAGGCTCTCCCCCCGCCCCCTCCTCCTCTAGGGGCACCTCTCCCTCGACCTCCCTGTGAGGAGTCATCGTCAAGTAGCCGAGGGGGAGGATTACGTGCTCGACCACTCCGACTAGGCAGGCCGACGACCTTGCGTAGGAAACCCACGCCGTCGGCCTTCCCCTTGCCCATGTTCCACGAACCTGCATTGAAAAGAGAAGAAGCAATTAATAAATTAATGAAATGAAGGAAAAGGCATGATAATAAACACATTAATAAAAAGGCATATTCCTAAAATATAGAAAAAAATACTTGAAACGTACATCTGCTAGAACCCATATGAATCATCACTGTTGTAACCTCTTTCTCGGTCCGTCTCATCATCACTATCAATCATATCATCTTCGTTGTCCGACGGAGGTGGAGGCTCTTCCTCGTCGTCAGCGTCTTCGTTTAACTTTTCTAGCATAAGTATGTCATTTTCATTGACAATGGTCTCACCATCATTCCGTGCATCGTCGACGTTTGGGTCCACATCATCATCACCCAATGGTCTAGCGTCATCGTTTCTAACCACATCATCATCATCATCATCAGGTTGCTCTTGATAGAACACTCCCTCGTATGTCATGGGGTTAATGTTGTAGTAATCGTCTTCATTCGGGTCTGGTAGCTTACCATGTGGCGACACCTTGAACACAACTTCCCAACCCTTTAGATACGCTTTTTGGCATGGGTAAGGCAGATAATATACTTGTGTAGCTTGGGTAGCCGCAATGAAGAGATCGGCTCCGGCATAGACGGTTGATGGTTTAACTTCGACCAAACCAATGGAAGGCGTATGTTTTACCCCCTCCAGCGGATCGAACCATCGGCATTTGAACACAGGCAGACTTAGGGTCTCACGCCCCTGGCGGAATTTAACCTCGTATATATTTTGTACCCTTCCGTAGTAGTCTACTGAATTTTGACCGGGGGTGTACACTCCAGTATTTATAGTTTTGGGATCGGGGCGGCTGTTTTGGTGCTCCTCTGTATGGAAGCAATACCCATTCACATCATACTTTTTACATGTCATGACGGCAGGGTCAAAACCCATGGAAACCCATCTCAATTCATCATCCATAGATATGTTCGGATCTTTTCCCTACCAGTATTATGGAAATTGTTGCGTGCATTAGTTCGGTTAACTAATAAATGTTGAAGTAGGTATTTAATAGGGGAGTGTGGAAATTTACTTTCTCCATGAACCAAGCAACAAAATTTTTACGTCCAGGGTTTCCATGACGGAGAAGAGTAAGTGCCTCCGCCTCAGTAGGAGGATTCACTCCCGTCCATTCCTCTTGAACGAAATCACTAAAAAAGATAAGCGGTGTTAGACCGGGACTAAGTGAACATGAAAAATGATGATGTGGAAGACATAAAGGAATGGTGTAGTGGTATTACCTCATCCACACTTCCTCAACTTCCTTGATGTTGTGCAAGATATAGAACATGAGGTCCTCCCACTCTTGTCGTGGCATGTTATAAGATTTCGGGGCCCTAGCCCTCCCACCTTGCACGTTGAATAGATCGAGCCTGGGTTGATACTTGGGCTCTTCTATATTGTATCGAGGAACCTTGTTATGCAGATGGGGAACGTGGTCTGGATAGTATGATGTCCTGAGGTCTGACACCTCCTCCAGGATAACTGCCTCAGCTATGGAAGCTTCAATCTTAGCTTTGTTTCCACATTTTCGTCGGAGATGCTTGTTCTGCCTCTCAGGGCCGTACTGCCAGCGATTCTGCACAGGCCCCCCCAACAATACCTCGTTCGCGAGGTGCAGAATGAGATGTGTCATCGGACTAAAGAAGCCTGGCGGAAAGATCTTCTCTAGCTTGACTATCAACTCCGGTGCCTTCTTATGCAATTTTTCAATCACCTCTTTACTTACTTCTTTAGCACAGAGCGTGCGGAAGAAATGGCTAAGCTCAGCAAGCACTCGCCAGACATGCTCGGGGACATAGCCTCGAACCATCACCGGCATTATCCGCTCAATCCATACATGGTAGTCATGACTCTTCAGGCCGGTCACTTTGCCCGTTGAAAGATTGACTCCCTTACTTATATTCGATGCATAACCATCGGTGAACTTCAAAATTTGTTTCAGCCAGATAAGTACTTCTTTTTTTTTCTGGCGGTTTAAGGACAAAGTCAGCATCTGGCTTGAACCAGTTTTTTTGACCGCCTGTGGGAGGCTTCATGTTCAGGCGTGGTCTATCACAAATTCTCTGTTGATCGGCTCTAGCTTTTACGTTATCCTTCGTCTTATCAGGAATGTTGAGGATCGTGTGGAAAAGGGACTTTGCCACATTCTTTTCGGTGTGCATCACATCAATATTGTAAGGAAGTTTGAGGTCCTTGAAATAGGGAAGCTGCGAGAAGGGGGTAATGTGCGTCCAGTTGTGCGTCTCACCATATCCCTCGAAGCCTTTGGCTTTGGCTTTGGCTTTGCCTTTGACTTTAGGCTTGAGAGCTTTTAGCTGAGCAAGAACATCTGCCCTCGAAAATGTTGGAATCTCGGTTACTTCATGAACAACCCGGCCTTTCGTGAAGTTCTTCTTGTCTTCCCTGTCTGGATGGTCTGGAGGGAGGAACTGTCAATGCAGGTCAAAGGCTACATACTTGCCACCCTTACTCAGCCAAATCATTCGTAGAGCTTGCATGCACACTGGGCATGGCATCTTACCACTTGTACACCATCCGCAGAATAGAGCATAGCCGGGAAAGTCATGCATGCAATAGTGCAACCAAACTTTCATCAAGAAATTTCTCTGCAGATCCCGGTCGTATGTCAACCTCGGAAAGTACCAAGAATGGTGCAAAGCATCCACAGGCGGCTGCATAAACACACCCAATTGCTTCCCCGGGTAGTCAGGCCCCGGAATGATGAGCGACAAGAACATGGTCTTCCGTTGCATTAGGGCACCGGGAGGAAGATTGAGCGGAATTACAAACACAGGCCAGCAGCTGTATGGATTGGACGACATACCATATGGATTCAACCCATCACCTGATATGGCTATTCTGACATTCCCAGCCTCGGCTGCTTCCTCGGGGTATTCTTCATCGAATGACTTCCATGCTTCCCCTCCCGATGGATGTATGATTTTTTTTGGATTGTACCTTATACCTTCCTTGTGCCACTTCATCATTTTGGCAGACTCCTTCGTGATGAAAAGGCGCTGCAGTCTTTTTATAAAATCGAGATACCAAAGAACCTTAACGGGGATGGTTAGCTGCTTTTTCTCACCATCTCACCGACCACCTCAATGTACCGAGACGAACCGCACTTCCTACAGTACTTGTCATCCGCATACTCGTGCCTAAACAAAAGGCAATTCTTCGGGCAAACATCTATTTTCTCATAATCCATAGAGAGTGCCTTCATGATTTTCTTTGTATCGTACATGCTTTTCGGCAGTTCATGACCCTCAGGGAGGCTGTTAGCCCATACTCCCAGGAATGCTTCGAAGCATTTCTGGCTACAGCCGTACTCAGCCTTGACTGCAATCAGTTGCGAGATGGCAACCAGCTGAGATATTTTCGCACCCGCATAAAGAGGTTTCTTCGACGAGGCCAAGACCTCCAATAAGGCCTTTGTGGTTGCCTCCGGCTCCTCCGGTTCATTCTCTGAAGGTGTTGCATTTGCCGTTTCTGCAACAATGACATCATCTAGCATGTCCCTGACCCGGTCGTCCTCATATCCATCGATGCGTTGTCGCATCACCTCCTCTCTACCACGGTCCTGCTCGGTTATGTTTATCGGCGGCATGTCAAAGTTTGGCATATATCCATGCGTGCGAAGGTGCTCACTCATGTCCGTCTGATTTCTACGGTGACGTCTGGCACATCTCGCACAGGGGCATGGTGGGATAATTCTCATTGGACGACGGAATATCTCCTTCAAATACACATCGGTTTTCGCGATCCACTCTGATGTTACTCGATTCCGACGGATAAAACCACTGTACATCCACTGATTATCTGCCATCCTCTGCTTTTTTGCAACCCACACAACATAATTAAGGATTCACTTAAATTAATCACATCAAATTTTCAGTTTCTACCGCGTTTAATCCACCTAAATCTCTAATAGGTAAAGATGGGTCCTAATCCCACCCGAGGATGTGTAGATTGAGTACGTTCTCCATTCTACCCCGTTCCGAGACAAAATTTCGGCAGCACCTCCCCGCTGTTCTCCAGATACACGTCTCGGAAAATAGCCGAGAGAATGTGCTCCGGAGAACAATGGGGAGGCGCCGCCGAAATCCTGTCTCAAAACGGGGTAGTACATGGACAACATACCCAATCTACACATCCCCGGGCTGTCCATGGAAAACGCTGGACAATCCGAAAGAGCTGCGGTGATAAATATGCAATTGAATGCATATTTATCGATGCAACCCTTTCGGACGGGAGACGCCTAGGTTTACGCGACTTGACATGAAAATGAAATCTAGTGACATGGAAAAAATCGGACGAGGTCATGGAATTGTTGCTCACCCTCCGATGTAGAGGATGTAGTCGATCAAAGGACGGACGATCGTGGACCAACACCTCCAACGTCGACAATCACTCCACGAAGATGGAACACCACAAATCCTGTTAATTACATCGAGTGAAAAAATTAGGTCATCACCTCACATTAAGCATTGACACATTAAA
Organism: Aegilops umbellulata; assembly: GCA_032464435.1. Taxonomy (NCBI): domain Eukaryota; kingdom Viridiplantae; phylum Streptophyta; class Magnoliopsida; order Poales; family Poaceae; genus Aegilops; species Aegilops umbellulata. The sequence continues at coordinate 587,854,419 of CP136060.1, read as the reverse complement.
CTATGAAAAAAAATCATATTTTCTCAAGTGTCAATTTTGGAAGCACTTATCATATCCCAATTTAGGTAATCACCTCACATCAAGCACTGACATATCATTTTTTTAGCAAGATCATCATGATGAAATAACCACTTATCATATCCCAAATTTGAAGCACATCTCACATAGCTACTTAACAACATCACAAACTGAAAATAAAAACTAAATCATGCATCCATTCATTTTGCCGAGATTCATCCATCCATCTAAGACACATAGAACATTCATCCATCTAACAACCTAACAACATCCAACATCCATCCATTCATACATCCAACATCCATCCATTCATACATCCAACAGTTGCTAAATCATGCAAAAAAATGAAGAAAAAAAGACAAAGGAGTGCTAGCTCACCGAGGAGAGGGGTGTCGCGGCTGTGGAGTTGGGGCCGGCGGTGGAGGGGAAGGGAGGGCCAGGGCATGGCTGGGCCGGCCAGAGAAGCACGGCCAACGGGAGGGCCAGGGCGGTGCGGCCGGTGGGGAGGTCAGGGCGCACGGGGGTGGAGAGGGCAGGGGCGGCGTCGGGCTGGAGAGGCGGGGACGGGGCTGGGCCGGGGTGGAGGCGAGGCGGCGCGGGTTGGAGGGGCGGTGCGGCCGGCGGGGAGGTCAGGGCGCACGCGGGTGGAGAGGGCAGGGGCGGGGTCGCGGCGGCGTCGGGCTGGAGAGGCGGGGACAGGGCTGGGCCGGGGTGGAGGCGAGGCGGCGCGGGTTGGAGAGGCCGGGGCGGGCCTCGACCGGGTTGGACGGTGGCGGCGGCGCGGGTGTGGAGGAGGAGGCGGCGCAGCGTGGTGGGTGGGGAGTCGGGGGCACGATGGGGAATGGGTGGAGGGGCGAGCCCGTGAGTGGATAAGGCGAAGTATGCCGACGGCTAAGCCGTCGGCATATCTGACGATGCCACGTGGCACCTATGCCGACGGCTTAGCCGTAGGCATATATTTTTTTTAGATTTTTTAATATTTTCTTATAGTTATATTTTTCCATTTTTTTAGATTTTTTAATAATTTCTTATAGTTATATTTTTTTTAGATTTTTTTATAGTAATATTTTTCCATTTTATGTTTTTATGTATTATTATTTCATATAGATTTTTTAATTCTTTTAACCGCTCGGCCCTCTCCTCTCCCGGAACCACACAGAGAGGAGGGGAGGGGAGGCGCCGAACTCGAGTAGCTTCGTCCGCTGAGGTCGTGTCCAGGTCGCGGGTCCGGGAGCGCCAAGGCCACCGCCTTGCGTGCTCGATTTGGAGCTTAGTTGGTCAGGTGAGTGAAGGGGGAGGGGATCGTCGACGGTGGGGGTGGGGGTGGCGGCGGATCCAAGTCCGTCGGAGGGAGATGGTTGGCGCTCCCAGACACCTGGGAGCAACATCCGGGCCAAACCCACAGCTACATCCCCTCCATGTAGACCCGACGCGTGTGGTTCCCCCCTCCGGATGCCAGCGACGGCGCCGTCCGTGAGGGGGCCACACCCCGAAGACGCGTGCCGCCTCTTCGGACATGCCACCACACCACCCCACATGTATGAGGGCCCGGTGCGACGCTCCGGTGGCATTGCTACCCCCCAGGGCCCCCGTCCCGCCTAACCCTGTAGCGTTTGACCACGGGTTCTAGCCCTTTAACTTTGCACAGACGGGCTTTGACCAGCGGACCTCCCCGCCCGGTTGTGTTAGGTCAGCCCATAGGAACACTTTGGAGCAACAAGCGGGCCAGACCCACAGCAAGATTCCCTCCGTGTAGACCCGACGCGTCCGTTTCCCCCCTCCAGGTGCCGGCGGCGGCGCCATCCGTGAGGGGGGGCACACCCCGGACACGCGTGCCAGGCGTTTGCAACCGCCACAACAGTTCTAGACTTGTGAGAGGCCGCCTACGCAAGATTTGGCGGCAAGCTAGCCCCCGGAGGCCGCCGGCCACAGCCGTAGACGCGCGAAAGGCAATCCGCGTAGAGGGAATTTTTCGGATACTTCTCCATCACCAAAAATTATGAAAAAATACCATCGTTCCTATAGCACATGTGCACACGTCGTGGAAAAAAACTCATGATTTTATCGCGCTCCGAGTATTTAATAATATTCACGCCGCATCGTTACCGCAGAACGTCTACTACCGTGTCATCGCCGTTCGTGAGGGGGGGGGGGGCCACGCCCCGGAGACGCGTGCCACCTCTTCGGACATGCCATCACACCACCCCGCATGTATGAGAGCCCGGTGCGACGCTCCGGTGGCATTGCTACCCCCCCTAGGGCCCCCGTCCCGCCTAACCCTGTAGCGTTCGACCGCGGGATCTACCCCTTTGACTTTGCACGGACGGGCTTTGACCAGTGGACCTCACCACCCGGTTGTGTTAGGTCAGCCCATAGGAACACTTTCGAGCAACATCCGGGCCAGACCCACTGCAAGATCCCCTCCGCGTAGACCCCACGCGTCCGTTTTCCCCGTCCAGGTGCCGGCGGCGGCGCCGTCCGTGAGGGGGGCACACCCCGGACACGCGTGCCGGGCGTTTGCAACCGCCACAACACTTCCAGACTTGTGAGAGGCCGCCGGCGCAAGATTTGGCGGCATGCTAGCCCCCGGAGGCCGCCGGCCACAGCCGTAGACGCGCGAAGGGCAATCCACGTAGAGGGAGTTTTTCGAATACTTCTCCATCACCAAAAATTATGAAAAAATACCATCGTTCCTATAGCACATGTGCCCACGTCGTGCAAAAAAACTCATGATTTTATCGCGCTTCGAGTATTTAGTAATATTGACGCCGCATCGTTACCGCAGAATGTCTACTACCGTGTCATCGCCGTCCGTGAGGGGGGCCAAGCCCCGGAGACGCGTCCCGCCTCTTCGGACATGCCACCACACCACCCCGCATGTATGAGGGCCCGGTGCGACGCTTCGGACATGGCACAAATAGGTAGTTGTGTAACTAAAATAGGTAGGAGGAGAGATAGCTCTTATGTCACAAAAAAGAAGTTGTATCAAACCTTTTATGTCGGATCTAGAACAAACCAATCGGTATCGCCATCATACAGCCCAACCGTGGCTCGTGATGCATATATATATGCATATCAAATGCACGGTTGGACGTATGATGGCGAGAGGTGGGCTATATATAGGGTCGTCTGGCTCACAAAGTGATTGTGGTAGTTTCGATCCAACGACTCACATGAGCTAGGAAGAAACACACCCTTGATCCAACGACTCGCAAGAGCTAGAAAGAAACACACGATCCGTGTGATTCTTCCTGATTGGTGGGATGCACATTAGTACCCACTCCGGACTCCGAAACCCTGATACTCGAAAAGAGTTTGTCCAGTTTGTACACGAAGTGCGTCCGGTTTTTGCCGTGACCCTCTCTACTCTTTCGCGCATCCCCCCTCTAAGTGATGGCTGCTCTACCTTCCGTGGAGGGGGGCCACCCCGAATCCCCGTTGACCAGTAGATCTAGCCCTTTGACTTTCGCTGGACGGGCTTTGACCGGTGGACTCTTCCACCTGGTTGCGATAGGTCAGCCCATAGCAACATCCCCGAACACGGTCTGGACCCAACCCAACACTAGATTCCCTCCGGTTCCATCGCACCCGCACCATCCCCCCCTCTAATTGACGGCTGCTCTGCCTTCCGTGGAGGGGGGCAACACCACGGAGCCCTAAGACAGGCGTCTACGCATGCCAGAACACTTTCACACATGCATCGGGACCCGTGCGATGTTTCGGTGGCATAGCTACACCCCGAAGGCCACCCCGAATCCGAGTTGACCAGTAGATCTAGCCCATTGACTTTCGCCGGACGGGCTTTGACCGGTGGACTCTTCCACCTGGTTGCGATAAGTCAGCCCGTAGGAACATCCCCGAACACGGTCTGGACCCAACCCAACACTAGATTCCCTCCGGTTCCACCGCACACGCACCATCCCCCCTCTAAGTGACGGCTGCTCTGCCTTCCGTGGAGGGGGGCCACACCAGGGAGCCCCAAGACGGGCGTCTACACATGCCAGAACACTTTCACACATGCATCGTGACCCATGTGATGTTTCGGTGGCATAGCTACACCCCGAAGGCCATCCCGAATCCCAGTTGACTAGTAGATCTAGCCCTTGGACTTTCACCGAACGGGCTTTGACCGGTGGACTCTTCCACCTGGTTGCGATAGGTCAGCCCATAGCAACATCTCCGAACACGGTTTGGACCCAACCCAACACTAGATTCCCTCCGGTTCCACCGCACCCGCACCATCCCCCCACCAAGTGACGGCGACTCTGCCTTCCGTGGAGGGGGCCACACCATGGAGCCCCAAGATGGGCGTCTACGCATGCCTTCGGCAAGGTATAAACTAAAAATAATAAATATATAAACTAAAAATAAAAAAATAAAAATACAAAATAATAAATATATGAACTAAAAATAAAAAAATAAAGCTATGCCGACGGCAGCTGCGCACACAGAGCTACGATCCCACGGATCGATGACATGGCATTGCACGTGGATTGATGACGTGGCAGATGACATGGCTAGGACTATGCCGACGGCTATGCCATCGGCCTAACTCTGCCACACCACAGGCCCTCACTCCCTCGGATCGATGACGTGTCGACGACGCGGATCGGTGATGTCGGCAACTCTATGCCGACGGCCTGGCCGTCGGCATAGTTATGCCGACGGCCGCCGTTATCCCCCGTCGGCTTAGTTTTGACGCCGTCAAACGGTCGCCGCTAATCGGGTAGGTGGGCCCTCTCTATGCCGACGGCGCGTTCTATGCCGACGGTCCCCGTAGGCGTACCGAGAGCTGCACCGACGGCCGTAGTATGCCGACGGCCCCCGTCGGCATAGATAGACGTATGCCGACGGCTATTCTACGCCTACGACCTGCCCTTTGCCGTCGGCATATATCCATTTATGCCGACGGGCGCCGTCGGCACAGATGAGGCCGTCGGCAAATAGGTAATTTCTGGTAGTGAACCGGACTCCTACTCGTACACGAACTAGCTAGCCTAATCCATCTAATACTAGGACTCTGACGTACGTACTGTATCTTACCTAATTACACGGCCATGTTGATCACCATGTAGACCTAACATAACACGTCTAATACTTCCTAGTCTAACACAAATACTACTTGGACTTGACACTATTCAAGATTATGCTAACAATCTCTCCCTAATCTTGACATGTCATCTCCTTGTGCTCCATCTGATCTTGACTCGTTGTTGATCCACAACTTGTTGATCCAAACTTCAACGCATGATCCGAACTAACAGCTCACACGGTCGCAACTATGCATGCAACGTGCAAGACTGGACGCATCATCAGTCTCCAGGTCGTACAACTTAACTGGTCACTGTCTCACTAAACGCCGAGCTTGATCTTCAACTGTCATATCCGTACACTAAGTATGACCCGCCTGGAAACATGCAGTGCCTCCTTAATCTGCCATGTTGTGCCACCGCCATTGCTTGGTCGCTACCTTGCACTCAGTCCACACCATACTTCTTGTACTTGCTTGCAGCAGATCCACTCTCCAATGCTCGCACACCTCCTCGTTTTACGATGGCTTCGCCTACCATCGTCCGCCTTCGGCATCTCACAGAATCCACACCGACCGCAACCAGGACGCTCCACGAGGACATGGACATGACTCACGGAACACCGTGCATACCGCTTCCACTCCAACGAATCACCACCAAGACGAGTACTTGGATACGACGACAACTTACAGACGCAACGACGACTGACCTGCAAACTAGCACGACTCCTTGACTCATCCGACTTTCCCGGATAACGATCTTGATGAGCTCCAGCGCCGCACCTCGGCACCGCCTCTCCCATCAACGGTCTCCTTCCACCTTCTTCCCGATGACAGCATGCCTTCTCCCTCCTTGTCGCTCCGCCGAACGACGATCGCCTGATCCTCCTCATCTGTCGCTCCATCCCGCGACTATATTGCCCGCCCCGAGGCGCTAGTAGATCGCCACCCCGGGGCAAGCGCAACTTCACTCGAACCTTACTATGATACCAATTGTTGGAACTCGCCCACAGGATCGATCACATCAAATCACACAATGAACACGCGTACAGAAATTTTGATAGCCAAAGGCACGTGTCGTGCCTCTCTTCTCTCTTTATTTCTTCTTTTCCTCATGATACAATCTAAAACTAGAGCCATGGTCACGTATATATATACATGACCTAAACTGACTTGAGACAAACCGTAACCTAGACGTATACAAGACTGCTAAACGTGTGGACACATACAAGTCCTAAACCGGACTCCTACTTGTACACGAACTAGCTAGCCTAATCCATCTAATACTAGGACTCTGACGTACTGTATCTTACCTAATTACACGGCCATGCTGATCACCATGTAGACCTAACATAACACGTCTAATACTTCCTAGTCTAACACAAATACTACTTGGACTTGACACTATTCAAGATTATGCTAACACATTCCTGTCTAAGCCGCATCTTGTGGTGGCCCTTCCAGAAGCATTTGAAGAAGAACCCTAAAAGGTCCTGGGGCATCCCCGACGCTCCAAGAATAAGACGACAAGTGTGGCGACCACTCTCATGATGGAGTAGCCTCCTGCTAGCGTAGCAGAGCCCGGAGGCGGTGCCACAGCGCCTTCCGATATGGCCCCGACTTTCTCCAACCAAGGTTGACTGCCGCCTCCTGCACCTGAGGACGGGGCACCCCCGTCGAAGGCTCGCCACTCCCGGCAGCGAGGGTGTGAGGAGAAATCGACGACTCCGAGATGCCAAAGCCAGAGATCACAGGTTGCGGCCGCGACGACACATGGGAGGGGGCGGGAGCTGGACGAGCCCGATGCCATGCATGCCAACCGAGATGGGGGGAGCTAGGGTTTGGGGAGGGTGTGCGCCAAGACCAGAGCGGTCACCGCCGGAAGGGAGGGAAGGAAAGGTGGAGGTGGACGTTGGGACCAGAGTGGCCGCCGGCGAGAAAGAGAGGAGAGCCACCGACGGCTAACAAAACCTTTGAGAAATAGTTCTAAGAAAAATGAGAAGTGAGACCTAGGACTTGGTTGGTGTTTGCTCCTAAATTCCAATCTCGCCAAACTGATTCCAGATCCCATCGTCTGCCAGCCTCTGTCGCTCTTATCAACCCGAGATTTGGCCAACAACTTTCGCTCTTCTCTTTGCCTGATGTTGGACATTCACAACAACGATATGATCTCATCTTTCGACAACGTCAGCTCTAAATCAACATGATCCACAACTTTCGAACAACCCCCTTGTTATAATATGAGGCACGACAACATGATCCACAGCTTCCGCATAGTCAATCCACCAAGGATCAAGCAATCATACGAGGCATGACAACGAGATTAGTTAACGAGGTTCACTGATATGACTGCATCCCAGGGGTCAAACTACGGACGCTCCTACCCGTGATACCGTCTCAATACCGCACAGTGGCCACCTGGGCGCCAGCACACGCCGCCGGCTCCCCTTGTGTCTCTATGCTATTATGTTGACATTACATCGTGTGTCTACCCTCCATTATATAAGAGGTCTAGGATAAAAGAGTCCTACTAGAACACTACATCATATCCTATCTACACCCTGCACGACTCCAATATCAACTGTAACCTACCTTGTACAAAATATTTGACACATCTCCCAGACTCCAACAAAAGGCAAAACAAAACGTTCAAGTACCCCTTGTCGATAGGTTGGTAGCACTCGGGCCCTATTTTCTTGAGAAGAGCAGTGCACCGTGCACCAGGCTGCTTTTCATGGTCTCGTCTTCGTCTCTGCTAACTTTGGACGGCTTACGAGAGGTCGTGACTCCACATGCATCAACTCTCCCTCAACTCTGTCCCTTGTGCCGCCGGATGGTAATTTTTACTTCCGCCTGATGTGCAGTCCCACTCTTTTGATTTTGCTTTTTTAGTTTTGACTCATGTTGGGAAAAGTTTTAATTAGGGCGTACATTTTTCACGAAATGAAAAGGTCAAAACTCCATGTTTTAATAGTATTGTGGTACTCCCCGAAGAAAAGAAGTATTTGGAAGCATAAAAACGAGAGACAAAATTTTCCTTTTCACGGGTGGACATGGGCTTCTGGCCATGTTTTAATAGTATTGTGGTACTTCCCGAAGGAAAGAAGTACTCCCTCCGTTTCTTTTTACTCCGTATATAAGATTTGGTCAAAGTCAAACTACACAAAGTTTGACCAAATTTATATAAAAAAATATGAACATCTATAATATTAAAACTATATAGTATGAAAATACATTTCGTGGTGCATCTGATAATGTTGATTTCATATTGTCAATGTTTATATTTTTTAATACAAGGTTGTAGTTGGACTTGTAACTAGAACAAAAATGGGTTGGGCCGTGGGTGTGTATCAAGCATGGACTTGCAACCAGGATAAGAAAAAAAAGTTGAGTCAGCTAATTGTATGTCAAGAATGGACTAGCAATGGGAGAAAAAAATAGGTTGGCCCCAGTTACGTAGTTAGGGTGTACTTGCAACTAGGACCCAGTTAAGGATGGACTTGTAATCAGGACAAAAAAGATATCAGCCCCAGTTACGTGTCGAAGGTGGACTTGCAATAGGCCGAAATAAATGGGTCAGGCCCGATTGCGTGTCGAGGAGCGGATTTACAACTGAGAAAACATGGGCCGAGTATGGATGCGTATCAATGGTGAACTTGCAATCGGAGCAAAAAATGGCCGAGGCTCCTAGTTGGGTATCGAGCATGGATTTGCAACTGGGACAAAAAATGAATTAAGGGCTCAATTGCATATCAATGATGGACTTGCAATTGGAAAAAAAAGGTCGGGCCCAATTACAACTCATTGGTTGACTTGCTACTATGGTAAAAAAAAATCAAAATTCCAGTTGTTAGTTGATAATTGTCTTGCATGAAAAGAACAAAGAACAAAGAAAAAATATATAAAAAATCCAGTTTTTAAACGGATGGAGTATTTGTTTAGTTCTTATTAATCTTGTAGGTTTCAGCAAGCAGATAATGTTTTAAAAAATTAAAATAATATTCCTTCATCTACTAATGGATGGTATATAAATTCAATTAAAAAGTCAAATATTTTAAAGTTTTATCAAATATATAGACGCAATTATTAACAACTGCACTATACAGAATAAATATATTGTTGAAATATATTTAATATGAATATTGATATTGATTTCATCTTCATCTGTACTCATATATTGTTTATATATTATTTTTTGAAATGATCTTTTATAGTATATATTTTTGATAAAAACTTATGAAACAATGACTTTTATTTATTTATAGTTTGCAGGGCATCAATTTGGAGACGGCATAAATAATGCTTTCTCCGAGTTTGCTCCGAGGGGTCTCGCACGCAACCAGCCCGATTCGGCCCGCGTAGTGTTTTTGGGCTCGCAGGGCAGAATGAGACAGGCGCCGCCGCCTCCACCCTCCGGGGGCTCTCCCTGGAGAATCCCAGCCTTCTCCCAAAATATCTCCTCCGTCGGAATCGAGCTCGTACCCTCAGCCGTGCTCCCACGCCGTTCGCATCTGGCCTCTTCGGCGGCCAACCCCGCCGACCTCCGCACGCTACCGGAGGTCTTCTTCGTCCTCTGCAACGACTGCCTGTTTTTACTGGACACCGGTGATTTAGGGACAGAGGTTCGGGCAGGAGGCTCCTACTGTCGCGAGCGGCGGTTCTCCACTGTTGATTCTGCACGGTTCAGTTTCATTGCAGATTTGCAGGTAGTACTAACTAGGGTGCCGGCTGTAGCAATTTTGACAGGGTTTTCTTCATTATCATCGTTAGAGCTTCTCATTTGCTTCTCAAATTGATGCACTTCAAACAGCTCCGAGCACGGATTGCTTCAATGAAGATGCTGGGTGAACAGGATTGGGGTTTCAGAGAGGTGGGAGAAGCCTGTGTGGGAGGAAACTCTGATGCAGGCCATTCATGTCTCTGGTGCTGCTCGGTGTAGCTCTGCTCCGGCGGTTGAGGTTGATCTCCTGTCAGGAACTTCGCCCATCTCCAGTGACCAACACATAGGTTCCGAGAGGTCCGCACAAACTAGAATCAAAGCTGTTTTATCTTGATTCCTTCATTTGTTTTAGCAGTAGTTTTCATGCTAATTACCGTATACCAGTGTACGCCAATCAAATTGTTAATAAGGAAGCTAAATACACAGTTTTCATGCTAATTAGTATACTATAGCTGGCATGGAAAATGAAATTATCATAAAAAAGGCAAAAAGGAAAAGTTCTCTGCAAAATGCAACAACATATGTTATTGTCCACAAAAAAGGATGGTCATGCAACTTAATTAAGGATGATTATAAAGTTTTTTTTGGCACAGATGTCATTGTTAACCTGGGCCAAATATATATCCCACAACCTACATGGTGGACTTGGTTACAGCAGAAAGCCACCAGATCGACATGCATGAAAATAAACTCGTGCTACAGTAGAAGCACAAATTGAAAGGAGAAACTTATTGAAGCACTTTATCAGGAGTCCATAGTCGTATCAGTCTGGTACACCCACGAAACAGGCAGCAGGAGATGGCGATTCACCATTAGCATGTAAGCAAAAGAAGTGACGGCTGTTTAGAACACCAAATGCTCACCAGACACCCAAAGCAAACCTATGTCCTGTCCCTAGCAAGATTGAACCAAGCTTGCAAACCAGAGACAGCAACTGTCAGCCCAGGCGTTGTTTGTTCTGTAGGCCTCGTTTCTGCAAACCCGCCAATGTGACAATTAAAAAAAAAGCATAGTAATGGTGAATCTTGCTAGGAAGACAGTAGTATTTCTAGAGTCCTATACAGTTGAAACTAAAGCAAATCTCCAACAGCCATCAGATTTCTAACATCTCCAGTAAACTTCAGAACCCAACTGCACAGACCATAAACGGAACATGTGCAGCCTGAATATTCAGTATGCAACAGGGCATAAAAAGGATTTATTTAAATCACTTGAATAGATTTATTTGATCTTTTCAACAGTGTGCAACTAGAGCAGCCTGAACACTCCATAGATATTTTTCTCACTTGAATAGATTTATTTAATCACTTGAACAGGAACACACTTGAACAGCAACAGGGCATACAAAGGATAAACACTTTCCAGCTTTCAATCCCAACTCAGAAGCACACCGTCAGACTTCTTCTTGCTAGCTAGCTATAAAACAATACATGTGGAAGCTTCTAAATATCTAATCACTTGAATATGTTTATTTACCTCAAGAATATTACTTGCAAACTTAACACCAGTTTTTCTAGCTACGTCACTAAGAGAAACATTGAAAGAATTTAAGACAGCTGGAATGTGTAAATTACCTGGGACATCCTCTGGGTTCTTGCGCTTCACCCTGTCAACAAACTTGTCCATTGAGTTGCCTTCACCAACAGTCCTAGCCCTCTTTCTTCTATTCTCACCCACCACCAAAAGTACAAGATTTTGATCAGCGTTATCAGTTGAACGAGTGACATCTTCCATCTGCTGATCCTCTAAACCTACCGTTCCTTCCATCTCCTGTCCAAAACTTCCCTTGTTCATCAGAGTGTCCAGACAAGTTTTGCTAGCAAAGTCTTCTTGGATATCAGTGCTATCCATATTTTTTTCTCATCATCATCATGTTGCAGATCATCACAATCAACTTGTACTGCACAATAAAAAAATGTCACATGGATGCGTGAAGAGGGCTTATATATAACTCCAACACCTATAATTAAGCAATTAAGCATAGTAAGATGCACAACACTTGATTACCAGACTGTCCTGTAGAAATTTCATCATGGGTCGCTCTCTCTGATAACATCATATCAGTAGTTTCTTTTGACTGGAAAATCATATCAGTAGTTGGCGCCACAGGGCTCACAGAATTGTCTGCAGTTTCACTTCCCATATCAACCTCTTTGTCTGTCTTAACAAACAAGAGCTTGGGGCGTCTGGGGTGGTTTTTTGCTGCTTCCTTCCACTTTTGTTTTGTTTCATCGTTCACCCCATCATGGAGGGTGACCTCATTAATACGTCGCAGTGACTGGATTGTCATGCCGCAAAAGCCATTTAGATCCTTACATAGCAAACAGAGTGACTCGAGGAGTGGCAGAGCTCCCTCTTGAACTTTGAGCTCAGTCATGACTTCCACCTTGATGCATAGGTTTCGCAAGCTTCCTAGTGCACCTTTTACGATGTCAATTTTATCCAGCTGAGATGCAATCAGCTTCAGGTACGCCAAGCAACGCACTCTACTCAGGGCAGCAAGAATATCCCCTCTCAGCTGATGATGAGGTGATGAAAGGCATAGCTTAGTGAGACCAGCTAGCATGGTAACAAACGGAGGCAGGCTGCATATGTTGCCCCCTTGCAGCTTGAGTGACCTAAGATAGCAGGAGGAAGTTTCTTCTTTTTCTAGGGACAGGTTCACGAGCAAGTCTTGGAACCATTTGTCACTGAAATGTAGTGAGAGTGAATGACCATTTTTCACGTCGGTGCTTCTCTTGATGAACCCCTTAATGGCCTTTGAGACATGACAGTAGTTGTTCGTGCTGCTACTGCTGCCGCTAGCAGTGGGATCCATGCTATCATTGGTGGGCTGCACGCACCATATTTTCACCTTTGTCAAGTGCTTCATATGCTCCATGAGCTGTGCAAATCCTTGGCTCTTGTTGTTATCCACAACAAATCCTGCTAGTGTTTCCAATTTGCTATTCTCCGAGAGCCAAGTTCGTAGCTTATGCATTTTCCGACCTCCTACACCTTGTTGGAGCTTGAACTTTCCAAATAGATGAATCAGGCATGGCAGCTCCATGACTTGTGTTGGCAGAATCTCTATCTTGGTTCTTCTTACATCCAGTGTCTCCAAAAGTTTAAGCTTTTTGATCTCTTTGGGGAACATCGTAACCTTAACAGCAGCCCCAAGGCTTAGGTACCTGAGCAGCAATAGGTTACTGCATATCTCCCTAAGATGCTTGTCCTCCAAGTGGTTACCACATTCTTCAAGATCCAAGACCCTCAACAATTCATATTTGGAAAATTCCAAGACAGATACATGCGCCCTTCCGAAGATTGTCAGAGACCGGACAAGAGATAGATCATTGGCTACTTTGGCACTTGCGTCATGGAGGGAGAGCCAGCGAATTTTATTGGGTGGGTGTGAGGGAGCTAGCTGATCATATAACAAGGTAATGAAGTTGTCACACATGGAAATGTGCAGGATGAACTCGAGCATCATGCCATGAGTATGGTATGTCTTCACCTGATCTACGCTAATTTTGCTGCTGGCGTCTGTACGCTGGATGATACTCCGGTTGACCAGCTCTTTGAAATTGCCGGTAGCAGCATCCAGGGCATTACAGATATAATCTCCTTGGATAAACCCTTCAGTACACCATTTCCGTATCAAGCTTCTTCTCCTGACTGTACGCCCACTTGGGTACATACCTAGATATAGCAAGCAAGTCTTGACATCATGTTTAACAAGGCTGGTGTAGCTTTGGACAAGCACACACTTCATTCTTGCTAACATCTCCTTCGTTTCCAGGTGTGCTCCAAGGTTGTGGCACAATGTTGCCCAATTTTCACGCGTCGGATTACCTGTGCTTTGCAAGTACCGGGCTGTAGTAACAAGAGCAAGGGGTAAACCATCACACTTCTTCAGTGCTTCCGAGCCAAGCTGATCCTCTTTACCGACTGGCGGATCGTCGTCTTGGAAAGCTTCCTTGAAAAACAACTGCCTCGAGTGTCCATCAGGGAGAGTTTTCATTGTGTACACATGATCATGAGCTGCTGAGCTGCTGCAGGAATTTGCTACTGACTGAATAGCCGTCGTCACAAGAACTCTGCCATTCAACCCCACAAAGGCATCTTTAATATCATGCCAAAATTCTGTCCTCATGTCATCGAGTACGATGAAGAACCTATGAGGGGTACATGATCAGAATTAACATGCAGAGATATGGAGTGGAGATTAAATTTGAAGTGATTTCATTTTGTACCCACAAAGATGCCAGTAGTGGGTGAAGTCAAACTAGGAGAATTCCTGACGGTACAAAAATATAAAAGATGCAGGCTGCTGTAAATCAAGACCAAATCATCAAACAGAGACAGAGTTGAGCGGTTGGAATTAATTACCTCTTGGTTCGAAGGCACAATCTGAGGATTGTGCAGAGCTTGATGAGGCCACCTCCACCACTGGTGAATGTGGTGGGGATGCCAAGTTGTCGGAGTATCACCTCAAGAACATCGCTTGCGCCCCTTTGCTCGGCTGCACAAACCCAAGCCCGTAATTCATATTGGCTCATACTCTTGTACACATGCCTGGCAAGTAGGGTCTTGCCTATGCCATCGAAGCCAACAATGGAGATCACCTTGAGCTTCTGCTGCTGCTGCTGTATCAGCTCCAGAAGCTCATCTTGGGGAGCATCCATGCCCACGGGGATGTGAGCTGAAATGGTGTCGTCTATGGCCATCTCTGTTGTCATCTCAGGTCCCCATGCCACTGCCAATGATGACGCTGCCAAGGAGGTGTCAGCACCGGTGCTGGCGTTGTAGTAAGTTTCTCTCAGCTTGGATGACTCTTGTGATATCTTCTTGAGCTCGCGGATCGCCTTGGCAAACTCCTTACGGACTGACACCGTCTGCAACCGGTGAACAGCTTGACGGATCCATGTTGACGTCCTTGAGATGGTCACCCGGTGCATGAAGCGGTCGATGCAGTCCTCGACAGCGTGCGCCAGGTCACGTATAATTTTGATCCAGGCCCTCTGCACATGCTCACTGCCTCCGCTGCTCCTCCAGCGACGGTCTTCGTCTTGCTGAATGGCGGCTGAGATCAACGCAAACTCATTTCTGATGTAGGTGATATCATGCTGTAGGTTCTGCCGAAGCTTGTGATTTGCAGCTAAGAACTCCAACAGCTTCGGCGCTACCCTACATGCAAAAGCGGTGGCCACTGCAGCCTCCATCCCCCCACCCCCTACCCCTCAGATCATGGAGTTCTGTGGATACAGAAAATTGGTTAACGAGGACACAAGAGCAGCCATGGCCAGTTCATGGGTAGCTAGAACTGCCGGCCTAGAGAATATATTACTACAATTTACATCCAATCCACGCCTCCTTCATGGAGGTGTTAATTTGCTGAAGTTGGTCCTTTTTGCACACAGACATGGTTCAAGTCATAGTTTGGACCACTGGCTTCTATTATAATTTGTTGATGATTATAATAGTAAATTCTAGATATTATGAATGTATTTCTCGCGACAAAGTTGCACATGTTATTTACGAGTATCAGATATAAATATATAAAAACATATTAGTAAAAATGTTAAAGGTTCGACTAAAACCATGTGTAAAACATCACACTTTTTGTGAACTAAAAGCATCCATTTTATTTTTTGAAGCAAAACAAAGCACTTGCATCATTCAATTAATTAAGGGAGAGTTTGTGTACAAGAAAACACAAACAAACAAGGTTCATATTACAAGTAAAGGCTACACTCCCCGACTTAAATGTTCCAAATGTGTCATACTGTCATCTCTGGCGGATGGAAAGGGTAGATATGTCACGAATCCCATGGTAGACAAATATTTGAATGCTGACAAAGTTGCTTGCTGAAAAAATGAGGTCCATTAAGAATTCAGGGTCAAAGAGACCAATGCTGGTTGATGGGACCGATGCGCTTCGGAGGTCCCGATGACCGCGGCGGCACATCCAAGAAGAAAGATATGACGAGGTCATCTTCACCCGAAGAAGAGGCCCTCTTCTGTAGTAATGTTACTTTAGTAGGAGAAGGTGCAATAACCGTCCATTCTTTTCCCAGAAATTAGACCAACACCTGTGGAGATTAGTTCAAGAGTCATTTTTCCATACAAAAGTTTTTCACATTCCTATGAACGGCATAATACATTACATATCCTATTAAGGCCAAGTCATGCATGCTTCTATTTTAATGTATTTTTTCAGCAAGCATCTTCCGCTGTTCACCATGGAGGAAATGTTCTCCATGTTAGACAAATTTTTGAATGCGGACGAAGATGTTTGCTGAAAAAACGAGGTCCATCAAGAGTTCAGGGTCGAAGAGACCGATGCTGGTCAATTGGACCGATGCGCTTCGGAGGTCCCTATGACCGCGGCGGGACATCCAAAGAAAAAGGATAAGACGTCTTCACCCAAAGAGGAGGCCCTCTTCTGTAGTAATGTTACTTTAGTAGAAGGTGCAACAACCGGCCATCCTCTTTCCAGAAATTAGACCAAGACCTGAGCAAATCAGTTTGAGAGTCATTTCCCTTAATTTTGTTTTTCACATTGGTATGAACGACGTGATACATTACATACTTCTATTAAGACCAAGTCATGCGTGCTTCTATTTTAATGTGTTTTTTCAGAAAGCATCTTCCACCGTTCACCAAGGAGGAACTGTTCTCCATGGCAGACAAGTATTTGAATTTGGATGAAGATGCTTGCTGAAAAAAAAACGAGGTCCATCATGAGTTCCGGGTCAAAGAGAGACCAACGGTGGTCGATGGGACCGATGCGCTTCGGAGGTCCCTATGACCGCGGTGGGACATCCAAGAAGAAAGATAAGACGAGTTTGTCTTCACCCGAGGAAGAGACCTTCTTCTGTATAAATGTTACTTTACTAGGAGAAGGTGCAATAACCGGCAGTTCTTTTTCCAGAAATTAGACATTTTCCCCTAATTTTGTTTTTCACATTGGTAGGAACTGCATAATACGTTTCTTAATCCTATTATAAGACTGGGTCATGCATGCTTCTAGTTTAATCGTTTTCTACTAAAGACAAGTGTGTAAGTTCAAACATCCTTGCCGGCTGATGCTTGTTATGTACTCCCTCCGTTCCCAAATACTTGTCTTTCTAGCCATCTCAAATGGTTACAACATACGGATGTATGTAAACATATTTTAGAGTGTAGGTTCATTCATTTTGCTTCGTATGTGGTCACTTGTTGAAATCTCAAGAAAGACAAGTATTTAGGAACGGAGGGAGTACTTGTCGCTGATTTGGTACAACTTTGTACTAAATCAGCGACAAGTAATATGGAACGGAGGGAGTATTTCGATTAGTTGTCAAGTAGCCACCAGCCAGATGCTGAAACGAAGGTGGTAGTTTATTGTGCGTGAACTTTTAGGATCATGGGTGGAAGTTTCCTACTAACAAACAAGTGTGTGAGTTCAATTATCTCGTCCAGTTGGTTCTTATTATATATTTTAAATTGGGCATTAGTAGCCACTTGTGAGGTGCTCAACTATATTGGGCGTTGGTAGCCACTAGTTTTTTTCAAAAAGCATGAATTTGGACAGAATTACGCCTTATATTTTGAACAGCGGATATAAAATCAGAGGTGTGACCAGAACCAAGGAGGAAGGGAGAGCCAGAACTAATGGAAAAAATATATCAGGCAATGCCATGGGACCTCGTGGTTTATGCTGGTCATAAGCAACACTTCTCAATATCACAGGGGAGAGCACTCCTCCAGCCAAATCAGGGACACAAAGTTCTGGCACAGTTGTTAGACATCAAGCATTGATCAGATCACCACACCCCGGGGTGTTGGCTAGCTCTCACGAACTGGTCGGGTACCATCTTATAGGCAGAGAAAGCTCAAAAAATATACGTAATCAATGGATACATCGCCGTTCTTGAAGAAGGGCCCATGGACGCCTGAGGAGGACAAGCTGCTGGTGGACTACATCCAGAAGAATGGCATGGGCAACTGGGGGGCCATCCGGCGGCTCACTGGCCTCGACCGCTGCAGCAAGAGCTGCCGCCTACGCTGGACCAGGCACCTACGCACTAACATCAAGCGTGGCGGCTTCACTGACGACGAGGGGAAGCTCATCATCCAACTCCACTACATCCTCGGCAACAAGTATGCATTATTCTTCTGTATTGCTTCTGTTGTATCTACCGTCTGCTCCAGACTCAGGTGACTGATCGATTTAGATTGGTTTAGGTGGGCACAGATCGCGGAGAAGATGCCGGGGAAGACGGGCAACGACATAAAAAATTACTGGAACACGCACCTGCGGAAGAAGTTATTCCGCAAGGGCATCGACCCCAACACACACCGCCTGTACCCCTACCTCAGCCCCATTGCCGCTGCCGCCGGCGGCAGCTCAGGCACCGGCGCCGGCTGGGACATGAATGATCTCATGCTCCAGGTTGACGGCGCCATGAACCACCTGCTCCAAGGCCATTGTTCGGTGATCAGTTCTTCGTTGGGCGCCATGAGATCCCTTGTTGGGAAGCTGGACATGCTGCTGCTAGCTCCTTCATCTCGTCAGGGGTTCTCCTCCAAGAGGGTGAAGGATGGGATGCGCCTCCTTAAAGATGATGTTGAAGAGATAAGCATCTACCTTGATGAACTGTTAGAGGTGGAGGACCCTCCCGCGATGGCCATGTGCTGGATGAATGAGGCACGCGAACTGTCCTATGATATGGAGGATTACATGGACAGCTTATTATTTGTGCCACCTGACTATGTAAACAACAACAAGCAGAAGAAGAAGCGGAAGAAAAAGAAGATGATAAAGAAGAGGATCAAGTGGTACAAACAGATTGAATACACTGCACAAGTGTCAGATGATGGTTTCAAGACCAGAAAATACATTCATATTAATGTTTTCCCTCGTCTCCCTGATAAGCCCAAGATTGCAGAAACAATATCAGAATTCAGGATCTATATCCAGGAGGCTATTGAACGGCACGACAGGTATAAGCTCCATTGTTGCAGCAACTTGAGAAGGCGTACATTCTTGTCCACTGTCCATATGCTTCGAATGCCCTACCAAGAAACAGATGATCACATAGTAATCGATGGCCGGATGAATGAGTTTATCTACTCTCTGGCTGCTAACAATGTGGCAGATCAGCAGCAGCTCAAGGTCATGTCTGTTCTTGGATCTGGATGTCTAGGTAAAACTACACTTGCCAAAGTGTTGTACAACAGAATTGGGATGCAATTCGATTGCAGAGCTTTCATTCGAGTGTCCAAAAAGCCTGGCATGAAGAGACATCTCCGTGACTTGTTCTTCCAACTCCACCAAAAGGAGCCATTACCTACCAACTCGAATGAACTTGGCATCAGCGACACTAATATCAGCAAACATCTGCATGATAAAAGGTAATGTTAATCCAGTTCCCTTATACTTACTATTTATTTTATTTTATGTTAACCCACCAAACATCAATTTTACTATTAGCCTAACACAATATATGCAATATGTGTGAATTCTTGGCATACAGTTTTCTGGTTGTTATAGACGATCTGTGGGATGCATCAGTATGGGATATTATTAAACATGCTTTTCCAAAGGGAAACCATGGCAGCAGGATAATAATAACTACACAGATTGAAGATGTTGCGTTAACATGTTGCTGTGATCACTTGGAGCATGTTTTTGAGATGAAACCTCTGGACGATTATCACTCAAGAAAGCTATTCTTTAACAGACTTTTTGGTTCTGGAAGTGAGTGTCCCGAAGAATTCAAGCAAGTTTCAGATGAAATTGTTGATATATGTGGTGGTTTACCGCTAGCAACAATCAACATAGCTAGTCATTTGAGAAACCACCAAACAGCAGTGTCACTGGATTTGCTGACATACATACGCGATTCGTTGAGGTCCCATCTGTGGTCAAGTTCTACTTTAGAAAGAACGGGACAAGTACTGAACCTTACCTACAATAATCTTCCTCATTATCTGAAGACATGCTTGCTGTACCTTCATATGTATCCAGAGGGTTCCATAATCTGGAAGGATGATCTGGTGAAGCAATGGCTGGCTGAAGCCTTCATTGTTACACAAAAAGGGAAAAAGCAAGATCAAGACTGGTTGGAAAAAGCTGCAGGGATCTGTTTTGATGAACTTATTGATAGACGATTCATCCAACCTTTATATATCAACTACAACAATAAGGTTTTGTCCTGTACGGTTCTTGAAGTGGTACATAATCTTATTGGACACAAGTCTGCGGAAGAGAATTTCATTGTGGCAGTAGACTACAATCGAAAGAATATAGCACTTTCTCATAAGGTTCGTCGACTATCTCTCGTCTTTCGCGATGCAAAATATGCCAAGACACCAACAAACATCACAAAGGCACATGTTCGATCACTTATTTATTTTGGATTATTCAAGTATATGCCTTGTATTAGAGAGTTCAAGGTTATCCGTGTTCTGAACCTTCAGCTATCTGGTGATTGTGGCAACCCTGATCCTATAGACCTCACTGGGATTTCAGAACTGTTTCAGCTAAAATATTTGAAGATTACAAGTGATGTCGGTATAATACTACCAAATTGTATGCGAAGGCTGCAATATTTGGAAATATTGGATGTTATGGATGCAACAAGAGTCACTGCGGTTCCATGGGATATTATATATCTACCGCAGTTGTTGCACCTGACTCTTCCAGTTGACACAAATCTGCTGGAATGGATTGGCAGCAGCCTGAGTGACTCTGTCCTCAGTCTGCGGAGCCTTGGCAAGCTGAACCACCTGCAGAATCTCCATGTAACCAGTTCTTCCACACATCCTTCCCACTATCTGGAGAGAAGCATGGAAGCTCTGGGCTCTTTGATCGGAGGACATGGCAATCTGAAATCTATAGTAGTGACTCATGGCTCCTCGGTTGAAAATACTGTGGTTCCTGACACTACAAAAGTAACCATTTCATGGGATAGCATGGCGCCTCCCCCTCTTCTACAGAGATTTGAATGCTCAACGCACAGCGGCATCATATTTTACCGAATTCCTCAGTGGGTTACAGAACTTGGGGAACTATGCATTTTGAAGATTGCAGTGAAGGAACTTGGGATGATTTGTGTTGGTACTCTCAGAGGATTACATGCACTGACTGATCTGTCGCTGTATGTGGAGACGGCACCCCTTGGCAAGATCATCTTTGACAAGGCCGGATTCTTGGTTCTCAAGTACTTTAAGTTGAGGTTCTCGACTGGTATAGCTTGCATAAAATTTGAGGCGTATGCAATGCCTGAACTTTTGAAGCTCAGGCTTGTTTTCAATGCCATGCCCCCGGTGGACCAACTTGTTTTTTCTCCGTTCCATCCCCCATATGAACGATATAAACCGGGTAATGCACTAATTACTATTGGGGTTATGCCAGGCCTTAGAAATATCTCTGTAAAATTTGGGGGTGCAGCTGCTGATCTGGAGTATGCCTCGAGGACTTTCATTAGTAATCATCCGAGCAACCCTATTATCAATATGCAGTTGGTGGATTATACCTCCTGTGGTGACACGAGCAAAAAACAGATTGAAGAATCATATTGGCTTAATGAATTGCTAGGAGCAAAAGGGATTATGGAGGAAAAACAAGCTGATGAGAACAAGACTATCTTTAACAAGGTAATAGAGCCAGATTTCTCATTTCATTTGACGGGATCAAGTTTTCTTGGACAATATTACCCTGACAAGAGGTTGGAACCAGAAGGTATTGTGGGGAAGAAAAAGATTAATATGTATGACAAGAGAATGGAACCAGATGAAGACGCATTTGGTGTATCAAGTTGGTTTGACAAGACACTTGAACAGTATACGACAGGAGATGAGAGCTCGACCAGCTGATAAAATGTAGTTCCAGAATTCCTTATGTAAACAAGCAAAGATGTCATTTAATTCAACTTTCTTTCTTCAATTGACCCTACTTTAAGTCCTTGTGGTCTGGATTTCAAGGTCAGTGGAGTCCTCTTCGTGTCAGGAAGTTCCAGTTACTTCTTTTTTTCTCTCAACTTGTGCCGATAGAGCAGTTTTGCCATCAAGTAAACAAGTAAAGTTACTTAATCCAATAAGAAAGAGCAGTAACCGGCGGCTATTTTTTTGCAGAATTTGACTGAAGGCAGAGCCCTCAAGGGGCAAGTAA
The DNA here is from genome assembly GCA_032464435.1 of Aegilops umbellulata. Lineage (NCBI taxonomy): Eukaryota > Viridiplantae > Streptophyta > Magnoliopsida > Poales > Poaceae > Aegilops > Aegilops umbellulata. The sequence continues at coordinate 587,832,510 of CP136060.1, read as the reverse complement.
AATGGAGCACAACAAGTACAGTAGGAGGCTAACCAAGGTCGTCGGAGCAGCCAGCAGGTAGCTGCTTCTGTTTGAACTTGTAGCAGGTAGCAGATTAGCTCAACTCACACTAAATGTTCTTGGTACTATGTACAATTTCAGTTAGGTGCATAGTACCAAGAACATTGTAGCAGGTAGCTGTGTGCGTTGTTTTTTCTTTTTTGATGGAACTACTTTATTTTAACATAAGATTTGTTAGGCTTTATTGATCCACTGGAATAAAGATTGAGATACATATTGGGTCATGCGATCGTCCTAGCCACAAATGGCGACCCTGATCAGTGGTGTAGACAGAAAACGGCTGGCTTCTGCTAATGGGCGAAGCGTCCGTCTGTTACGCCCAGTCCTACTGATAATGAAGAGGCAGGTCCAAGCAAAGAAGCCCAAGAAGAGATCGAGCCCGTGAAGCGTGGGCGGCAGCCAGTTCAGCAATATGCTCCCCTTTGTTTTAAAAAAAAAAAGCAATACGCTCCCCTAACAAAAACTCAGAAATACGCTTCAAGCGAGTGGTTAAGAGCATATAGACGTGTGCGTGCTTGCGTGTAATTTGGCCATTGGTTAAACGTCTCTGCCGTTAGCTTGTAAGCTATACAGAGTAGCTACTTTTGAACACCGGAGCAATTCCCCGGTTGAATACCTAATTTCCCAATTCGAACTCAGATTACATATACCTAGGTAAAAAATTAATGACTACTACCTCTATAAACTAATATAAGAGCATTTAGATCACTACTTTAGTAGTATTCTAAACGTTCTTATATTAGTTTACGGAGGGAGTACTTTGCAAGCCAACTTTACTTTTTGTTAACCGGGTGCATGAATACGCCACGTGCATGCAACGATGGAATGAGAAGAAAATAGCTAAGTATCATTATGACTACATGCATGCAAGTATTAAACAAGTTACTACTACGAGAAAACATCATTAATTTTAGCCTCAGTTATTGTTGGTGATTTTGTATAGAAGCAAAATGTATATTTTCATAATGGTCTTGTATAAGGGAATAAAGGGAGTATCCAATCCCTAGCAAGCTGCTAACAATCGGTACTCAGAGCTGAATTTTTTTCTATATGCTAGATCACCAACACGAAATGATCTTGTTGTACGCCGGTGAATCGAGCTCATGGAGAATCTCAACCCATAGGGCAGGGCCAGCTTCGACACGCTCAAGGAGGGTCTCCTTTGAGGTTGGTCTTACATCATCTTGTTATTCATCCAGAGTATCAATTTGTCTGAGTGATGGGAGCTACAAGTGCAATGCTCTCGTTTTGGTTGGGCATTGGATGATTGCCAATTCTGCAAGCACGTGTAAACATCCGTGACCACTGCGCCGGCCTGTTCCAATACGGGAGACTCAGTTTATCCAATGAACGAGATATATACCTCTGTGGCCATAGAAATTAGCACTGACACTGCACATAGTTTCAGTTCCACTTTATCTCAACCATCTCCAGACATGGCAGCAGAGGCAATCCTCTTTCACATGATCGAGATATGGTTCAGTTCTTATTACCCAAGATGGAAAGAAGCTTCTTCCCTTCACATGTGACAATCTCCAACCACTGGTAGAAAAAGAGGCTTCCGTCCAGCCCCATTAGTCGCGGAACTGTAGGAACCGCGACTAATGAAGTCTTTAGTCGCGGTTCGGCAGACGAACCGCGACCAAAGGCCTGGGCCCAGGGCGCTCGGTGGCCAGCTGGTGCACGTGAGGGGCTTTAGTCGCGGTTGGCCAGGCCAACCGCGACTAAAGCTCCTCCCCTATATATACCAGTTCATCGCACTCACTTAGCCATTTGGTGCCACTTCTCTTCACAAGCTTCACAAGGGGGTGTAGGTTTGCTTTTGGTTCCTCTTATGCACACAAGGTGTTTGATGAAATGCCCCAAGAGCCACACTTGAGGTTCCTCATTTATTTTTTTCCTCCTCGATCGCGGTTAGCAACTTGAACCTTTCATGCATGTGTGTCATTGATAAAATATGCATGTGTGTTGTTCATTGTTTAATTTCTATTGTTTATAGCTAGTTAGTTTAACAAATGCATGATGGTTAATTATATATTTTATATTATAATAATGCAGATGAATCGGCAATGGATGTACGGTAACCGACTCTCCCGCGAGTTCACTACGGGTTTGAAAGATTTCCTCGTAGTGGCTAATGCGAACAAGCAGAAGGGTTTTGTTATCTGTCCATGTGTTGACTGTAAGAATCAGAAGGGTTACTCTTCCTCAAGAGAAGTTCACCTGCACCTGCTTCGGCACGGTTTCATGCCAAGCTATAATTGTTGGACCAAGCATGGAGAAAGAGGGGTTATAATGGAAGAAGATGAAGAAGGGGATGATTTCATCGATGAAAGCTATCTTGCTGATTTCGGTGATACTTTCATGGAGGATGCTGAAGGTGAAGGGGAAGGTGAAGGGGAAGGTGAAGGTGAAGAAGAGGCACGTGATGAGACCGTTGATGATCTTGGTCGGACCATTGCTGATGCACGGAGACGCTGCGAAACTGAAAAGGAGAGGGAGAATTTGGATCGCATGTTAGAGGATCACAGAAAGTCGTTGTACCCCGGATGCGACGATGGTCTGAAAAAGCTGGGCTGCACACTGGATTTGCTGAAATGGAAGGCACAGGCAAGTGTAGCTGACTCGGCATTTGAAAACTTGCTGAAAATGTTGAAGAATATGTTTCCAAAGAATAACGAGTTGCCCGCCAGTACGTACGAAGCAAAGAAGGTTGTCTGCCCTCTAGGTTTAGAGGTTCTGAAGATACATGCATGCATCAACGACTGCATCCTCTACCGCGGTGAATACGAGAATTTGAATGAATGCCCGGTATGCAATGCATTGCGTTATAAGATCAGAGGCGATGACCCTGGTGACGATGTTGAGGGCGAGAAACCCAGGAAGAGGGTTCCCGCCAAGGTGATGTGGTATGCTCCTATAATACCACGGTTGAAACGTCTGTTCAGGAACAAAGAGCATGCCAAGTTGTTGCGATGGCACAAAGAGAACCGTAAGTCGGACGGGGAGTTGAGACACACCGCAGATGGAACGCAATGGAGAAAGATCGACAGAGAGTTCAAAGATTTTGCAGCTGACGCAAGGAACATAAGATTTGGTCTAAGTACAGATGGCATGAATCCTTTTGGTGAGCAGAGCTCCAGCCATAGCACCTGGCCCGTGACTCTATGCATCTACAACCTTCCTCCTTGGTTGTGCATGAAGCGGAAGTTCATTATGATGCCAGTGCTCATCCAAGGTCCTAAGCAACCCGGCAACGACATCGATGTGTACCTAAGGCCATTAGTTGATGAACTTTTACAGCTGTGGGGCAGACCTGGTGTCCGTGTGTGGGATGAGCACAAACAAGAGGAATTTGACCTACGAGCGTTGCTTTTCGTAACCATCAACGATTGGCCTGCTCTTAGTAACCTTTCGGGACTGTCAAATAAAGGATACAATGCATGCACGCACTGCTTACATGAGACTGAAAGTGTACATTTGCCAAATTGTAAGAAGAACGTGTACCTTGGGCATCGTCGATTTCTTCCGAAAATTCATCCAGTAAGAAAGAAAGGCAAGCATTACAACGGCAAGGCAGATCACCGGCCGAAGCTTGCAGAACGCACTGGTGCTGAGGTATTTGATATGATCAAGGATTTGAAAGTCATCTTTGGAAAGGGTCCTGGCGGACAATCAGTTCCGAAGGGAGCTGACGGGCACGCAGCCATGTGGAAGAAGAAATCTATATTCTGGGAGCTAGAATATTGGAAAGTCCTAGAAGTCCGCTCTGCAATCGACGTGATGCACGTTACGAAGAATATTTGCGTGAACCTCCTAAGCTTCTTGGGCGTGTATGGGAAGACAAATGATACAAAGGAAGCACGGCAGGACCAGCAACGTTTGAAAGACCCTGATGACCGGCATCCGGAATGGTTTCAAGGTCGTGCCAGCTACGCTCTGACCAAAGAAGAGAAGGTCATCTTTTTTGAATGCCTGAGCAGTATGAAGGTCCCGTCTGGATTCTCGTCCAATATAAAGGGAATAATAAACATGGCGGAGAAAAAGTTCCAAAACCTGAAGTCTCACGACTGCCACGTGATTATGACGCAATTGCTTCCGATTTCTTTGAGGGGGCTCCTGCTGGAAAATGTTCGAGTAGCCATTGTGAAGCTATGTGCATTCCTCAATGCAATCTCTCAGAAGGTAATCAATCCAGAAGTTCTACCACGGTTACAGAACGATGTGATCCAATGTCTTGTCAGTTTCGAGTTGGTGTTCCCGCCATCCTTCTTCAATATTATGACGCACCTCCTAGTTCACCTAGTCGAAGAGATTTTCATTCTCGGTCCTGTATTTCTACACAATATGTTCCCCTTCGAGAGGTTCATGGGAGTATTAAAGAAATATGTTCGTAACCGTGCTAGGCCAGAAGGAAGCATCGCCAAGGGCTATGGAAATGAGGAGGTAATTGAGTTTTGTGTTGACTTTGTTCCTGACCTTAAGCCGATTGGCCTTCCTCGATCGCGGCACGAGGGGAGACTAAGTGGAAAAGGCACGATCGGAAGGAAATCAACGATATGTATGGACGGCCATTCTCTGACTGAAGCACACCACACTGTACTGACCAATTCCAGCTTGGTGGCTCCGTACTTTGAGAAACACAAGAATATTTTACGCTCGGACAACCCGGGGAAGCCTGAATCCTGGATTAGGAAGGCCCACATGGAGACTTTCGGCAGTTGGTTGAGAAAACATTTAATGAATGACAATGATGTTGTAGATCAGCTGTACATGTTGGCCAAGACACCATCTTCGACTATAACGACTTTCCAAGGGTACGAGATAAATGGGAATACATTTTACACGATCGTCCAAGATAAAAAGAGCACCAACCAAAACAGTGGTGTCCGCTTTGATGCAGCAACCGAGAATGGGCAAAAGGTCACATATTATGGTTACATAGAGGAGATATGGGAACTTGACTATGGACCCTCCTTTAAGGTCCCTTTGTTCCGATGCAAATGGTTCAAGCTAACAGGAGGTGGGGTAAAGGTGGACCAGCAATACGGAATGACAATGGTGGATTTCAACAATCTTAGTTACCTTGACGAACCATTCGTCCTAGCGAAAGATGTCGCTCAGGTTTTCTATGTGAAGGACATGAGTAGCAAACCGAGGAAACGGAAAGATAAGAAAACGATCAGTACATCATGCGATGATCCAAAGCGCCACATTGTTCTTTCAGGGAAAAGAAACATCGTGAGAGTGGAGGACAAGACAGACATGTCAGAATATTATAATATGTTTGCTGAAATTCCGCCCTTCAAAGTGAACACCGACCCAAGCATTAAGTTAAATGATGAGGATGCTCCATGGATACGGCACAATCGTAAGCAAGCAGGGACACAAGGGAAGAATTGATGTGTAATAATTTATTGTACCAAACTTTGTATTTGGTCGATGAACTGAATGATGTATCAAACCTTTTGTCAAACCTTCAAGGAATTAGTTTTATTTTTCTGATTTTTTTGATATATAATTGTATTTTTAAGATTTTAAAATGAATTAGTTTTATTTTTCTGATTTTAAAAGGAAAAAGGAAGAAGAAGAAAGAAGGAAAAAGGAAAAAAACAGAAGAAAAAAACAGAAGAAAAAAGGAAAAACAGAAGAAAAAAACAAACAGAAGAAAAAAGGAAAAACAGAAGAAAAAACAAACAGAAGAAAAACATAAGAAAAAAACAAACAGAAGAAAAACAAGAAAAAGGAAGAAACAAACAGAAGAAAAAAATAGAAGAAAAAAGGAAGAAAAAAACAGAAGAAAAACAAGAATTTAAAATGAATTAGTTTTATTTTCTGATTTTTTTGATATATAATTGTATTTTTAAGATTTTAATAACATAAATAAATAAGTAATTAGAAACTTTAATAGCAAAAATAATTATCATAAAGTAAAATAAATAAGTAATTAGAAACAAAATAAAATAAAATAAATAAGTTTTTTGTTGTAAGTAGAAACAAAACAAAATAAATAAAGCAAAAATGAAAACAAAAAACAGGCAAAAAATAAAAAATATGCCACCTACTGGGCCACAACGGCCTGAATACGACTAGAAACCCATTATTGGGCCAGGATTCAGGCCCGCAGAAAGGCCCAGTAGGCCCACAGGCTCATAGTAACAGAATAGGCCCGTAAGACTGCATTTGAGAGGAGCTCGAGGTGGTGAGCGCAGCCGCGCTTATAAACCACTGTCGAAGCCTCTCGGCTAGCAAGGTGGGACTAAACATCCCACCGCACCGCGCCAGTGCCAGCACATACCTTTAGTCGCGGTCCGCCACACCAACCGCGACTAAAGGTAGCTTTAGTCGCGGTCCGCCTCCCCAACCGCGACTAAAGGCTCTTCCTGCGCGGGAACGAAAGCGGCGCCAAAACCCTTTAGTCGCGGTTGGTGTGGCGGACCGCGACTAAAGCTATCCTTTAGTCGCGGTTGGTGTGGCGGACCGCGACTAAAGCTACCCTTTAGTCGCGGTCCGCCACACCAACCGCGACTAAAGGTCTGCCTATATATACTGCACTTAGCAGTTTCCGCCACTTCCCATTCTTCTCTCGACGCCGAAGCCCCCTGCCCCGACGCCGATCGACGCCGTAGCCCTGCCCCGACGCCGATCGACGCCGACGCCGACGCCCTGCCCCGACGCCGACGCCCTGCCCCCAGTGAGCGCCGCCGCCTCCGCCCCGAGTGAGCGCCGCCGCCGCCCGTGCCCTGCCCTAGCGCGCCGCCGCCGCCGCCGCCCCTGCCCTGCCCTGCCCTTTCCCGCCGCCCGCCGCCCGCCGCCCCCCTGCCCGCCGCCCGCCGCCCCTGGCCCTGCCCCTGGCCACCGCCCCTGGCCCTGCCCCTGGCCGCCGCCGCCGCCTGCGCGCCGCGTGCTGCCCGCCCCTGCCCGCCGCCCCTGCCAGAAAGGAAACAAGAAAAAAAACAAGAAGAAAGAAAAAGGAAGAAGAAAAAAAAAGAAAACAAAACAAAACCAAAAGAAACAAGAAAAAAAAGGAAGAAGAAAAAAAGGAAGAAGATAAAAGGAAGAAGAAAAAAAGGAAGAAGAAAAAAAGAAAGAAGAAAGAAAGAAGAAAGAAAAAGGAAGAAGAAAAAAAGAAGAAAGAAAAAGGAAGAAGAAAAAAAGTAACTTAAAACTTGATAATTAACAAAAAACCGTAAAATTTGATAATTAACCAAATGGCGAGGGTTATACATGTGTGTTGTCCTCGCCTCCCTCTCCGTGACGCCGTCGTCTGCCGCCCCGTCTCGCGCTCTACCGCGACACCCTCTCCCACCCCTTCCTCGTCCCCTCCTTTTGCCACCGCCCTTTCGCCACCGCCACCGCCACCGCCCCCCTTCTTCACTTAATTAATTTGTTTTTACTACATGTTTTCAGGACTGACATAATGGCGGACGATAGAGCTGACCCGATTATGGACAACTATGATCCGGACGGTGAAGAACATATGTTCGGCATCATAAACGGCGATATTCTATATGTGCCGACCGGACAAGAAGAAGATGATGTCTCTTCTTATCTGAACCTTGACGGTGAAGATGAAGGGCGCCGTCAGCAAGATGATGCCGAACAAACGTCGATAAACGACGATCTTCAAATGGAAGTAGCAACCACCTCCGGCGCCGAGGTATATATATACATTGAGCCTCTGGTGATACAAACTAACTGATTTGAATAAATATGTGTGTACTAACGTGCGCGACTCTCTTTCTTATTTTAGCCCTCGGCCGGATCGTCGAAACAATCGAGTACGTCGTCAAAGCGTGGCGCAACCAAGACGATGAAACAAGGAGAAACATGCACCATCGAGGTTGTCGACAGTGCAACCGGCAGGCCGCTGGAGCCCCGCAAGAACGCCACCAAGTTTGTCAGCCAATGCGGAGCCGTTGTTAGAGACAACGTCTCGATCACCGTCCTGGAGTGGAATGAGCCAAAGAAGGCACGAATTGCTGGTTTCACTTTTGTCGATAAGAGAACAAAAAAAGATTGCTTCAAGAAGCTTATGGAACATTTCGTTCTACCTCCGGAATACAACAAATTCGATGAGGAGGGTAACAAGATTGAGGAAAACAAGGAGAGGAGGAGGCTAGTCAAACAGTTCGCTCTTCGTAAGATGGCCGACGCATTCCGGAAATTCAAGCAAAATCTAGCCCATGACTTTGTCAAGCAGAACAAGACTCCGGATTTCAAAGGACAATATGAGAAACTGAAACATGATTGGCCAGAATTTGTGAAGCAAAAGAAATCGGAGCAGTTCATTCAAATATCGAAAAAAAATAAGGAAAATGCGGCTAAGAAGGAGTACAATCATATTATGGGGCCAGGAGGGTATCGCCTTTGGCAGCCTAGGTTGGAGAAGATGGAGAACGAGCTGAGGGCACGAGGAATCCGTCCAGGTATGGAGGGATGGGACCCAAGGGCCAAAAGCTGGTGGTACGGGCATGGGGGAACGCTGAACCCGGAGACAGGGGAGTGTGTTTACCAGGGCAAAATAATTAAACCCACCCAAGCCCTTATTGACGCAATGAGGGATGCTCAAGAGGGGAAGATCAAGTTCAACAGAGAGAACGACGCACTGACAAAAGCCCTCGGGAATCCTGAACATGGAGGACGTGTACGAGGCATGGGGCACATTCCGTGGAAAATAGGGTTCCCCCAGAACGATGACCCGTACGGTTACAGAAGCCGTAAGAGAAAGATGGATCGGGAAGCAGATGTTGTCGCGCGGTTGGCATCGGAAATGGATGTGATGAAGAAAACCGTGAGTGTACTAGTAGCCGAAAGAGATGCAGCTTGGGCGCAGCATGAAGATCATCCAGCGGATCTCGGAAGCCAGCAGTGGAGAAGCAGCGTGGCTTCCACGGAGGCCCCACCGGCTGGTGCAGATGCACCGACGATCGAAATTACTGCACCGGAGCCTCTGGTGGTCGAAATTACTGCACCGGAGCCTCCTCGCTACCCCGTGGACGATATAAAGGAGAGGAAAGAATGTCATCTGTATTATCCTATCGGGAACATGTCCATGAAGGTAGCCATCGGCAGTGCTTTACCATGTTTACCTGGAGCACTCCACCACAACAACCCCATTCAAGATGGCTATGCTCGTGTCACGGTGGAGGACATAGTCCAAGGGTTTGAGGACCTGGAGATTGACATTGCTACACCTGAAGGGGAGAAAAGACTTGGAGATGTCAAGCGCCATTTCATTCTATGGCAAAAGAAGTTTATCAAGTTTCCAGGCGAGGCGCCAAGGACAACAAGTCCACCCCCCTACGGTGGTGGTGGTGGCGGTGGCGGCGGCGGCGGTGGTGGTGGTGGTGGTGGTTCACCTACACCTCCGTCATGTCAGCCGACGCCTCCCAGTCCACAACGTCCGGCGGGTGATCAGACGCCGCCCCCCAGTCCTCGTCCGGCGGGTGATCAGACGCCGCCCCCCAATCCACCTCCGGCAAAGAAGCAGAAGCAGTCCTGGATTATTTACCCGGACCCTTATGTACCTAAGACCACAAAGGTACCGGAGCCATCACTGAAGTCTCTCCCCACAAGGCCTTGGGAACGTAGTGCCGAGGAAACTGCCGCGGCCGCGGCTGCTGATCTTGAGAAATGGAAGGCGGACTGCAAGAAGAAAAGAGAGCCCGAGCCCAAGCCAGTATTTTCTGATGAGCAAAAGAAGTGGGCTAAGTCATTTTTGAGCACACCGTCCCAAGCCGCGAAGAATCTGCCTGAGGACTATGCACGTGAACTTCGTAGGTAGGCACTCATGTTGAAGGAGAAGAAAGAGTGGGCGGATGACCCCGATCCGGAACAAAGTAAACGAGTTGCCCAGCTCGGGGAACAAAGTAAACAATCGATTGCCCCGCTTATAGTGAAAGCCGCCGGTCCGGATGACCCCGATATCATAGCAGCTGCGGCAGCACTTGGATTGACTGTAACGAGTGCCAGAGAACAAGCGGCCAACTTAGGTATTACTCTTCGTGAACTGTTAGGCCTTGATGAGACGCCAGTGAAGGAGGTAGTAATTACATATGTGAAGAATGGGCCTCTCGTCGAGCCTGCGCAGGAACAGGATCTACCTCCACAAATGAAAGGTCTGCTGAAATGGTACAAGGGTTACATAAAAAATAAAAACGCCAAAGAATATATTTATGCGGAAGTTAGATATGAGCATCACTTCAAACATTACTATGTAGAAATTCATCTGAGTGAATTGTTCCAGCTTTTCAATCTGCGCGAGCTCGACAAATCTATCATCAGTTGCTACGTTCTGTAAGTGATTTATTTCTACCCCATCTCGTTCATATTGCCTGCACTATATATATGTCCTAACTATATTGTTGTGTCCGCTATTATACATGCAGAATGAAGATTAAGGAATGCAGAGTAAGGAACATCCATGATGTTGGGTTCATTGACCCACACATCGTTAATGGATATGTGTTGCGGCATCACCCCGCCGACATGGAGGCAGACCTGTGGCAGTTTCTTACAAAGCAGGAACTCAAAAGTGATATTCTATTTCCTTACCATTTTGGGTGAGTGTTTCTGTCTTGAGCACATTCTCTTTTGTTTACTCCATGCATGGTATGTGGCCGGCTAATCGATGAGTTATGCATGACGTACTGTGCATGTATCGTGTCCGCAGGTTCCACTGGATTCTGCTAGTAATTAAAGTTCACACCTCAGAATGTCTCGTCCACGACTCTCTGAATATGGATCCAAAGCTTTGGGGCGACATGAGAAGAATGCTGTAGAAGTAATTATTTTCATTCATTTGCGCTCTATATCGATCGGCCTATTTCGTTCATTTCCTAATATCAAGTAACTAATAACTCTCTTGTTCATTTAATTTTCTTTGCCTCGTAGGGTTTGGAGACGGTTCGTAGATACAAAGGTCGGTGAATTCAAAAAAGAGCTAGAATTCAAAAGGCCAAAGGCTAAGAATAGTGGGGATATTCAGCCAGCGGGGACCAATCTATGTGGATACTATGTCTGTGAGATGATCCGGAGATACACCTCTGAGCGGGTTCCGAGTGATACCAATGCTCAGAGGAATAACCTCCGGATGATGCTTAGTCCAGAAGCTCGCTTCCGACCACTTCAAGAGGAACTAGCTGGATGGTTCAGGAGGGAAGTCCTCCATCCTAAAGGAGAACACCATTACGAGGACGTAGAACTTTATATGCATTAAATTATGTATGGAAACTTGTTCAAAATTGTATATGGTCATCCGATGATATTGAATATATACTGTATATTCCTCTTGAATTCTTTTTGGTTCTAATTTCAAATTTGTTTGAAATTGTACATTCATATGCATGTATGTAGTAGCGTAGAATATGTGAAACTCCTTCAAAATTAAAATAAAGCATAAAAGAAATAAAACAATACAAATTAAACAGAAAACAGGTTTAGGGGGGGCAGGTTTAGGGGGGGGCTAAAACCCTAAACCTGCGGCGGCCTTTAGTCGCGGTTGGCCAGAAGAACCGCGACTAAAGGTCCTCCGCCCCGACGGCCACCTGGCGCCCACGTGGACGGGCCTTTAGTTGCGGTTCTTAAGCAACCGCGACTAAAGGGGGGGCCTTTAGTCCCGCCTGTTTGGTCGCGGTTGCGCAACCGCGACTAATGGCAGTTGCGAACCGCGACCAAAGGCCCTTTTTCCACCAGTGAACGCCTTCATCCATCTGTTTCTACAGAGTTGGGCTTGCAGATAAGCAGTTTATTTTTTGCTTAATAAGAAATAAGTAACTGGAAGCTGCAACTTGCTTATTTTCAACTGTCGAGGTACAATGCAAATGTAATATCAAGTTCATCACTGTTTTTTGGGTTGAAACTAGGCAGGCTAGCTGATATGATACACAAGTTCCACACCACTGATATAGATACATAAGTCAATGTTGCTGAAATTGTCCTTCACTCCTTCAGTGTAACACTAAAGTAGACCCACGAGTAGTTGCATTCATCTTTTCTTTGACTAACAGAGTAACGCATCTCTCACAGCTACGAACGCGGTGTGAAAATGAAACAACACGGGCACACATAATTAGAGATAGCGCACCTACATTGACTTGTAGTCAAAGCACATCAAGGGTCAGATTTGCAACAATTTGCTACTCCGCTACTAATGGCTTTGTTATACAAGATCCGTGCTCATTTTTTCCATGAAAGAGCATGAAAGAACTTTTTGTAGCCACTAAGATACCAGATCATGGGAACATGCCTTCGAGGAACTCTTCGAAACCTTCATCGTTGTTTGCTGAACTCCTTGAAGAAGCTCCCTTCCGATCTGCAGTAGTTTTGCAAGAGTAAGTTTCATGCCACTGGAATCTATGGCATCCCCAAATCCCCAATGAACAGACACAAGATGCATGCATGAGCGCAGAATAATCGACAAAGCCCAAGGCTGTCGCCGGTTCTGGTGAGCCCAGTGAAGGCATATGTTCTACTGAGCGCAGAGCCATGACATTTGCGTACATGAATAAACACCAGATCTGTGTTTCAAATAGCACTAGTAGAAAACGGAGCTTTAAAACCGGTTTGTAAGGGCCTTTAGTGCCGGTTATGGAACCGGCACTAAAGTGTGGGCACTAAAGGGCCTCCCCCTTTAGTACCGGTTCGGCACGAACCGACGCTAAAGTGCCACCACGTGGTGTGAGCTTGCGCCCTGGTATGGGGGACCTTTAGTACCGGTTGGTGTTACCAACCGGTACTATTAAAGTTTTTTTTTATTTTCTTTTTGAAAATTTTGGAAAAAAAATATGATTTTTTTCGATTTTTAATTTTTCTGAATTATTTGATGATTTAGTCTCTAATCACCTCTCTTAACTGCTCAAGTGTGGATCACTCATTTCAAATCATCTAACTTTCCGACCGGTCACCCATCCCTCTCACTACTCCAGCCCGAGCACGCTTAACTTTCAAGTTCTATTCTCCTTCGTTTCCGAGTCTGCACTTGTTGTTTTCCTGACAATAGTAAGATGTCAATCCTATTAACCCTCAGGAGTTTTGCTTGAGCATGAAGTCACACATTTCACCGTTTGAGTTTGAAACTATTATTCTAAAAAAACAGTAATTATTTAGTAACGCTAATATTTCTTGAATAAGTTTGACCATAGTTTGACCATAGTTTGACCATAGTTTGACCATATTTGACCAAAATTCAAAAAATTGAAATAATTATTTAGTAACACTAATATTCTTGAATAATTATGTAGTAACAGAAATATTTCTTGAATAAGTAGTTTGACCATAGTTTGACCACAGTTTGACCAGATTTGACCAAAATTCAAAAAAACTGAGATACTTAAAACGTAATTATTGCCCCTACCCCTGCTCGCCTCCTCCCGCCTGATGAAAAGGGGGAGCGCGCCCCTAATCCGGAGTATGCTACCTAGTTTCGTCAGGATCAAATCATCCTGAGCTACCTGCTCGCCTCGCTCACCGATGATGTGCTTCAGCAGGTCCACCTCTTCGACACCTCCCGTGCCATCTGGGCGCACCTCGAGGAGATGTACGTCACGCACTGCCGCGCCAGCGTGGTGCAGATCAAGATGGACATGATGAATTTCCGCAAGGGCAACCTCTCCATGGTCGACTACTTCGCCAAGATTCGCTCCAACGCCGATCAGCTCGCTGCTGCGGGCCGTCCCATGCGCGAGGAGGACATCATCACCGCCTTCATCACCGGCCTCGACAGCGACTACGAGCCCGTCATCACGGCTATCACGACCCGCATCGACGTCATGACGCTGGGCGAACTCTACTCCCATGCCATCTCCTTCGAGCGTCGCCGTGAGTATCACGCGGCTCGTCTTCAACTCCACACGGGCGGCTCCTCCGTCAACTATGTCGCCCGCGACCACACCGCGGCAAGGGCAACTACCGCGGCAAGGGCCGCGGCAACTCCGGTGACCGCGGTGACTACAACAACAACAACCGCGGCGGGTATCGCGGTGACCGCGGCGGTGGCAACCGCCAGAACGGGAATGGCAACCGTGGTGGTGACCGCGGTGACCACGGTGGTGGCGGGGATGCACGTCTGTAGTGCCAACTCTATCGGGGTCCCGGGCACTATGCCTGGGAGTGTGCTCAACGCTACAATCACGCCTTCCAACCCCAACACTCCAAGATGGCGGGTCTAGCAGCTGCGTCACCGCCATCCATCCTCGGTGATCCAACCTGGTTCACTGACACAGGGGCCACCGACCACATCACGTCTGACTTGGACCGCCTCACCGTGAGGGAGAAGTATCCTGGACGGGACCGCATCCACACTGCCAACGGATCAGGTTTGCACATAGCTCATCGTGGTCATGCTCTCCTTCCTACTCCCTCTGCCAACCTTAAACTTCGCAACATACTACATGTTCCCAATGCCGATAAGAACCTCCTCTCTGTTAATTGCCTTGCCACTGACAATCATGCTTATCTAAAATATTATCCTACTCACTTTCTTATGAAGGATTTGACAACCAAGAGGGTTCTATCCCATTCGGCCTTCACGTTCTCATGCACTATCTTCAGTTAGGCTCTCTGCTGAAGATTGGCATGCTAGGCTCGGTCATCCATCCACACAAGTCGTTCAGCATGTTTTGGCGTCCAATAAACTAGCATCGTCAAGTCGGGCTTTGGCCCATGTGTGTAATGCTTGTCAACAAGGCAAAGCACATCAGCTACCTTTCCCTAGATCTTCGAGTGTTTCTTCGTTTCCTTTGGAACTTATTTTTTCAGATGTGTGGGGACCTGCCAAAACCTCATCTGGTGGGTTCCAGTACTATGTTTCATTTATTGATGATTATAGTAAATTTGTGTGGATTTATCTTCTCAAACGAAAGTGTGATGTGTTTGATGTCTTTCGTGATTTTCTTGCCCATGTTGAACGCCTCTTGTCTCGCAAAATCCTATGTGTTCAATCAGACTGGGGTGGGGAGTACGAAAAACTTAGCAACACATTCTTTCGGCAACTTGGCATTGCTCATCACGTCTCCTGTCCACACACACACCAACAGAACGGCTCGGCCGAAAGGAAGCACCGTCACATTGTTGACATGGGTCTCTCCTTATTATCGCATGCGTCTATGCCTCTCCGTTTTTGGGACGAGGCGTACTTGTCCGCATGTTATCTTATCAACCGACTACCCAGCCGTGTCATTGGCAATATGAGTCCCATGGAAAAATTGTTCTCCACCAAGCCTGACTACGTATCCCTTCGCACGTTCGGATGTGCATGTTGGCCTAACCTGCGCCCGTATAACACTCAGAAACTTGCCTTTAGATCCCAGCAGTGTGTGTTTGTCGGGTACAGTATTCGTCACAAAGGCTATAAATGTCTTCACGTACCTACCGCTCGTATATATATATATATATATATATATATATATATATATATATATATATATATATATCACGAGATGTTACTTTTGATGAACAAATTTTTCCTTTTGCCAATGCTCAACCCTCTCCAATACCACCCCGCATAGCTGAACATGCCATACTTTTATTTCCACATGACCACATGAACTATGGTGCATCTGTTTCTCGCGCTAATCTGGATGCAGGTACCGATTCGGCACAGAAAATCCCTCCCACGGACTCCCAGGCTGATCATGTCTCCCGATCTGCCATCGCATCCGCCTCGGATCACGCGTCCCCTGGCGACAGCGACGTGGCGGCGGCCGACCGCGTGACAGCGGGGGACCGCGCGCCAGGCGACCAGACTGGGCCCGGGTCTCCGCCCCCGCCAATCCCGTGTCTCCTGCGGGCGAGTGGACAAGGGAGCCTCCCGTGTCGGCTTCTGCATGCGCGCGTCCGCCTCACGTGGTGGTGGGGACCACCCCTGCGCGGACCGCTGTGCCTCCCGACTCGCCCCAGGCTGCTGTCCACCTGGCGCCTGCGGAGCGGGCCGTTGCTGCTGGCGGTCGCGTCGCCCTCCTCGTCTGACACGGGATCCCAGGGGGATTCGCCTGGGCGCTCAACTGCATGCGCTCCACCCGGATCCTCTGTGGCCACCGGATCTTCTGCTCCACCTGCGCATACAATGACGACGCGCACACGGGATCACACTCGCAAACCGCTGCAACGCACTGATACAATCCCTCCCGACGTGCCTTCCTGGCCCGCGGGAACCAACTGATCATCGTGAAGCGGTCTCATTACCGGAGTGGCGTCTGGCCATGCAACTTGAGCTCGATGCTCTCCGACAAAATGGCACCTAGACTTTGGTTCCTCCTCCTCCTCGTGTCAACGTCATTGATTGCAAGTGGGTGTTCAAGATCAAACACAAACCGAATGGATCTGTTGATTGTTACAAGGCACGTCTGGTCGCAAAGGGGTTCAAACAACGCTACGGCTTGGACTATGACGACACGTTCAGCCCGGTCGTTAAACATGTCACTGTGCGCCTAGTTCTCTCCATTGCAGTCTCTCGAGGATGGTGTTTGCATCAGTTGGATGTTCAAAATGCCTTCCTTCATGGCATTCTCCAAGAAGAGGTATACATGCGCCAACCTCCTGGTTTTGTGAATCCTTCGGTGCCTCATCATTTGTGCAAACTTCGCAAGGCTCTATATGGTCTCAAACAGGCTCCTCGAGCGTGGTATTCTCGGCTCAGTTTTCGGCTCCAACAACTTGGTTTTATAGCATCCAAAGCTGACACATCTCTCTTTGTCTACAACCGGAGTGGTGTTACCATTTTCATGCTTGTGTATGTCGACGACATTATTGTGGCCAGCTTCTCTCCTCCTGCTACTACCAAGTTACTTGCCGATCTTCAAGCCTCTTTTGCTCTCAAGGATCTGGGCCCCTTGCATTATTTCCTTGGAGTTCATGTGGAGTCATCGCCAGGGGGAATTGTTCTGTCTCAGCAGAAGTATATCAGCGATATTCTTCGTCGTGCCAACATGGAAAATTGTAACGTCTCTATGACGCCCATGTCCTCCAGTGAGAAGATTAGTAAGGACAGTGGATCACCACTGTCTCAGGATGACAGCACCAAGTATTGCAGCTTGGTTGGAGCCCTCCAATATCTAACACTCACGAGGCCAGATATTTCCTTCGCAGTTAACCTTGTTTGTCAGTTCCTTCATGCACCCACGACTGCACATCTTTCAGCAGCCAAGAGGATCTTGAGATACTTGAAGTATACTCACAATATGGGCCTTTCTATTCGAAAGTCACCCTCCATGCTGATAAGCTGTTTTTCAGATGCAGACTGAGCTGGATGCAGTGATGATCGCCGGTCCACAGGTGGCTTTGCAGTCTTTCTTGGACCTAACCTTGTCTCGTGGAGTTCAAGAAAGCAAGCTACGGTGTCCAGGTCAAGCACGGAGTCTGAATACAAGGCACTTGCGAATGGAACAGCTGAGGTAATATGGATACAGTCAGTCCTTGGTGAACTTGGGGTCTTCCTCTCTCGACCTCCTGTTCTGTGGTGTGACAATCTAGGAGCCACTTACCTATCTGCGAATCCGGTATTTCATGCCAGAACCAAGCACATAGAAGTGGACTTCCATTTTGTTCGTGAACGAGTTGCAGCCAAGGCACTTGATGTTCGGTTCATATCTTTTAAGGATCAAGTTGCAGACATATTCACAAAGCCTCTAGCTGAGACGCCATTTGTTTTAAATAGGCACAATCTGAATCTTTGTGTGGGAAGTTCAAATTGAGGGGGAATGTTAAACTGTATAGTTATCAGATATGGCTAGTATCTAGGGATGTAGTTATCTTTTATAACAACCTGTACTTATCCTTGTAAACCCTAGCGGCAGCCCTAGAGGCGCCCTATATAATGATCTCGAGACCACCGTCCTAGGTGTGTCGATCCAATCTATTTTCTCTGTGTTTCACAATGACACTAGCCGGGAAAGATGGTACGCATCAGTGATGGATATTACTGTATGTATTATTGTGTTAATTCATTTCAGAGTGAAGTGATTTTAATACTATCACAAGACTACCATGTTTCTTTTTCCAGCATTCCCCAGACAGATCAAACAATTAATCCTACACTCAACGCATTCCACATGCAAAAATGATTAAATCTGGTTCAGGGCCCCTCTTGCATATATGGCTCTAGCCAGGAGGGATGGTATGTACTAGCATTTGGGGGGCGCCCATGGCGCGCCGCCTGAGGCGTTATGCTGCGGTGCCAGGTTGTGGCCGCACCTTTCAGTTTCCTTTTTATCCTATGGGCAGAACATGTACATACAAGTGATGTGAACTTGATGCGCCCATGACAGACAATGCACATGAATATGACAGGATTAGACATGTCAAATCTTTCAAGCAAACTGACCAAAGTAGACAAGAAACTGCACCGGTATTTCTTTGCTGTAAGTTGATTCATGTGCTCTTTCTTTTTACAATAAGTAATTAAGATGGAAAGAAAGATGTCCAATGAACAGGAAACAAATAGAACAGGAAATGGGATTTGCTTGATCAAGCTGATGATCCCTTGGCAATAACAGACCAATAATAAATAATATGCTTGTACCACATGTTAGTGCATATAAGGATGAAAGTCAATTTACTATACTTGATCTAATGAAATTAGAGAACCCCAAATCAATCAACCTCATGGGAGCATTTTCCTCTCATTGTGAAAAGGAAGTTCTGTCCAAGTGATTTCTTGTCAGCGAGTAGAACAGCTCATCTCTCCGTCTTCCTCCAACTCGTTTATCCCAGCACAAATGGCAGGGACGAGCCGGTTCGGGGCTAGATGAAGAAGTCGCCGGCGACATGGCCGTCTGTGCGTGTACCAGCCAAATTGTGACGCCGGCGCTATGCCCATCCGTACGTGGACCAGCCAAAGTGTGGTGCCGGCGCCATGGCCGTCTGTGCGTGTACCAGCCGAAGTGTGGCGCTGGCATGGCAAAGCAGCTGTCGTTGTGCTGATCATTGTCGTCCTGACCAGCAGCTACTCCCTCATCTCCTGCAGAACCGCCTCTATTTGCACACACACCTAGGCTATCTTGTTGCACTCGACGCAGGTCTTGGCAAGGAGGAACACCAAACCAAAATCTGGACCACATATATATACATACTTATACATCGGCATATTTGTTAAGTTACTTACAACACGATCTTCGTTGTATGCTTGCTGCATCTGCTTTACAATGCCTTGAGTTCCATCAGGACTTCCATCATCTACAATAATGTTCGAACTTGGCATCCCTACAGTAGAAAGTTAGATAATCAGTTAAAGTTTAGTAAAGCAAATGCAACAACCTTGACATTTGAAATACACGGTTAAAAAAAGAGTATACAGCAGCGACGAAACAGGTTGTAATGCTGATCAAATACTACTGAGCATACAACAGCAATGGAAACATGTTGGATGTTTGTTACAAACAAATGTGTTGCATGATGGATTCTAAAACAGGTAAGATACGCATTGACAAAACACATAACAGAACTTCAGTTATGATTGTTGAAGAATTGAAAAAACCATTCTGTTCAACTCCAAATGACAGTTTGAAGGCATGTATTTTATTTTGTACACATGGGAAGCGAAGTCCTGATAAACGTTACAATTCAAAATCACTATATTTCTCTCTGAAACCTCCAAAAAATTATGATCTCATAGAGATTAAGCGAACAAAGGCTAATTCTTTTTTCATTAGAAGTTTAACCTTTATGTTCATATTTCAGACTGAAGTCTAGGAAAATAGCATTTGTTTCTCAGGCGGCATGGATCCAAACAGGAATCATACAAGATAATGTTCTCGTTGGATCATTGATGGACAGACAAATATACCAAGACGCAATCGAGAGGTGCTCATTGGAAGGACCTTGAAATGCTGCCATTCGGCGACTGTATACAAATTGGGGAAAGAGGAGTATATCTAAGTGGTGGTCAGCTTGCTTGTGTACTATACCAGAATGTTGACATCTATCTTCTTGATGACCCTTTCAGCGTTCTCGCAAAAAAAAAAAAAAAAGAAGATGACCCTTTCAGTGTTGTTGATGCCCATACAACAAGTCTATTTAGTGTAAGCACCTATCTTATCAATAGACTCAGATTGTATTCCTGTTTGACTATAGGCTGTTTTATATGACTCTTACTCATCTGGCAGGATTATGTCGAATTATCATGATTAACCATTAAAAATAATATATTCAACAATCATTTGGCTAGACTCTATTACCAATTTATAGTGTAGTAGGACTGTAGGGGGCTCTGCTACTTCTTGGTAAATATATATATATATATATATATAGTACTCCCTCCATCTACATTTTTTCCGCAACCTTATGATAACTTTACAGGTGTAAAGTTAATGAGAATATGAAACGAGTGTTCCCCTTAACATAAGTCAGTTGTAAACCTCTGAATATTTAGATTGTAAATCAGTTACCTCATGATTCATCAGCATACCCAAATACCACAGCCGAGAGACCATGTGGGTACGTAGGAGGAGTAGGACATGGCTACACATACCGACTCTGGATGACATGACCGCAACAGCCTCCACTCGTCCCCCCAATGGGGACATCCGAGCTTGATGGGGGGGCAGTAACGCAACCGCCCGCCACCTTGATCTTTCTGCTAATGGTGGAATCCCAACAGAACCAGCAGATGGCATGCATCAGTCACACCCAGATCAAGAAAATGTGATAAGAATCCCATAGGGTGGCCACTTCTAACAGGGAACAAAATTAGCAACATCACACCTGGAGGTACACATGGTTCTCCGTCTTCTCGAAGTTCCATGGCACGTGCTCCGTTCTGAATACCAGAAACAAGTTCATATCCACGTACAGCCCACATCCAACCTATGCACAGACATACAGAGAAAGAAACAATGCGTGTTATAATTTCTTTAGCGGTAATCAATGATTGTGACCATAGTTAACCACAAAGAAGATGTGATCACTGAAGATAGATGGACCAACCTTTTAGCAGATTCTTCTTTTTAGTGAACACCATACGACCAAGTCCCTGCATTGCAATAACACCACAACAGGAAAATCTAATAAACAAACGTCACAAAAATATCAGCCAAATACGATATCTTCCTTATTATAGGAATCCAAACCATCCATAGGACACATATGACCAACATAACAAATTGCCAGAGTAGATGTACAGTCATGTTGTTGTTCAAAAATCTGAAGAAACAAATTGCAGTTGAGGACTCACAAAATTGCAGTTGGGGACTCACCTTGTAGATGCAGGCTAGCATATCTAGGCGAGGAGGCAGTGGTTGTGGGCTTGGAGGGCCCGGACGTCGCGCTGCTCTGCTCGTGACTGCCGCCGTATCCGCTCCCGTGACACGCCGATCTGCCGTCGGCCGCTGCTGCCTCTCCGCAGCCGGCCGCCGCAGCTCTCTGCAGTCGTTGCTGCCACGAGCGCGTCGGCCACCGCTGCTCCTCCGGCGGCTGCATCCAGTCGTTGTTGCTCTCCTTCAGCGGTTGCCTGTGCGTGCCTGGAGGCGAGGGAGAGAAGGAGAGAAGTAGGAGATGTGTGGGGGGCCGAGGCTACGAGCAGGGATTGGGTGGCGACTGCGGTAACCCTAGCCGCCACTCGGGCAAGGAAACGAAAGAGAGAGCGAAATCGAGGAGACGAGCAGAGGATTGATGATACAACGCGCTTTCACTATTTTTTCTCTTTTTTTTTCTAGACGTGGTGGCCCAGCCCATCTTTTTTGTCTGGTAGTTGATCCTACGTGGATAGCGCGAGCGGACGCTCCTTCCACGTACGTTAATGATTCTCGATAGGGTGACGGATATTACTCTAGTCAGTGATATCAATAGTATATACATTTATGATGTGAAAATATTGGAATACACAACCATGAATCACATAAATAAACAGGCCTTGCTTAAATGCAGTACCCTACCAAAATACTGAATGAATAAGGTCAACTAGACATCGCGACCGTAACCAGCCTGATTGAATCATTTAGTACACTAGCAGGTTGACATCTGCACTAAGATTTAGGATTAGCACAGTAACTGACTACTATGGAAAAGAGGGCCGATTACAGTAAAATTTAGCCCAAGAACATGTCTGAAACAACATGGAATGCTAGGCAAATAAGAACAAGGGTAGCATCCTTCTTTCAGAATGACATGATGCTTAATCTGTAGGTTTACCAGGCATTGCTCTGAGCTAGAAATCAAGCAAGCAGGATTGTGAGCACCAGCAAACTGAGCAGCATGATTCAAATAGATTCCAAAGTACACAGACAAATTCTTCGGCCCACAGAAGAGCCATTTCTTCGAGGAAGCACAAGGGTGGTCTGAAGGTAAAAGAAGCTACTGCCCATCTGCATCTGCTAATGGCTCTGAGAATAGAGGAACATAGGGTAGAAATCGTTGTATATTGTTTTTCTCAACATTAAGGATACAACCAACTCTCTGACGTTGCATATCGTATGCTACCAAGGTATCGCCTCGGCGTGAAACCAAGAAAATGGTGTCGCAATCTGGATGAATCTCAACAAGCATGTACTCCAGCCCCGTTGTGCTCATAAGCTTATCAATGCTGGCGGTGTGCTTGGGGACCAATTCTTCACTATCACGATCCTTGAGGCACCAGAGTGATATCTCAGAATCCAGGATCTTATTGTTATCATCCACGGAAGCAATAGCATAGTGTAAGCAACCCTGCGATGATCCAATCGCACTTGAAGCGGTGGACGGACCTGACCGGGAGGCGGGAGAGGATCTCAAGGATGAGGTCGTCGGTGAGCAGGCTGGCCGCCTCCACCGTCACCCCAGGATGGCTGTCCAGCCCCGGCTTGGTCTTCTTCTCGAGGCTCCTCTCCTTCTCCGCCTTCTCCATGGAGCGGAAGCGGAAGGGCCTAGGCAGGGGCAGGGGTTAGATCTGCAGATGGAGAGAGGGAATCATGGATCAGGCCGAGGAAAATCAGGTAGTAGCCGGTGGTGGTGACCTCGCACTCGCCGTGGTGAGTCGGGAGAGGTAGTACCTTGGTTGGTTTAGGGCGGCGACGGGCAGTGGACTGGAGATGCAGCCGGCGGAGACAGGCTTCTCCGAGCGCACACACCAGGACAGGAGGACGAATGTGGACGCTGAAGCTTTTCTTCTCCAGCCGGACTGAAACAAAAAAGCCCAGTCCGGTTGGAGGTGTCCCTTTGGGCTCCTTTTTTTCCTTCTTGCCACCTATAGGTCCGACTCACTATTTTTTAACCTTCGAAATTATGCGCAAAAGCATGCAACAATGCAACATAGAACTACAAACGAGCTACAGCTACAACTCATTCTTAGATTCATTTATTCATATATTAAACAAGCTAGAACTACATCCTGGAATAAAAATTACATATACTGCAAACTAATCTATCTACTCCTTGTCCGAGGGGATCGGGATCACCCCTTCGCCGGAACGACCGACCTCGTGGTCATTGGCAGCATGAGGCATCTGCTCGTCCTTGTCTGCACAGGTCTTCTCTGGCTCTCGGTCACGAATGAAGATCCTATGGTGGTTCGTCGACACTACCCGCTAATCCTCGATGGACTCCAGAATGGCGCGCATTTCAGCAATGAGGGACGCATTTGCATATAGCTCCACGAGGGCTATAGCATCCGACCGCACCGCCTCAAGTTGCACCTCCCCTCGAGGTGCTCCTTCCACCATCGAAAGGCGGAAGTGCTCCCGCGCGTCCTCCATCAAGAAGTGGGGGTGATGCCGGCCCGTCGACAAGGGCGTCCACCATCTCCAACCTAGGGCCAATTGGGTCAACCGGCAAGACCACCTCCTCTGAGCCTTCTCCCTCCGAGCCTGAGCCTTCTCTAGAGGTTTTTCCCCATCGCTTTTGAACTTTCCACAAATTGGTTTTCTCGTTTTTCTTCTCCTTTACTTATTTTTATTTTTATTTTTATTTTGTGAGTTTTCTTTTTCTTTTTTCACATCACAAAATTTTTTAATTCGCAAATAGTTTTTCAATTCAGGTACTTTTATGAAAATCGTAAACAATTTTCAATTTGTGAACATTTTTTAAAATTTGTGAATGTTTTCTTGGACCTCATGAACAATTTTTTGATAATTTTGAACAATTTTCAAATTTGTGAACATTTCTAAAACTTGTGAATATTTTCTTGGAATTCAAAAAATAATTCTTGATATTAGTGAAAACTTTTTAAACATGTGAACATTTTTTGAACTTCATGAAATTTTTGAATTTGTGAACAGTTTTTGAAATCGTGAACATTTTTATAATTAATGAATATATATTTTAAAAATATTGAACATTTTTTCAAATTTCAGGACCTTATTTTAAAAAATTCATAAACATTTTTTTAATTCTTGATTTTTTGTCCACAAACATGTTTTTGCTGTTACAAACATTTTTTGAAGTTCTTGGACATTTACTGAATTCATGAACATTTTGTCAAATAGCCAAACATTTGTGTTGAATTCGGGAACTTTTTTTGAATTCACGAATATTTTGGAAAATCACAAACGGTGTGGGAGCTGGCTGAGAGGATGAGCTCGATTCCGATGGAGGAGACATTTTGGGAGAAGGTTGATATTCTCCGGAGACGCCGGCGGCGGCAGATGGAGCGCAGGTGCGTCCGGCGGCGACAATCCCCGGAAGTGGAGGCGGCGACGCCTATCTCATTCTTCCCTGTGAGCCCAAAATCACTACACAGGCCAAATTGTGATGGTTCCGTGCAACACAACTCAGAGAAAGCATTATGCCGTCTCCAGTTTCTCAAAAGGAAAAAACAATATGCCGTCTCCAAATTGATGGCGTACAAACTAAATCAAAAAAATTATTGTTTTCTAAGTTTGATAAAAATATAAAAAAGCATTTCAAAAAATAATATAAAAAGGATATGAATATAAATAAATATCAAATCGATATCAATACCCATATGAAATATATTTTCACAATGTATTTATTCAGTATAGTACAGTTGTTAATAATTTTGTGTATATATTTGATAAAAATTTAAAATATTTGACTTTTTAATTGAGTTTATATATCATCCATTGGTAGACGAAGGAATATATTTAACATTATCTACTCGCTGACACCTACAAGATTAATAAGAACTAAACAAATACTCCCTCCTTTAAAAATATAAGGTGTATTAGTTTTTGGATTTGCTAATTCTAATCTAGATAAGAATTAGTTAAGTACTCTCTCTGTAAAGGAATATAAGACATTTTAGGTTAGCTACTACTAGTCACCTAAAATATGTCTCATGGGAGTATCATCTAACTCCCTAACCGCATGATCTAGGTGCCAATATTCTGAAGGAAATATGCCCTAGAGGCAATAATAAAGTTATTATTTATTTCCTCACATATCATGATAAATGTTTATTATTCATGCTAGAATTGTATTAGCCCGAAACATAATACATGTGTGAATATATAAACAAACAGAGTGTCACTAGTATGCCTCTACTTGACTAGCTCGTTAATCAAAGATGGTTATGTTTCCTAACCATGAACAAAGAGTTGTTATTTGATTAACGAGGTCACATCATTAGTTGAATGATCTGATTGACATGACCCATTTCATTAGCTTAGCACCCGATCGTTTAGTATGTTGCTATTGCTTTCTTCATGACTTATACATGTTCCTATGACTATGAGATTATGCAACTCCCGTTTACCGGAGGAACACTTTGTGTGCTACCAAACGTCACAACGTAACTGGATGATTATAAAGGTGCTCTACAGGTGTCTCCAAAGGTACTTGTTGGGTTGGCGTATTTCGAGATTAGGATTTGTCACTCCGATAGTCAAAGAGGTATCTCTGGGCCCTCTCGGTAATGCACATCACATAAGCCTTGCAATCATTGCAACTAATGTGTTAGTTGTGAGATGATGTATTACGGAACAAGTAAAGAGACTTGCCGGCAACGAGATTGAACTAGGTATTGGATACCGACGATCGAATCTCGGGCAAGTAACATACCGATGACAAAGGGAACAACGTATGTTGTTATGCGGTCTGACCGATAAAGATCTTCGTAGAATATGTAGGAGCCAATATGGGCATCCAGGTCCCGCTATTGGTTATTGACCAGAGACATGTCTCGGTCATGTCTACATTGTTCTCGAACCGTAGGGTCCGCACGCTTAACGTTACGATGACAGTTATTATGAGTTTATACATTTTGATGTACCGAAGGTAGTTCGGAGTCCCGGATGTGATCACGGACATGACGAGGAGTCTCGAAATGGTCGAGACATAAAGATTGATATATTGGAAGCCTATATTTGGACATCGGAATCAATCCGGGTGAAATCAGCATTTTACCGGAGTACCGAGGGGTTACCGGAACCCCCCGGGGGGTTAATGGGCCTTCATGGGCCATAAGGGAGAAGAGAGGGGCCGGCCAGGGCAGGCCGCGCGCCCCCTCCCCCCTAGTCCGAATAGGACAAGGAAGGGGGGCCGCGCCCCCCTTTCCTCTTCTCCCTCCCCCTTTCCTTCTCCAACAAGGCAAGAGAGGGGGGAGTCCTACTCCCGGTGGGAGTAGGACTCCTCCAGGCGCACCCCTTGGGGGCCGGCCGCACCTCCCCCTCCCTCCTTTATATACGGGGGCAGGGGGGCACCCTAGAATACACAAGTTGATCTTCGTGACCGTTCCTTAGCCGTGTGCGGTGCCCCCCTCCACTATATTCCACCTCGGTCATATCGTTGCAGTGCTTAGGCGAAGCCCTGCGTCGGTAGAACATCATCATCGTCATCACGCCGTCGTGCTGACGGAACTCATCCCCGAAGCTTTGCTGGATCGGAGCCCGGGGAGCGTCATCGAGCTGGACGTGTGCTAAGAACTCGGAGGTGCCGGAGTAACGGTGCTTGGATCGGTCGGACCGGGAAGACGTACGACTACTTCATCTAGTTGCGTCAACGCTTCCGCTTCAGTCTACGAGGGTACGTAGACAACACTCTCCCCTCTTGTTGCTATGCATCACCATGATCTTGCGTGTGCGTAGGAATTTTTTTGAAATTACTACGTTCCCCAACAGTGGCATCCGAGCCTAGGTTTTTATGGTTTGATGTTATATGCACGAGTAGAACACAAATGAGTTGTGGGCGATATAAGTCATACTGCCTACCAGCATGTCATACTTTGGTTCGGCGGTATTGTTGGATGAAGCGGCCCGGACCGACATTACGCGTACGCTTACGCGAGACTGGTTCTACCGCCGTGCTTTGCACACAGGTACAGGTGGCTGGCGGGTGTCAGTTTCTCCAACTTTAGTTGAACCGAGTGTGGCTACGCCCGGTCCTTGCGAAGGTTAAAACAGCATCAACTTGACAAACTATCGTTGTGGTTTTGATGCGTAGGTGAGACTGGTTCTTGCTTAAGCCCGTAGTAGCCACGTAAAACTTGCAACAAACAAAGTAGAGGACGTCTAACTTGTTTTTGCAGGGCATGTTGTGATGTGATATGGTCAAGGCATGATGCTAAATTTTATTGTATGAGATGATCATGTTTTGTAACTGAGTTATTGGCAACTGGCAGGAGCCATATGGTTGTCGCTTTATTGTATGCAATGCAATCGCCCTGTAATGCTTTACTTTATCACTAAGCGGTAGCGATAGTCGTAGAAGCATAAGATTGGCGAGACGACAACGATGCTACGATGGAGATCAAGGTGTCGTGCCGGTGACGATGGTGATCATGACGGTGCTTCGAAGATGGAGATCACAAGCACAAGATGATGATGATGGCCATATCATATCACTTATATTGATTGCATGTGATGTTTATCTTTTATGCATCTTATCTTGCTTTGATTGACGGTAGCATTTTAAGATGATCTCTCACTAATTATCAAGAAGTGTTCTCCCTGAGTATGCACCGTTGCGAAAGTTCTTCGTGCTGAGACACCACGTGATGATCGGGTGTGATAGGCTCTACGTTCAAATACAACGGGTGCAAAACAGTTGCACACGCGGAATACTCAGGTTATACTTGACGAGCCAAGCATATACAGATATGGCCTCGGAACACGGAGACCGAAAGGTCGAGCGTGAATCGTATAGTAGATATGATCAACATAGTGATGTTCACCATTGAAACTACTCCATCTCACGTGATGATCGGACATGGTTTAGTTGATATGGATCACGTGATCACTTAGAAGATTAGAGGGATGTCTATCTAAGTGGGAGTTCTTAAGTAATATGATTAATTGAACTTAAATTTATCATGAACTTAGTCCCTGATAGTATCTTGCTTGTTTATGTTGATTGTAGATAGATGGCCCGTGCTGTTGTTCCGTTGAATTTTAATGCGTTCCTTGAGAAAGCAAAGTTGAAAGATGATGGTAGCAATTACACGGACTGGGTCCGTAACTTGAGGATTATCCTCATTGCTGCACAGAAGAGTTACGTCCTGGAAGCACCGCTGGGTGCCAGGCCTGCTGCTGATGCAACTGACGACGTTAAGAACGTCTGGCAGAGCAAAGCTGATGACTACTCGATAGTTCAATGTGCCATGCTTTACGGCTTAGAACCGGGACTTCAACGACGTTTTGAACGTCATGGAGCATATGAGATGTTCCAGGAGTTGAAGTTAATATTCCAACAGAATGCCCAGATTGAGAGATATGAGGTCTTCAATAAGTTCTATAGCTGCAAGATGGAGGAGAATAGTTCTGTCAGTGAGCATATACTCAAAATGTCTGGGTATTGTAATCACTTGATTCAACTGGGAGTTAATCTTCCGGATGATTGCGTCATTGATAGAATTCTCCAATCACTTCCACCCAGCTACAAAGGCTTCATGATGAACTATAATATGCAAGGGATGGATAAGACGATTCCCGAGCTCTGCGCAATGCTAAAGGCTGCGGAGGTAGAAATCAAGAAGGAGCATCAAGTGTTGATGGTCAACAAGACCACTAGTTTCAAGAAAAAGGGCAAAGGGAAAAAGAAGGGGAACTTCAAGAAGAACAACAAGCAAGTTGCTGCTCAAGAGAAGAAACCCAAGTCTGGACCTAAGCCTGAAACTGAGTGCTTCTACTGCAATCAGACTGGTCACTGGAAGCGGAACTGCCCCAAGTATTTGGTGGATAAGAAGGATGGCAAGGTGAAGAAAGGTATATATGATATACATGTTATTGATGTGTACCTTACTAATACTCGCAGTAGTACCTGGGCATTTGATACTGATTCTGTTGCTAATATTTGCAACTCGAAACAGGGACTACGGATTAAGCGAAGATTGGCTAAGGACGAGGTGACGATGCGCGTGGGAAATGGTTCCAAAGTCGATGTGATCGCGGTCGGCACGCTACCTCTACATCTACCTTCGGGATTAGTTTTAGACCTAAATAATTGTTATTTGGTGCCAGCGTTGAGCATGAACATTATATCTGGATCTTGTTTAATGCGAGACGGTTATTCATTTAAATCCGAGAATAATGGTTGTTCTATTTATATGAGTAATATCTTTTATGGTCATGCACCCTTAACGAATGGTCTATTCTTATTGAATCTCGATAGTAGTGACACACATATTCATAATATTGAAGCCAAAAGATGCAGAGTTGATAATGATAGTGCAACTTATTTGTGGCACTGCCGTTTAGGTCATATCGGTGTAAAGCGCATGAAGAAACTCCATACCGATGGACTTTTGGAACCACTTGATTATGAATCACTTGGTACTTGCGAACCATGCCTCATGGGCAAGATGACTAAAACACCGTTCTCCGGTACTATGGAGAGAGCAACAGATTTGTTGGAAATCATACATACAGATGTATGTGGTCCAATGAATATTGAAGCTCGTGGCGGATATCGTTATTTTCTCACCTTCACAGATGATTTAAGAAGATATGGGTATATCTACTTAATGAAACATAAGTCTGAAACATTTGAAAAGTTCAAAGAATTTCAGAGTGAAGTTGAAAATCACCGTAACAAGAAAATAAAGTTTCTACGATCTGATCGTGGAGGAGAATATTTGAGTTACGAGTTTGGTCTACATTTGAAACAATGCGGAATAGTTTCGCAACTCACGCCACCCGGAACACCACAACGTAATGGTGTGTCCGAACGTCGTAATCGTACTTTACTTCATATGGTGCGATCTATGATGTCTCTTACAGATTTACCGCTATCGTTTTGGGGTTATGCTTTAGAGACGGCCGCATTCACGTTAAATAGGGCACCATCGAAGTCCGTTGAGACGACGCCTTATGAACTATGGTTTGGCAAAAACCAAAGTTGTCGTTTCTAAAAGTTTGGGGCTGCGATGCTTATGTCAAAAAGCTTCAACCTGATAAGCTCGAACCCAAATCGGAGAAATGTGTCTTCATAGGATATCCAAAGGAAACTATTGGATACACCTTCTATCACAAATCCGAAGGCAAGACCTTTGTTGCTAAATTCGGAAACTTTCTAGAGAAGGAGTTTCTCTCGAAAGAAGTGAGTGGGAGGAAAGTAGAACTTGATGAGGTAACTGTACCTGCTCCCTTATTGGGAAATAGCACATCACAGGAACCGGTTTCTGTGACGTCTAAACCAATTGGTGAGGAAGTTAATGATGATGATCATGCAACTTTAGATCAAGTTACTACAGAACCTCGTAGATCAACTAGAGTAAGATCCGCACCAGAGTGGTACGGCAATCCTGTTCTGGAAATCATGCTACTAGATCATGGTGAACCTACGAACTATGAAGAAGCGATGGTGAGCCCAGATTCCGCAAAATGGCTTGAAGCCATGAAATCTGAGATGGGATCCATGTATGAGAACAAAGTGTGGACTTTGGTTGACTTGCGCGATGGTCGGCAAGCAATTGAGAATAAATGGATCTTCAAGAAGAAGACTGACGCTGACGGTAATGTTACTGTCTACAAAGCTCGACTTGTCGCAAAAGGTTTTCGACAAGTTCAAGGGATTGACTACGATGAGACCTTCTCACCCGTAGCGATGCTTAAGTCTGTCCGAATCATGTTAGCAATTGCCGCATTTTATGATTATGAAATTTGGCAGATGGATGTAAAAACTGCATTCTTGAATGGATTTCTGGAAGAAGAGTTGTATATGATGCAACCAGAAGGTTTTATCGATCCAAAGGGAGCTAACAAAGTGTGCAAGCTCCAGCGATCCATTTATGGACTGGTGCAAGCCTCTCGGAGTTGGAATAAACGCTTTGATAGTGTGATCAAAGCATTTGGGTTTGTACAGACTTTTGGAGAAGCATGTATTTACAAGAAAGTGAGTGGGAGCTCTGTAGCATTTCCGATATTATATGTGGATGACATATTACTAATCGGAAATGATATAGAATTTCTGGATAGCATAAAGGGATACTTGAATAAGAATTTTTCAATGAAAGACCTCGGTGAAGCTGCTTACATATTGGGCATCAAGATCTATAGAGATAGATCAAGACGCTTAATTGGACTTTCACAAAGCACATACCTTGACAAAGTTTTGAAGAAGTTCAAAATGGATCAAGCAAAGAAAGGATTCTTGCCTGTACTACAAGGTGTGAAGTTGAGTAAGACTCAATGCCCGAACACTGCAGAAGATAGAGAGAAAATGAAAAATGTTCCCTATGCTCTAGCCATAGGCTCTATCATGTATGCAATGTTGTGTACCAGGCCTGATGTGTGTCTTGCTATAAGTTTAGTAGGGAGGTACCAAAGTAATCCAGGAGTGGATCACTGGACAGTGGTCAAGAACATCCTGAAGTACCTGAAAAGAACTAAGGATATGTTTCTCGTATATGGAGGTGACAAAGAGCTCATCGTAAACGGTTACGTTGATGCAAGCTTTGACACTGATCCGGACGATTCTAAATCGCAAACCGGATACGTGTTTACATTGAACGGTGGAGCTGTCAGTTGGTGCAGTTCTAAACAAAGCGTCGTGGCGGGATCTACATGTGAAGCGGAGTACATAGCTGCTTCGGAAGCGGCAAATGAAGGAGTCTGGATGAAGGAGTTCATATCCGATCTAGGTGTCATACCTAGTGCATCGGGTCCAATGAAAATCTTTTGTGACAATACTGGTGCAATTGCCTTGGCAAAGGAATCCAGATTTCACAAGAGAACCAAGCACATCAAGAGACGCTTCAATTCCATCCGGGATCTAGTCCAGGTGGGAGACATAGAGTTTTGCAAGATACATACGGATCTGAATGTAGCAGACCGGTTGACTAAGCCTCTTCCACGAGCAAAACATGATCAACACCAAAACTCCATGGGTGTTAGAATCATTACTGTGTAATCCACATTATTGACTCTAGTGCAAGTGGGAGACTGAAGGAAATATGCCCTAGAGGAAATAATAAAGTTATTATTTATTTCCTCACATATCATGATAAATGTTTATTATTCATGCTAGAATTGTATTAGCCCGAAACATAATACATGTGTGAATATATAAACAAACAGAGTGTCACTAGTATGCCTCTACTTGACTAGCTCGTTAATCAAAGATGGTTATGTTTCCTAACCATGAACAAAGAGTTGTTATTTGATTAACGAGGTCACATCATTAGTTGAATGATCTGATTGACATGACCCATTCCATTAGCATAGCACCCGATCGTTTAGTATGTTGCTATTGCTTTCTTCATGACTTATACATGTTCCTATGACTATGAGATTATGCAACTCCCGTTTACCGGAGGAACACTTTGTGTGCTACCAAACGTCACAACATAACTGGGTGATTATAAAGGTGCTCCACAGGTGTCTCCAAAGGTACCTGTTGGGTTGGCGTATTTTGAGATTAGGATTTGTCACTCCGATAGTCGGAGAGGTATCTCTGGGCCCTCTCGGTAATGCACATCACATAAGCCTTGCAAGCATTGCAACTAATGTGTTAGTTGTGAGATGATGTATTACGGAACGAGTAAAGAGACTTGCCGGCAACGAGATTGAACTAGGTATTGGATACCGACGATCGAATCTCGGGCAAGTAACATACCGATGACAAAGGGAACAACGTATGTTGTTATGCGGTCTGACCGATAAAGATCTTCGTAGAATATGTAGGAGCCAATATGGGCATCCAGGTCCCGCTATTGGTTATTGACTAGAGACGTGTCTCGGTCATGTCTACATTGTTCTCGAACCGTAGGGTCCGCACGCTTAACGTTACGATGACAGTTATTATGAGTTTATACATTTTGATGTACCGAAGGTAGTTCGGAGTCCCGGATGTGATCACGGACATGACGAGGAGTCTCGAAATGGCTGAGACATAAAGATTGATATATAGGAAGCCTATATTTGGACATCGAAATCAATCCGGGTGAAATCAGCATTTTACCGGAGTACCGAGGGGTTACCGGAACCCCCCGGGGGGTTAATGGGCCTTCATGGGCCATAAGGGAGAAGAGAGGGGCCGGCCAGGGCAGGCCGCGCGCCCCCTCCCCCTAGTCCGAATAGGACAAGGAAGGGGGGGCGGCACCCCCCTTTCCTCTTCTCCCTCCCCCTTTCCTTCTCCAACAAGGCAAGAGAGGGGGAAGTCCTA
Source organism: Aegilops umbellulata (assembly GCA_032464435.1). Taxonomy (NCBI): domain Eukaryota; kingdom Viridiplantae; phylum Streptophyta; class Magnoliopsida; order Poales; family Poaceae; genus Aegilops; species Aegilops umbellulata. Next base: position 587,798,985 of record CP136060.1, on the reverse strand, counting down.
CTCCCGGTGGGAGTAGGACTCCTCCAGGCGCACCCCTTGGGGACCGGCCGCACCTCCCCCTCCCTCCTTTATATACGGGGGCAGGGGGCACCCTAGAACACACAAGTTGATCTTCGTGATCGCTCCTTAGCCGTGTGCGGTGCCCCCCTCCACTATATTCCACCTCGGTCATATCGTTGCAGTGCTTAGGCGGAGCCCTACGTCGGTAGAACATCATCATCGTCATCACGCCGTCGTGCTGACGGAACTCATCCCTGAAGCTTTGCTGGATCGGAGCCCGGGGAGCGTCATCGAGCTGGACGTGTGCTAAGAACTCGGAGGTGCAGGAGTAACGATGCTTGGATCGGTCGGACCGGGAAGACGTACGACTACTTCCTCTATGTTGCGTCAACGCTTCCGCTTCAGTCTATGAGGGTACGTAGACAACACTCTCCCCTCTCGTTGCTATGCATCACCATGATCTTGCGTGTGCGTAGGAATTTTTTTGAAATTACTACGTTCCCCAACATATTCGTGTTCTTTCGTTTGTTTATGTGTCGTTTTGCATTGTTTGTGCACATGTCGCATGAGGAGTTCCCCGCCGCAGCGTTTGGGATGTTGCCCCTTTTTCAACCAGTGTAGGATTTGCAGGCTGGGGTCCATCTTTTACCTCTGCGTTGGTTGCGATCACGTATGTGGTTGTGTTCGAAGTTTTTCGGGTTGTAGATTTTGTCTTCTTTTTCTCTCTGTTCTTTTTGTGCAAGACAATTATCGACTAACAAGTTGCAAATCCACCATTGATGTGCAATTGAGCCGTTAATTCATTTTTTGTCCAAGTTACAAATAAATGCTATTTATTTTCTAGAAGGTCAAAGTGCCACCTCAAGTTAGAATTTGGAGCATGTTTGAAAATTTTAGATAAGCATATTGGTCTTATCCACGCTATTTACTAAATACATTTGTAACGTCAGTTACATATAAAAGGTTCTCCAAAGCAAAACAAATTATACCAAAATACTTCTTTTTTTGCAGGAAGTACCAAAATACTATTGAACCATGGAATTTCGTCATTTTCATTTAGTGCAAAATATATGCTTTAATTAGAACTTTCCCCAACACGAGTCAAAACTAAAAATGCAAAATCAAAAGAGTGGGACTGCACTACAGTACATCAGACGGAAGTAGGAAGGATAAAATTACCATCCGACAACACGAGCGACTGAGTTGAGGGAGAGTTGATGCTCTGTTTTACCTACACAATCCTCTACATCACCACATAGCGTCATGGCCTTTCGTGATCCGTCGCCAAAGTTTACAGAGACAAAATCGAGACCTTGAAAAGCAGTCTCGTGCACAGTGCACTGCTCATTTGAGGTAAATAGGACCTTGAAACCAGGCAGGCTAGCTGATATAGATACAGAAGTTCATCACCCAACCTCTCCAACCATAACATTGCTGGAATTGTCCTTCACTCCTTCAGTATAACACTAAAGTAGATCCATGAGTAGTTACATTCATCTTTTCTTTGACTAACAGTGTAACGGGCATCTCTCACGGCTACAAAAGCGATGTGCAGATGAAACAACAGGGGCACACATAATTACAAATAGCGCACCTACATTGACTTGTAGTCAAAGCACATCAAGGGTCGGATTTGCAACGATTTGCTACTCCACTACTAATGGCTTTGTTACAAGATATGTGCTTGTTTTTTTCCCTGAAAGAGCATGGAACAACCTTTTGTAGCCACTAAGATAACCAGTTCATGGGAACATGCCTTCGAGGAACTATTCGAAACATTCATCCTTGTTTCCTGAACTCCTTGAAGAAGCTCCCTTCCGATCTGCAGCATTTTTGCAAGAGTAAGTTTCATGCCGCTCAAATCTATGGCATCCCTAAATCCCCAATAAACAAACACAAGATGCATGCATGGGCACAGAATAATCGACAAAGCCCAAGGCTGTTGCAGGTTCTGGTGAGCCCAATGCAGGCATATGTTCTACTGAGCGCAGAGGCATGACATTTGCGTACATGAATAAACACAAGATCTGTGTTCCAAATAGGCCTTATTTACAAGGCCCAAGATCCGTGACCGGGGCCCATTCCCAGGTAGAAACCACTGACACAATTACCCTGAGTCAAGTGAACTCAACATTTAGGTGCCAAATATCTTGAAGTGCTGTTCGGACTTCAGGAAAAAGTATGGTGCCAATAGGCCACGGGGATGTTATAAAAACCCTGTTTGACTTTTGGCCGCCTGAGGACTACATGACCAATATAAAAGGCGTATCCAATAAGCTGTACCTTTTATCTTTCTTCTATCTTTCTTGGCTTCATCCTCAGAGGTATCATCACTTTCTTCATGTTCTCTGCAGTTTGAACAGAGTCAAAGAATGTAGTGCAACAAAATGATGGGGTTGGAAAAGAACAAGTTGCAAAGTTTTTCGGGGTTGTAGATTTTGTCTTCTTTTTCTCTCTGTTCTTTTTGTGCAAGACAATTGTCGACTAACAAGTTGCAAATCCACCATTGATATGCAATTGAGCCGTTAATTCATTTTTTGTCCAAGTTACAAATAAATGCTATTTATTTTCTAGAAGGTCAAAGTGCCACCACAAGTTAGAATTTGGAGCATGTTTGAAAATTTTAGATAAGCATATTGGTCTTATCCATGCTATTTACTAAATACATTTGTAACGTCAGTTACATATAAAAGGTTCTCCAAAGCAAAAGAAATTATACCAAAAAACTTCTTTTTTTGCAGGAAGTACCAAAATACTATTGAACCATGGAATTTCGTCATTTTCATTTAGTGCAAAATATATGCCCTAACTAGAACTTTCCCCAACGCGAGTCAAAACTAAAAATGCAAAATCAAAAGAGTGGGACTGCACTACAGTACATCAGACTAAAGTAGGAAGGATAAAATTACCATCCGACAGCACGAGCGGCAGAGTTAAGGGAGAGTTGATGCTCTGTTTTACCTAGACAATGCTCTACATCACCACATAGCGTCACAGCCTTTCATGAGCCGTCGCCAAAGTTTACAGAGACGAAATCGAGACCTTGAAAAGCAGTGTGGTGCACAGTGCACTGCTCATCTCAAGTAAATAGGACCATGAAACCAGGTAGGCTAGCTGATATAGATACATAAGTTCATCACCCAACCTCTCCAGCCATAACATTGCTAGAATTGTCCTTCACTCCTTCAGTGTAACACTAAAGTAGATCCACGAGTAGTTACAGTCATCTTTTCTTTGACTAACAGTGTAACGGGCATCTCTCACGGCTACGAAAGCGATGTGCAAATGAAACAACAGGGGCACACATAATTACAGATAGCGCACCTACATTAACTTGTAGTCAAAGCACGTCAAGGGTCGGATATGCAACGATTTGCCACTCCACTACTAATAGCTTTGTTACAAGATCCGTGCTCGTTTTTTCCGCCGAAAGAGCATGGAACAACCTTTTGTAGCCACTAAGATAACCAGATCATGGGAACATGCCTTCGAGGAACTCTTCGAAACCTTCATCCTTGTTTCCTGAACTCCTTGAAGAAGCTCCCTTCTGATCTGCAGCATTTTTGCAAGAGTAAGTTTCATGCCGCTCGAATCTATGGCATCCCTACATCCCCAATAAACAAACACAAGATGCATGCATGGGCACAGAATAATCGACAAAGCCCAAGGCTGTTGAAGGTTCTGGTGAGCCCAATGCAGGCATATGTTCTATTGAGCACAGAGCCATGACATTTGCGTACATGAATAAACACAAGATCTGTGTTCCAAATAGGCCTTATTTACAAGGCCCGAGATCCGTGACCGGGGCCCATTCCTAGGTGGAAACCACAGACACAATTACCCTGAGTCAAGTGAACTCAACATTTAGGTGCCAAATATCTTGAAGTGCTGTTCGGACTTCAGGAAAAAGGATTTGACTTTTGGCCGCCTGAGGAGTACAGTAGCCAAGCAAGCCATTAACTAAGTATTTGCCCCCCCCCAACCCAACAAAGTACATGACCAATATAAAAGGCGTATCCAATAAGCTGTACCTTTTTTCTTTCTTCTATCTTTCTTGGCCTCATCCTCAGAGGTATCATCACTTTCTTCATGTTCTCTGCAGTTTGAACAGAGTCAAAGAATGTAGTGCAACAAAATAATGGGGTTGGAAAAGAACAAGTTGCAAAGTTTTTTGGGGTTGTAGATTTTGTCTTCTTTTTCTCTCTGTTCTTTTTGTGCAAGACAATTATCGACTAACAAGTTGCAAATCCACCATTGATATGCAATTGAGCCGTTAATTCATTTTTTGTCCAAGTTAAAAATAAATGCTATTTATTTTCTAGAAGGTCAAAGTGCCACCACAAGTTAGAAGTTAGAACTTGGAGCATGTTTGAAAATTTTAGATAAGCATATTGGTCTTATCCATGCTATTTACTAAATACATTTGTAACGTCGGTTACATATAAAAGGTTCTCCAAAGCAAAAGAAATTATACCAAAATACTTCTTTTTTTGCAGGAAGTACCAAAATACTATTGAACCATGGAATTTCGTCATTTTCATTTAGTGCAAAATATATGCTTTAATTAGAACTTTCCCCAACACGAGTCAAAACTAAAAATGCAAAATCAAAAGAGTGGGACTGCACGACAGTACATCAGACCGAAGTAGGAAGGATAAAATTACCATCCGACAACACGAGCGACTGAGTTGAGGGAGAGTTGATGCTCTGTTTTACCTACACAATCCTCTACATCACCACATAGCGTCATGGCCTTTCGTGAGCCATCGCCAAAGTTTACAGAGAGAAAATCGAGACCTTGAAAAGCAGTCTGGTGCACAGTGCACTGCTCATCTCAAGCAAATTGGACCTTGAAACCAGGCAGGCTAGCTGAAATAGATACAGAAGTTCATTACTCAACCTCTCCAGCCATAACATTGCTGGAATTGTCCTTCACTCCTTCAGTGTAACACTAAAGTAGATCCATGAGTAGTTACATTCATCTTTTCTTTGACTAATAGTGTAACGGGCATCTCTCACGGCTACGAAAGCGATGTGCAGATGAAACAACAGGGGCACACACAATTACAGATAGCGCACCTACATTGACTTGTAGTCAAAGCACATCAAGGGTCGGATATGCAACGATTTGCTACTCCACTACTAATGGCTTTGTTACAAGATCTGTGCTCGTTTTTCCCCCGAAAGAGCATGGAACAACCTTTTGTAGCCACTAAGATAACCAGATCATGGGAACATGCCTTCGAGGAACTCTTCAAAACCTTCATCGTTGTTTCCTGAACTCCTTGAAGAAGCTCCCTTCCGATCTGCAGCATTTTTGCAAGAGTAAGTTTCATGCCGCTCGAATCTATGGCATCCCTATATCCCCAATAAACAAACACAAGATGCATGCATGGGCACAGAATAATCGATAAAGCCCAAGGCTGTTGCAGGTTCTGGTGAGCCCAATGCAGGCATATGTTCTACTGAGCACAGAGCCATGACATTTGCGTACATGAATAAACACAAGATCTGTGTTCCAAATAGGCCTTATTTACAAGGCCTGAGATCCGTGACCGGGGCCCATTCCCAGGTGGAAACCACAGACACAATTACCCTGAGTCAAGTGAACTCAACATTGAGGTGCCAAATATCTTGAAGTGCTGTTCGGACTTCAGGAAAAAGGATGGTGCCAATAGGCCACGGGGATGTTATAAAAACCCTGTTTGACTTTTGGCCGCCTGAGGAGTACAGTAGCCAAGCAAGCCATTAACTAAGTATTTGCCCCCCCCCCCCAACCCAACAAAGTACATGACCAATATAAAAGGCGTATCCAATAAGTTGTACCTTTTTTCTTTCTTCTATCTTTCTTGGCCTCATCCTCAGAGGTATCATCACTTTCTTCATGTTCTCTGCAGTTTGAACAGAGTCAAAGAATGTAGTGCAACAAAATAATGGGGTTGGAAAAGAACAAGTTGCAAAGTTTTTCGGGGTTGTAGATTTTGTCTTCTTTTTCTCTCTGTTCTTTTTGTGCAAGACAATTATCGACTAACAAGTTGCAAATCCACCATTGATATGCAATTGAGCCGTTAATTCATTTTTTGTCCAAGTTACAAATAAATGCTATTTATTTTCTAGAAGGTCAAAGTGCCACCACAAGTTAGAAGTTAGAACTTGGAGCATGTTTGAAAATTTTAGATAAGCATATTGGTCTTATCCACGCTATTTACTAAATACAGTTGTAACATCGGTTACATATAAAAGGTTCTCCAAAGCAAAAGAAATTATACCAAAATACTTCTTTTTTTGCAGGAAGTACCAAAATACTATTGAACCATGGAATTTCGTCATTTTCATTTAGTGCAAAATATATGCTTTAATTAGAACTTTCCCCAACACGAGTCAAAACTAAAAATGCAAAATCAAAATAGTGGGACTGCACTACAGTACATCAGACCGAAGTAGGAAGGATAAAATTACCATCCGACAACACGAGCGACTGAGTTGAGGGAGAGTTGATGCTCTGTTTTACCTACACAATCCTCTACATCACCACATAGCGTCATGGCCTTTCGTGAGCCGTCGCCAAAGTTTACAGAGACGAAATCGAGACCTTGAAAAGAAGTCTGGTGCACAGTGCACTGCTCATCTCAAGTAAATTGGACCTTGAAACCAGGCAGGCTAGCTGATATAGATACAGAAGTTCATTACTCAACCTCTCCAGCCATAACATTGCTGGAATTGTCCTTCACTCCTTCAGTGTAACACTAAAGTAGATCCATGAGTAGTTACATTCATCTTTTCTTTGACTAATAGTGTAACGGGCATCTCTCACGGCTACGAAAGCGATGTGCAAATGAAACAACAGGGGCACACATAATTACAGATAGCGCACCTACATTGACTTGTAGTCAAAGCACATCAAGGGTCGGATTTGCAACGATTTGCTACTCCACTACTAATGGCTTTGTTACAAGATCTGTGCTCGTTTTTCCCCCGAAAGAGCATGGAACAACCTTTTGTAGCCACTAAGATAACCAGATCATGGGAACATGCCTTCGAGGAACTCTTCGAAACCTTCATCGTTGTTTCCTGAACTCCTTGAAGAAGCTCCCTTCCGATCTGCAGCATTTTTGCAAGAGTAAGTTTCATGCCGCTCGAATCTATGGCATCCCTAAATCCCCAATAAACAAACACAAGATGCATGCATGGGCACAGAATAATCGATAAAGCCCAAGGCTGTTGCAGGTTCTGGTGAGCCCAATGCAGGCATATGTTCTACTGAGCACAGAGCCATGACATTTGCGTACATGAATAAACACAAGATCTGTGTTCCAAATAGGCCTTATTTACAAGGCCCGAGATCCATGACCGGGGCCCATTCCCAGGTGGAAACCACAGACACAATTACCCTGAGTCAAGTGAACTCAACATTTAGGTGCCAAATATCTTGAAGTGTTGTTCGGACTTCAGGAAAAAGGATGGTGCCAATAGGCCACGGGGATGTTATAAAAACCCTGTTTGACTTTTGGCCGCCTGAGGAGTACAGTAGCCAAGCAAGCCATTAACTAAGTATTTGCCCCCCCCCCCCCGCAACCCAACAAAGTACATGACCAATATAAAAGGTGTATCCAATAAGCTGTACCTTTTTTCTTTCTTCTATCTTTCTTGGCCTCATCCTCAGAGGTATCATCACTTTCTTCATGTTCTCTGCAGTTTGAACAGAGTCAAAGAATGTATTGCAACAAAATAATGGGGTTGGAAAAGAACAAGTTGCAAAGTTTTTCGGGGTTGTAGATTTTGTCTTCTTTTTCTCTCTGTTCTTTTTGTGCAAGACAATTATCGACTAACAAGTTGCAAATCCACCATTGATATGCAATTGAGCCGTTAATTCATTTTTTGTCCAAGTTACAAATAAATGCTATTTATTTTCTAGAAGGTCAAAGTGCCACCACAAGTTAGAATTTGGAGCATGTTTGAAAATTTTAGATAAGCATATTGGTCTTATCCACACTATTTACTAAATACATTTGTAACGTCAGTTACATATAAAAGGTTCTCCAAAGCAAAAGAAATTATACCAAAATACTTCTTTTTTTGCAGGAAGTACCAAAATACTATTGAACCATGGAATTTCGTCATTTTCATTTAGTGCAAAATATATGCCCTAACTAGAACTTTCCCCAACGCGAGTCAAAACTAAAAATGCAAAATCAAAAGAGTGGGACTGCACTACTGTAACGCCCTCGATGCGGCTATATCTCCCACGTGTCGAAGCACGACTTAGAGGCATAACCGCATTGAAAGCAATGTCGCAAGTGAGGTAATCTTCACACAACCCATGTAATGCATAAGGGAAAAGATACATAGTTGGCTTACAATCGCCATTTCACACAAATACATGAATAAAACCATTACATCATAAAGTTACAATCAGGGCCCGACTACGGAGCCAAAATAAAAGAAGAAACCCCAAAAGCGACAAAGGTCCCCGATCGATCCCAACTGGGCTCCACTACTGATCGACTAGAACGAAATAACATAAAGGATAAGATCTTCATCGAACTCCTCCTTGAGCTCGGGTGTGTCACCTGCACGGTCTCATCGACACCTGCAAACTGGTATTGGAAGTATCTGGTGAGTCACGGGGACTCAGCAATCTCACACCCGCGAGATCAAGACTATTTAAGCTTATAGGTAGGGTAAAAGGTGTGAGGTGGAGTTGCAGCAAGCGACTAGCATATATGGTGGCTAACATACGCAAATGAGAGCGAGAAGAGAAGGCAAAGCACGGTCGAACAACTATGATCAATAAGTGATCCTGAACTACTTACGTCAAACATAACTCCAACAACCGTGTTCACTTCCCGGACCCCGCCAAGAAGAGACCATCACGGTTACACACGCGGTTGGTGTATTTTAATTAAAATCGACTTCGGGTTTTCTACAACCGGACATTAACAAATTCCCATCTGCCACATAACCGCGGGCACGGCTTTCGAAAGTTCAAACCCTGCAGGGGTGTCCCAACTTAGCCCATGATAAGCTCTCGCGATCAACGAAGGATATTCCTTCTCCCCGGGAAGACCCGATCAGTCTCGGAATCCCGGCTACAAGACATTTCGACAGTAATAAAACAAGTCCAGCAAAGCCGCCCGATGCGCCGACATCCTGATAGGAGCTGCACATATCTCGTTCTCAGGGCAACACCGGATAAGCTAAGCGTACAGGTACCAACATAACCCAAGTTGCCAAGGGACGGTCCCGCACGGTGCTCTAGTTTGGACCAACACTTAGACAAGCATTGGCCCGGGGGGCTAAATAAAGATGACCCTCGGGTTAGCTACTCCCAAGGGAAAGGTATAGGTGGTAGGCAAATGGTAAAACCAAAGTTGGGCCTTGCTGGAAAAGTCTTATTCAAAGCGAACTGTCAAGGGGGTCCCATAAATCACCCGACCGCGTTAGGGACGCAAAATCCGGGAACATAACACTGATATGACGGAAACTAGGGTGGCAAGAGTGGAACAAAACACCAGGCATAAGGCCGAGCCTTCCACCCTTTACCAAGTATATAGATGCATTAATTAAATTGGATATATTGTGATATCCCAAAAAGTAAACATGTTCCAACAAGGAACAACATCTCCATGTTCCAACAAGGAACAAACTTCATCTTCACCTGCAACTAACAACGCTATAAGAGGGGCTGAGCAAAGCGGTAACATAGCCAAACAACGGTTTGCTAGGACAAGGTGGGTTAGAGGCTTGGTTTAACAATATGGGAGGCATGATAAGAAAGTGGTAGGTATCGCAGTATAGGCATAGCAAAGAGCGAGCAACTAGCAAGCAAAGATAGAAGTGATTTCGAGGGTAAGGTCATCTTGCCTGAAATCCCGCAAGGAAGAAGAACGAGTCCATGAAGAAGACAAACGGACGAAGACGAACGAATCTACTCAAGAAACTAAGTTACTGCACTCAAACATATCAACAAAGCATATGACAGTAATCTACTCAAGATGCTTGACAAAAGATGAACTCTTAGCTACGGCTAAATCACATCATAACAAGTTCAAACAAGCATGGCAAAAGTGCAAAAGATAACAGGTTCACAGACTTAGTGAAAATAACATGCCAGAAATTAACATCAGGATGACATGTTTAGAGCAATGAAACAACATGCTACAGGATCAGGACATAGCAAAGTAAGGCATGCCATGAATCTACTCAAAGCAACTAACAAAAGTCCCTTACTGACCAAAAGCCAAAAAGGAATAGAAAATATAATAACACCCATGTTAATTTAGCAATTTTCGTTACAGGTTTCAGACTTAGCAGAAAACTGGACATGTCAAAAACAGATAACGAGTAGGCATGTTCGAGAGCTCGATGCACTCAATACAGAGCATTGCATGATAAACTAAGCATACATCCGTCAAGAAGACATGGCATATAAGCTAGGCATGGCAAGAACAACATCATAGCATGCAAGGATCAACTACAACAAGCTTGGCAAAATCGAATAACATGTAAACAATCTGCCAGCAACATTTTATAGCAAAAGTAGAGCTCGGTTGACCCAAGCTATGGCACTCCATAGTTACAAACAAAGGCATGGATGGATAGAACAAATCCATATTCTCAAAAGACTCTTACTGATCATGCTCAAAAGAGGCATAGATCTCTCTGAAACAACATGAACACATGGCATAAAAATAACAGCAGGCAGGGACTTGGTGAAATGACTAAGTCTCTGAAATCAGCAACATTAAGTTACCTAGTTTGCATGCTTGTGCTAGTCACCACAAGGATCACAAAAATACATGGCATAAATCTATGGAAATATGGCATGGCATACTACAAAACACATGTAGAGCTCGACATCATAGGATGCACACATCAATCATGGCAAAAATGACAAAAGTGCATGTTCTGATAAGAATCAGAAACTAACATCACATAGCCCTCTTCTAACAGCATTTCGGGAAACAAGATGAACTCAAATGAAAATGATGCAATGAGATGAAATGATGTACTCGTCGAGACGAACAATTTTACATATTACACGCACGAAGCGGAGCAGTATGCAGAGAGTTATGGCATGATGAACATGGCATGATAAAGCAGCGGATCCGGGGACTTTGCCAAAATTTACCTCCGCGAAAAGTCAACGCGGGACGGAGGGATCCGGGACGGAGCGGATCGGGACGGATCCAGCCGTTTGGTTGGAAGGGTGGGTGGATCTCATCCACCCCGACGAGATCCCACCGGAGAAGACTCCGGCGAGGGCGCGGTGGAGTTCCGGCGGAGGGCGGCTCGCCGGCGTGAGGGGGCGGGGCGACGGACCTCGGAGGAGGCGCGGATCCGGCGGGCGGCGGCGCGGCAAGCCGCGGAGTGGAGCTCCGGCGAGCGGCGTGAGGAGGCGGCAGCCGTGCAGCGGGGCGGCGGCGCCGGGGCACGGGCGGCGGCGGCTAGCTGGGGCGCGCGGAGGCGACGCGAAGGGCGGCCGACGCGGGCTCGCGCGGGAGGCCGGCGGAGGCGGCGGGGAGATCCGGGCCGGGCGGGCCCGCTGCGGGCCACGCAGGCCGGCGGCAGAGGAGAGAGAGGCGGGGGCGACGTGACGGCGTGTGAGTGGAGGAGGGAGGTGGCGGCGCTGACGTGGCATCGCCGGATTGGTTCGGGTGATGTGGCGGCGGCGGTGGACATGTCCGGCGACGGGATGGACATGTCCGGCGGCGCGAGGAAGAAGAGGACTAGGGTTAGACCGCGAAGTTGGACGGGGTGCACTTATTTATAGGTAGAGGGGGCTAGGAAGCTCCAAATGGAGTGCGGTTTTCGGCCACGCGATCGTGATCGAACGACCGAGAGGATAGAAGGGGTTAGGATGGGTTTTGGGCCACTTAGAAAGGGGTGTTGGGCTGCACCAAAAGAGGCCTTTGCGGTTACCCGGTTAACCGTTGGAGTATCAAACGGACTCCGATTGACCCGAAACTTGACAGGCGGTCTATCGGTGCTAAACCAAGGCCGCTTGGCAAACCTCGGTCCATTCCGAGAAAGTTTAATAACCGCTCACGGAAAAAGGTAAAAGGGGACGCCGGGGAACATAGGAGCGCCGGATTGCAAAACGGACAACGGGGAAAATGCTCGAATGCATAAGACGAACACGTATGCGAATGCGATGCACATGATGACATGATATGAAATGCAGATGATGACATGGCAAAGTGCAGCACGCAAGCACATGACATGGCAACGACGGCGAATAACTGGCGGACACCTGGCGCATCAGATCCGGGGCGTTACAACACTCCACCACTACGAGAGGATCTCGTCCCGAGATCTAGAATGGCACCGGAGGGGAAAACGGAAGAGAAAGAGAAGAGGTAAAACTAAGTTGCTTCTTTGACAAAAGAGTGAAACCACGGAACCTTGAGAGGTTGAAAACTTGAAAGAACGAATACAACAGGGATGAACAAGTCGAAAACACTCCGTTAGAAAAGAGGAACAAGGGATACGACGAGAATCAAGAGGTTTAGTGATAAGATAGATATTGAAACCACTCTGGTTAAAACACGATAGAGAAGGAATAAGAATGACATGATTTGGGCAGCACTCCGACTGAAAATGGAAGGGATTGAACATGAACTTAACAAGATGAAAGCACTTAGATGAGACTTCGGTTAAAAGAGGAATGATAGACATAACACTCCGGTTAAAACGATAAGCAAGCAAAAGGACATGATCTTGGCAAAACAAGATGATGGGTCGAAGAGAGCAACATCACAAAGCCTCCGGAAGAAGAAATAGAAGTTAGATCATTGGAATAAAGGAATGGAGAAGAAAATGACACCTTCTGCCTCAAATGATCTTGGAGAGCACCCTTCCAAGAAGGTTAGAACGGAGTTGTTGAAAAACCAACAACGAAACGAATAGCTTGTAGTGGGCGTATGGAAACATCTCAACATTATGAGGTGCGCTTCTGCCACCAACGGAAACAAATGATTGGACTGATATCAACAAGGAGACGAGAAACTTATTTCACTGGGAGGACAAATGAAGAACTTGGGTCATTTATATGCGCCATAAATAGCAACATTCCTTAGGTTAGGCTTTAGGTGAAATATAACTCAAGATAACTCCAATGAAGAGATTGATGGATTTAAAATACCTCATTCTTGACAACATGTGAGTCATGAAGCATGAACTCAAATTATCAAGAATGACATAACACCACCTCAATGATAAGGTAGAACGAATTGCACTTCGAAATGCAAGAAGAAGAATACTTGAACTTCTCAAAACAAAACATGTGTTGAGCACCATGTTTATTTTGAGTATGGCTTGACGCATCTTGACTCCAAGAGAAATCTTGATGAACAAATGAAGAATGAAAAGAATCCTTGATGACCCACCATGTAGAGCCTCCATGAAGAACTCCGGTAATAAAAGGATGATAGGAAGAAAGAGAAGTTGAAAACACAAAGTGAAGCCTTGCGATGATAAGATGAAACTTTGAAATGATATAACCGAGAAAACTTGGAACTCCGGAAGGAAAGATGAACAAATGAAATCAAGAATTTTGATAAACCTCTGGAATAAGGAATTGAATTTACTCGATGAAACAAGAACAAGAATTACATTATGCTTATCCTTCACCAATTTAAATTGATGACAAACAATGGATTTGGCATACTACTTAATCTCGTAGAAAGGATTAAGATGAGATATTGCTCAACTTGGGAAGGTCTTGATGGAACCACCGGTGGAATGGAAAGAATGAATGAATTAATATGATAACGAAGGAAGTGAAATCTTGAACGAACCACCATAAGAATTGAAAATGAACAAAGAAAAGATAAAGAAACACTGGGAAGAATTAGCAAATGAACGAAGATGCTTGAGGGTATTTAGATACAAATGAACGAATAGATCACGAGCTGATTAGAGAATACTTGAATGATGCACCGGTAAGATTTGGAGAACGAGAGCTGAAGGCTGAGGGTGAATAATTCTGATATTATGTGCTCCGGAGAATCAAACTGAAAAGACTCCTGAAATGCTCCGGATGGGTGAAAAGAATTCTCACAATCAAAACAATTATGAGAGGATGGCATCAATCTAGAACCACGCATCTTGACGAGAATGGAGCAAGATTTAAGAGAAACTCTTCTTCGGTCTTCAAATGTTGAGAATGATGATGAGAAGCACCACCATGAATTGTTGAGGCACTCCGGAATGAGAATTGGAAAAGGGTGAACCAACGATGAAAAGAATATGAAAGATCTTGTTGAAAGACATATGACTGATGAAAATTCATTCTTACGTCAAACTTTGAAAAGAATATTAGAAGCTCTGGGAAAATTAGAAGAGTCAGGTAAGATCCTGGGAAAAGACCTGTGGGTTAGGGCCCACTCAAAAGAAACACCGTTGAACGATTTAAAAGATAGATTGCGCCGGTTGAATTAAATGACTTGAATGAGATAGCATCCTCAAAAGAACTTGAGTGAATTGAGAATGGAAGCTTGTATCTACTGAGATATCTTCAGCACATCGGAACAAATGGAAAGCGAGAGGTGAATGATTAAGAGGTGCACCGGCATAACAAAGCATTTGAAATGAGGAAAAGAATACGATCAACACTGAAAGCTTGAATTGAATCCACCGGAGAAGAAAAGAATGACGAATGACGGACTTGAAACTCTTGACCATCTTCATGATAATCACCGGATAAGAACAATGAAGGAAAGAATGGAGAGGCTTCACAATAATAAAATGGATACTTGATTAAGAAATCTGAGTCCTTGAGGAAAAAGAAAGGGTGGGAGGGCGGGAAAAAAAACAAAGACAACTTGGAACGGATGAAGCAAACACCGTTGAGAAGAACTGATAATTGATCTTGCGAATGTTGAAGTGATCAGATCCACTTGAAGAGAGACACACCGGTTGAAAAAGAATTGGCATGATAATCTCGATGATCAAGAAGGTTAGTATTCACATAGAAATATGAGAACACCGTTTATGGAAGGTATGGATCAACACTTGACTTCGAAGCAACTCGAATACCACAACCCAAAACAAAAACAAAGGATTGGCTTGCAGAATAAGCCGGAAACAAACATATGATAGATCCCATATCGTATCATGTGTCTGTTGGAAAGATATCCTAAGAGATACTTGAATTCCCACCTATAAACTCCCGAAACTTTCTGGTTATGCAATCAGGTGTTGGGGATACAGGGGACACAAAAATATATCACCCAAACTAACAATACCTAGATCCAGCTGTATCCATCCTTCAACACATAACCAAGAAACCTTCGGAAATCGTTTACCTCAACCTTCGAAAAGCATTCGTTATACGAGTTATGGCAATACTCCCGCACTCGCCTCAGTACTGGGCTATCAGGGTTATCTCACCAACAACTGTACAAAAGAGATTTTCGATGTCGGCGTACTAAACTCAGGTATTCCAGAACTGTAACGATAAAATTATGACGACAACACCTCGGAGCTCAACTCCCCGGGACACCTCCTCTAAAACCCCTGCTGACGGGAGGCAACCAAGACAATGTTGTCATCATAAAACCATCGGAACGATTCTAAGGTACCCGCGTGATCCTAAAAAAAATTAGTGAAATTTGAGAAGAGAAGAGTCAAAACTCTACGTCAGGATGCCTTACCAGAGCGATGAGGAGACTGGGAAGTAAAAAGAATTCCTAAACTCTCCGATATATAATTCCTAAATGACTCAAAACATTTTTCTAGACACAACTCGGCCGCCAAAAACGATCAATCAGTGGGGGCTCCTAAGGTCGGGGAAGGCTCTGATTACCAACTTGTAACGCCCTCGATGCGGCTATATCTCCCACGTGTCGAAGCATGACTTAGAGGCATAACCCCATTGAAAGCAATGTTGCAAGTGAGGTAATCTTCACACAACCCATGTAATGCATAAGGGAAAAGATACATAGTTGGCTTACAATCGCCACTTCACACAATTACAAGAGTAAAGCATTACATCAACCAAGTACAATCAGGGCCCGACTATGGAGCCAAAATAAAAGAAGAAACCCCAAAAGCGACAAAGGTCCACGATCGACCCCAACTGGGCTCCACTGCTGATCGACTAGAATGAAACAACATAAAGGATAAGATCCTCATCAAGCTCCTCCTTGAGCTCGGGTACGTCACCTGCACGGTTCATCGGCACCTGCAAGCTGGTTTTTGAAGTATCTGGTGAGTCACGAGGACTCAGCAATCTCACACCCGCGAGATCAAGACTATTTAAGCTTAAAGGTAGGAAAGGGTAGTGAGGTGGAGCTGCAGCAAGCGACTAGCATATATGGTGGCTAACATACGCAAATGAGAGCGAGAAGAGAAGGCAAAGCATGATCGAACAACTATGATCAATAAGTGATCCTGAACTACTTACGTCAGACATAACTCCAACAACCGTGTTCACTTCCCGGACCCCGCCGAGAAGAGACCATCACGGTTACACACGCGGTTGGTGTATTTTAGTTAAGATCAACTTCGGGTTTTCTACAACCGGACATTAACAAATTCCCATCTGCCACATAACCGCGGGCACGGCCTTCGAAAGTTCAAACCCTGCAGGGGTGTCCCAACTTAGCCCATGATAAGCTCTCGCGATCAACGAAGGATATTCCTTCTCCCCGGGAAGACCCGATCAGTCTCGGAATCCAGGCTACAAGACATTTCGACAGCAATAAAACAAGTCCAGCAAAGCCGCCCGGATGTGCCGACAAATCCTGATAGGAGCTGCACATATCTCGGTCTCAGGGCACACCGGATGAGCCAGACGTCGGGTTGGCATAGACCCTGATTGCCCAGGGGGCGCCGGACATCGCTCAGTTTGGACCAGCACTTAGAGAAGCACTGGCCCGGGGGGGCTAAAATAAAGATGACCCTCGAGAGCGCGACTCCCAAGGGAAAAAAAGGCTAGGTGAGGCAAATGGTAAAACCAATGTTGGGCCTTGCTGGAAAAGTCTTATTCAAAGCGAACTGTCCAGGGGGTCCCATAAATCACCCGACCGCGTTAGGGACGCAAAATCCAGGAACATAACACCGATATGACGAAAACTAAGGCGGCAAGAGTGGAACAAAACATCAGGCATAAGGCCGAGCCTTCCACCCTTTACCAAGTATATAGATGCATTAATTAAATAAGATATATTGTGATATCCCAACAAGTAAACATGTTCCAACAAGGAACAACATCTCCATGTTCCAACAAGGAACAAACTTCATCTTCACCTGCAACTAACAACGCTATAAGAGGGGCTGAGCAAAGCGGTAACATAGCCAAACAACGGTTTGCTAGGACAAGGTGGGTTAGAGGCTTGGTTTAACAATATGGGAGGCATGATAAGAAAGTGGTAGGTATCGCAGTATAGGCATAGCAAAGAGCGAGCAACTAGCAAGCAAAGATAGAAGTGATTTCGAGGGTAAGGTCATCTTGCCTGAAATCCCGCAAGGAAGAAGAACGAGTCCATGAAGAAGACAAACGGACGAAGACGAACGAATCCTCACAACTCTGGAACGAAACCGAAGCTAACGAGAGAAGCAACCCGGAAAGAAACAAGCAACATAGTAAACAACCAACACATAAACATGGCATGATATGCGAGATGTGGTATGCAATGCATATGCATGCTTCGGAAGGAAAAGGATGAACAAGGCATAATCTTGGAAAACCAAGTATGCCACTGGAAAGGTGAGGTGATTTCGGTTGAAATCGATATAAAGATCACCGGAATCGGATGCACGGTTTGCAAATGACAAGCAAAACAAGAATGAAAAGAATCTGCCATTAACAGCATGATGCTACTTAACATGCAACAAGAAACTAAGTTACTGCACTCAAACATATCAACAAAGCATATGACAGTAATCTACTCAAGATGCTTGACAAAAGATGAACTCTTAGCTACGGCTAAATCACATCATAACAAGTTCAAACAAGCATGGCAAAAGTGCAAAAGATAACAGGTTCACAGACTTGGTGAAAATAACATGCCAGAAATTAACATCAGGATGACATGTTTAGAGCAATGAAACAACATGCTACAGGATCAGGACATAGCAAAGTAAGGCATGCCATGAATCTACTCAAAGCAACTAACAAAAGTCCCTTACTGACCAAAAGCCAAAAAGGAATAGAAAATATAATAACACCCATGTTAATTTAGCAATTTTCGTTACAGGTTTCAGACTTAGCAGAAAACTGGACATGTCAAAAACAGATAACGAGTAGGCATGTTCGAGAGCTCGATGCACTCAATACAGAGCATTGCATGATAAACTAAGCATACATCCGTCAAGAAGACATGGCATATAAGCTAGGCATGGCAAGAACAACATCATAGCATGCAAGGATCAACTACAACAAGCTTGGCAAAATCGAATAACATGTAAACAATCTGCCAGCAACATTTTATAGCAAAAGTAGAGCTCGGTTGACCCAAGCTATGGCACTCCATAGTTACAAACAAAGGCATGGATGGATAGAACAAATCCATATTCTCAAAAGACTCTTACTGATCATGCTCAAAAGAGGCATAGATCTCTCTGAAACAACATGAACACATGGCATAAAAATAACAGCAGGCAGGGACTTGGTGAAATGACTAAGTCTCTGAAATCAGCAACATTAAGTTACCTAGTTTGCATGCTTGTGCTAGTCACCACAAGGATCACAAAAATACATGGCATAAATCTATGGAAATATGGCATGGCATACTACAAAACACATGTAGAGCTCGACATCATAGGATGCACACATCAATCATGGCAAAAATGACAAAAGTGCATGTTCTGATAAGAATCAGAAACTAACATCACATAGCCCTCTTCTAACAGCATTTCGGGAAACAAGATGAACTCAAATGAAAATGATGCAATGAGATGAAATGATGTACTCGTCGAGACGAACAATTTTACATATTACACGCACGAAGCGGAGCAGT
This sequence comes from Aegilops umbellulata, assembly GCA_032464435.1. Lineage (NCBI taxonomy): Eukaryota > Viridiplantae > Streptophyta > Magnoliopsida > Poales > Poaceae > Aegilops > Aegilops umbellulata. The sequence continues at coordinate 587,780,020 of CP136060.1, read as the reverse complement.
ATGCAGAGAGTTATGGCATGATGAACATGGCATGATAAAGCAGCGGATCCGGGGACTTTGCCAAAATTTACCTCCGCGAAAAGTCAACGCGGGACGGAGGGATCCGGGACGGAGCGGATCGGGACGGATCCAGCCGTTTGGTTGGAAGGGTGGGTGGATCTCATCCACCCCGACGAGATCCCACCGGAGAAGACTCCGGCGAGGGCGCGGTGGAGTTCCGGCGGAGGGCGGCTCGCCGGCGTGAGGGGGCGGGGCGACGGACCTCGGAGGAGGCGCGGATCCGGCGGGCGGCGGCGCGGCAAGCCGCGGAGTGGAGCTCCGGCGAGCGGCGTGAGGAGGCGGCAGCCGTGCAGCGGGGCGGCGGCGCCGGGGCACGGGCGGCGGCGGCTAGCTGGGGCGCGCGGAGGCGACGCGAAGGGCGGCCGACGCGGGCTCGCGCGGGAGGCCGGCGGAGGCGGCGGGGAGATCCGGGCCGGGCGGGCCCGCTGCGGGCCACGCAGGCCGGCGGCAGAGGAGAGAGAGGCGGGGGCGACGTGACGGCGTGTGAGTGGAGGAGGGAGGTGGCGGCGCTGACGTGGCATCGCCGGATTGGTTCGGGTGATGTGGCGGCGGCGGTGGACATGTCCGGCGACGGGATGGACATGTCCGGCGGCGCGAGGAAGAAGAGGACTAGGGTTAGACCGCGAAGTTGGACGGGGTGCACTTATTTATAGGTAGAGGGGGCTAGGAAGCTCCAAATGGAGTGCGGTTTTCGGCCACGCGATCGTGATCGAACGACCGAGAGGATAGAAGGGGTTAGGATGGGTTTTGGGCCACTTAGAAAGGGGTGTTGGGCTGCACCAAAAGAGGCCTTTGCGGTTACCCGGTTAACCGTTGGAGTATCAAACGGACTCCGATTGACCCGAAACTTGACAGGCGGTCTATCGGTGCTAAACCAAGGCCGCTTGGCAAACCTCGGTCCATTCCGAGAAAGTTTAATAACCGCTCACGGAAAAAGGTAAAAGGGGACGCCGGGGAACATAGGAGCGCCGGATTGCAAAACGGACAACGGGGAAAATGCTCGAATGCATAAGACGAACACGTATGCGAATGCGATGCACATGATGACATGATATGAAATGCAGATGATGACATGGCAAAGTGCAGCACGCAAGCACATGACATGGCAACGACGGCGAATAACTGGCGGACACCTGGCGCATCAGATCCGGGGCGTTACAACACTCCACCACTACGAGAGGATCTCGTCCCGAGATCTAGAATGGCACCGGAGGGGAAAACGGAAGAGAAAGAGAAGAGGTAAAACTAAGTTGCTTCTTTGACAAAAGAGTGAAACCACGGAACCTTGAGAGGTTGAAAACTTGAAAGAACGAATACAACAGGGATGAACAAGTCGAAAACACTCCGTTAGAAAAGAGGAACAAGGGATACGACGAGAATCAAGAGGTTTAGTGATAAGATAGATATTGAAACCACTCTGGTTAAAACACGATAGAGAAGGAATAAGAATGACATGATTTGGGCAGCACTCCGACTGAAAATGGAAGGGATTGAACATGAACTTAACAAGATGAAAGCACTTAGATGAGACTTCGGTTAAAAGAGGAATGATAGACATAACACTCCGGTTAAAACGATAAGCAAGCAAAAGGACATGATCTTGGCAAAACAAGATGATGGGTCGAAGAGAGCAACATCACAAAGCCTCCGGAAGAAGAAATAGAAGTTAGATCATTGGAATAAAGGAATGGAGAAGAAAATGACACCTTCTGCCTCAAATGATCTTGGAGAGCACCCTTCCAAGAAGGTTAGAACGGAGTTGTTGAAAAACCAACAACGAAACGAATAGCTTGTAGTGGGCGTATGGAAACATCTCAACATTATGAGGTGCGCTTCTGCCACCAACGGAAACAAATGATTGGACTGATATCAACAAGGAGACGAGAAACTTATTTCACTGGGAGGACAAATGAAGAACTTGGGTCATTTATATGCGCCATAAATAGCAACATTCCTTAGGTTAGGCTTTAGGTGAAATATAACTCAAGATAACTCCAATGAAGAGATTGATGGATTTAAAATACCTCATTCTTGACAACATGTGAGTCATGAAGCATGAACTCAAATTATCAAGAATGACATAACACCACCTCAATGATAAGGTAGAACGAATTGCACTTCGAAATGCAAGAAGAAGAATACTTGAACTTCTCAAAACAAAACATGTGTTGAGCACCATGTTTATTTTGAGTATGGCTTGACGCATCTTGACTCCAAGAGAAATCTTGATGAACAAATGAAGAATGAAAAGAATCCTTGATGACCCACCATGTAGAGCCTCCATGAAGAACTCCGGTAATAAAAGGATGATAGGAAGAAAGAGAAGTTGAAAACACAAAGTGAAGCCTTGCGATGATAAGATGAAACTTTGAAATGATATAACCGAGAAAACTTGGAACTCCGGAAGGAAAGATGAACAAATGAAATCAAGAATTTTGATAAACCTCTGGAATAAGGAATTGAATTTACTCGATGAAACAAGAACAAGAATTACATTATGCTTATCCTTCACCAATTTAAATTGATGACAAACAATGGATTTGGCATACTACTTAATCTCGTAGAAAGGATTAAGATGAGATATTGCTCAACTTGGGAAGGTCTTGATGGAACCACCGGTGGAATGGAAAGAATGAATGAATTAATATGATAACGAAGGAAGTGAAATCTTGAACGAACCACCATAAGAATTGAAAATGAACAAAGAAAAGATAAAGAAACACTGGGAAGAATTAGCAAATGAACGAAGATGCTTGAGGGTATTTAGATACAAATGAACGAATAGATCACGAGCTGATTAGAGAATACTTGAATGATGCACCGGTAAGATTTGGAGAACGAGAGCTGAAGGCTGAGGGTGAATAATTCTGATATTATGTGCTCCGGAGAATCAAACTGAAAAGACTCCTGAAATGCTCCGGATGGGTGAAAAGAATTCTCACAATCAAAACAATTATGAGAGGATGGCATCAATCTAGAACCACGCATCTTGACGAGAATGGAGCAAGATTTAAGAGAAACTCTTCTTCGGTCTTCAAATGTTGAGAATGATGATGAGAAGCACCACCATGAATTGTTGAGGCACTCCGGAATGAGAATTGGAAAAGGGTGAACCAACGATGAAAAGAATATGAAAGATCTTGTTGAAAGACATATGACTGATGAAAATTCATTCTTACGTCAAACTTTGAAAAGAATATTAGAAGCTCTGGGAAAATTAGAAGAGTCAGGTAAGATCCTGGGAAAAGACCTGTGGGTTAGGGCCCACTCAAAAGAAACACCGTTGAACGATTTAAAAGATAGATTGCGCCGGTTGAATTAAATGACTTGAATGAGATAGCATCCTCAAAAGAACTTGAGTGAATTGAGAATGGAAGCTTGTATCTACTGAGATATCTTCAGCACACCGGAACAAATGGAAAGCGAGAGGTGAATGATTAAGAGGTGCACCGGCATAACAAAGCATTTTAAATGAGGAAAAGAATACGATCAACACTGAAAGCTTGAATTGAATCCACCGGAGAAGAAAAGAATGACGAATGACGGACTTGAAACTCTTGACCATCTTCATGATAATCACCGGATAAGAACAATGAAGGAAAGAATGGAGAGGCTTCACAATAATAAAATGGATACTTGATTAAGAAATCTGAGTCCTTGAGGAAAAAGAAAGGGTGGGAGGGCGGGAAAAAAAACAAAGACAACTTGGAACGGATGAAGCAAACACCGTTGAGAAGAACTGATAATTGATCTTGCGAATGTTGAAGTGATCAGATCCACTTGAAGAGAGACACACCGGTTGAAAAAGAATTGGCATGATAATCTCGATGATCAAGAAGGTTAGTATTCACATAGAAATATGAGAACACCGTTTATGGAAGGTATGGATCAACACTTGACTTCGAAGCAACTCGAATACCACAACCCAAAACAAAAACAAAGGATTGGCTTGCAGAATAAGCCGGAAACAAACATATGATAGATCCCATATCGTATCATGTGTCTGTTGGAAAGATATCCTAAGAGATACTTGAATTCCCACCTATAAACTCCCGAAACTTTCTGGTTATGCAATCAGGTGTTGGGGATACAGGGGACACAAAAATATATCACCCAAACTAACAATACCTAGATCCAGCTGTATCCATCCTTCAACACATAACCAAGAAACCTTCGGAAATCGTTTACCTCAACCTTCGAAAAGCATTCGTTATACGAGTTATGGCAATACTCCCGCACTCGCCTCAGTACTGGGCTATCAGGGTTATCTCACCAACAACTGTACAAAAGAGATTTTCGATGTCGGCGTACTAAACTCAGGTATTCCAGAACTGTAACGATAAAATTATGACGACAACACCTCGGAGCTCAACTCCCCGGGACACCTCCTCTAAAACCCCTGCTGACGGGAGGCAACCAAGACAATGTTGTCATCATAAAACCATCGGAACGATTCTAAGGTACCCGCGTGATCCTAAAAAAAATTAGTGAAATTTGAGAAGAGAAGAGTCAAAACTCTACGTCAGGATGCCTTACCAGAGCGATGAGGAGACTGGGAAGTAAAAAGAATTCCTAAACTCTCCGATATATAATTCCTAAATGACTCAAAACATTTTTCTAGACACAACTCGGCCGCCAAAAACGATCAATCAGTGGGGGCTCCTAAGGTCGGGGAAGGCTCTGATTACCAACTTGTAACGCCCTCGATGCGGCTATATCTCCCACGTGTCGAAGCATGACTTAGAGGCATAACCCCATTGAAAGCAATGTTGCAAGTGAGGTAATCTTCACACAACCCATGTAATGCATAAGGGAAAAGATACATAGTTGGCTTACAATCGCCACTTCACACAATTACAAGAGTAAAGCATTACATCAACCAAGTACAATCAGGGCCCGACTATGGAGCCAAAATAAAAGAAGAAACCCCAAAAGCGACAAAGGTCCACGATCGACCCCAACTGGGCTCCACTGCTGATCGACTAGAATGAAACAACATAAAGGATAAGATCCTCATCAAGCTCCTCCTTGAGCTCGGGTACGTCACCTGCACGGTTCATCGGCACCTGCAAGCTGGTTTTTGAAGTATCTGGTGAGTCACGAGGACTCAGCAATCTCACACCCGCGAGATCAAGACTATTTAAGCTTAAAGGTAGGAAAGGGTAGTGAGGTGGAGCTGCAGCAAGCGACTAGCATATATGGTGGCTAACATACGCAAATGAGAGCGAGAAGAGAAGGCAAAGCATGATCGAACAACTATGATCAATAAGTGATCCTGAACTACTTACGTCAGACATAACTCCAACAACCGTGTTCACTTCCCGGACCCCGCCGAGAAGAGACCATCACGGTTACACACGCGGTTGGTGTATTTTAGTTAAGATCAACTTCGGGTTTTCTACAACCGGACATTAACAAATTCCCATCTGCCACATAACCGCGGGCACGGCCTTCGAAAGTTCAAACCCTGCAGGGGTGTCCCAACTTAGCCCATGATAAGCTCTCGCGATCAACGAAGGATATTCCTTCTCCCCGGGAAGACCCGATCAGTCTCGGAATCCAGGCTACAAGACATTTCGACAGCAATAAAACAAGTCCAGCAAAGCCGCCCGGATGTGCCGACAAATCCTGATAGGAGCTGCACATATCTCGGTCTTAGGGCACACCGGATGAGCCAGACGTCGGGTTGGCATAGACCCTGATTGCCCAGGGGGCGCCGGACATCGCTCAGTTTGGACCAGCACTTAGAGAAGCACTGGCCCGGGGGGCTAAAATAAAGATGACCCTCGAGAGCGCGACTCCCAAGGGAAAAAAAGGCTAGGTGAGGCAAATGGTAAAACCAATGTTGGGCCTTGCTGGAAAAGTCTTATTCAAAGCGAACTGTCCAGGGGGTCCCATAAATCACCCGACCGCGTTAGGGACGCAAAATCCAGGAACATAACACCGATATGACGAAAACTAAGGCGGCAAGAGTGGAACAAAACATCAGGCATAAGGCCGAGCCTTCCACCCTTTACCAAGTATATAGATGCATTAATTAAATAAGATATATTGTGATATCCCAACAAGTAAACATGTTCCAACAAGGAACAACATCTCCATGTTCCAACAAGGAACAAACTTCATCTTCACCTGCAACTAACAACGCTATAAGAGGGGCTGAGCAAAGCGGTAACATAGCCAAACAACGGTTTGCTAGGACAAGGTGGGTTAGAGGCTTGGTTTAACAATATGGGAGGCATGATAAGAAAGTGGTAGGTATCGCAGTATAGGCATAGCAAAGAGCGAGCAACTAGCAAGCAAAGATAGAAGTGATTTCGAGGGTAAGGTCATCTTGCCTGAAATCCCGCAAGGAAGAAGAACGAGTCCATGAAGAAGACAAACGGACGAAGACGAACGAATCCTCACAACTCTGGAACGAAACCGAAGCTAACGAGAGAAGCAACCCGGAAAGAAACAAGCAACATAGTAAACAACCAACACATAAACATGGCATGATATGCGAGATGTGGTATGCAATGCATATGCATGCTTCGGAAGGAAAAGGATGAACAAGGCATAATCTTGGAAAACCAAGTATGCCACTGGAAAGGTGAGGTGATTTCGGTTGAAATCGATATAAAGATCACCGGAATCGGATGCACGGTTTGCAAATGACAAGCAAAACAAGAATGAAAAGAATCTGCCATTAACAGCATGATGCTACTTAACATGCAACAAGAAACTAAGTTACTGCACTCAAACATATCAACAAAGCATATGACAGTAATCTACTCAAGATGCTTGACAAAAGATGAACTCTTAGCTACGGCTAAATCACATCATAACAAGTTCAAACAAGCATGGCAAAAGTGCAAAAGATAACAGGTTCACAGACTTGATGAAAATAACATGCCAGAAATTAACATCAGGATGACATGTTTAGAGCAATGAAACAACATGCTACAGGATCAGGACATAGCAAAGTAAGGCATGCCATGAATCTACTCAAAGCAACTAACAAAAGTCCCTTACTGACCAAAAGCCAAAAAGGAATAGAAAATATAATAACACCCATGTTAATTTAGCAATTTTCGTTACAGGTTTCAGACTTAGCAGAAAACTGGACATGTCAAAAACAGATAACGAGTAGGCATGTTCGAGAGCTCGATGCACTCAATACAGAGCATTGCATGATAAACTAAGCATACATCCGTCAAGAAGACATGGCATATAAGCTAGGCATGGCAAGAACAACATCATAGCATGCAAGGATCAACTACAACAAGCTTGGCAAAATCGAATAACATGTAAACAATCTGCCAGCAACATTTTATAGCAAAAGTAGAGCTCGGTTGACCCAAGCTATGGCACTCCATAGTTACAAACAAAGGCATGGATGGATAGAACAAATCCATATTCTCAAAAGACTCTTACTGATCATGCTCAAAAGAGGCATAGATCTCTCTGAAACAACATGAACACATGGCATAAAAATAACAGCAGGCAGGGACTTGGTGAAATGACTAAGTCTCTGAAATCAGCAACATTAAGTTACCTAGTTTGCATGCTTGTGCTAGTCACCACAAGGATCACAAAAATACATGGCATAAATCTATGGAAATATGGCATGGCATACTACAAAACACATGTAGAGCTCGACATCATAGGATGCACACATCAATCATGGCAAAAATGACAAAAGTGCATGTTCTGATAAGAATCAGAAACTAACATCACATAGCCCTCTTCTAACAGCATTTCGGGAAACAAGATGAACTCAAATGAAAATGATGCAATGAGATGAAATGATGTACTCGTCGAGACGAACAATTTTACATATTACACGCACGAAGCGGAGCAGTATGCAGAGAGTTATGGCATGATGAACATGGCATGATAAAGCAGCGGATCCGGGGACTTTGCCAAAATTTACCTCCGCGAAAAGTCAACGCGGGACGGAGGGATCCGGGACGGAGCGGATCGGGACGGATCCAGCCGTTTGGTTGGAAGGGTGGGTGGATCTCATCCACCCCGACGAGATCCCACCGGAGAAGACTCCGGCGAGGGCGCGGTGGAGTTCCGGCGGAGGGCGGCTCGCCGGCGTGAGGGGGCGGGGCGACGGACCTCGGAGGAGGCGCGGATCCGGCGGGCGGCGGCGCGGCAAGCCGCGGAGTGGAGCTCCGGCGAGCGGCGTGAGGAGGCGGCAGCCGTGCAGCGGGGCGGCGGCGCCGGGGCACGGGCGGCGGCGGCTAGCTGGGGCGCGCGGAGGCGACGCGAAGGGCGGCCGACGCGGGCTCGCGCGGGAGGCCGGCGGAGGCGGCGGGGAGATCCGGGCCGGGCGGGCCCGCTGCGGGCCACGCAGGCCGGCGGCAGAGGAGAGAGAGGCGGGGGCGACGTGACGGCGTGTGAGTGGAGGAGGGAGGTGGCGGCGCTGACGTGGCATCGCCGGATTGGTTCGGGTGATGTGGCGGCGGCGGTGGACATGTCCGGCGACGGGATGGACATGTCCGGCGGCGCGAGGAAGAAGAGGACTAGGGTTAGACCGCGAAGTTGGACGGGGTGCACTTATTTATAGGTAGAGGGGGCTAGGAAGCTCCAAATGGAGTGCGGTTTTCGGCCACGCGATCGTGATCGAACGACCGAGAGGATAGAAGGGGTTAGGATGGGTTTTGGGCCACTTAGAAAGGGGTGTTGGGCTGCACCAAAAGAGGCCTTTGCGGTTACCCGGTTAACCGTTGGAGTATCAAACGGACTCCGATTGACCCGAAACTTGACAGGCGGTCTATCGGTGCTAAACCAAGGCCGCTTGGCAAACCTCGGTCCATTCCGAGAAAGTTTAATAACCGCTCACGGAAAAAGGTAAAAGGGGACGCCGGGGAACATAGGAGCGCCGGATTGCAAAACGGACAACGGGGAAAATGCTCGAATGCATAAGACGAACACGTATGCGAATGCGATGCACATGATGACATGATATGAAATGCAGATGATGACATGGCAAAGTGCAGCACGCAAGCACATGACATGGCAACGACGGCGAATAACTGGCGGACACCTGGCGCATCAGATCCGGGGCGTTACAACACTCCACCACTACGAGAGGATCTCGTCCCGAGATCTAGAATGGCACCGGAGGGGAAAACGGAAGAGAAAGAGAAGAGGTAAAACTAAGTTGCTTCTTTGACAAAAGAGTGAAACCACGGAACCTTGAGAGGTTGAAAACTTGAAAGAACGAATACAACAGGGATGAACAAGTCGAAAACACTCCGTTAGAAAAGAGGAACAAGGGATACGACGAGAATCAAGAGGTTTAGTGATAAGATAGATATTGAAACCACTCTGGTTAAAACACGATAGAGAAGGAATAAGAATGACATGATTTGGGCAGCACTCCGACTGAAAATGGAAGGGATTGAACATGAACTTAACAAGATGAAAGCACTTAGATGAGACTTCGGTTAAAAGAGGAATGATAGACATAACACTCCGGTTAAAACGATAAGCAAGCAAAAGGACATGATCTTGGCAAAACAAGATGATGGGTCGAAGAGAGCAACATCACAAAGCCTCCGGAAGAAGAAATAGAAGTTAGATCATTGGAATAAAGGAATGGAGAAGAAAATGACACCTTCTGCCTCAAATGATCTTGGAGAGCACCCTTCCAAGAAGGTTAGAACGGAGTTGTTGAAAAACCAACAACGAAACGAATAGCTTGTAGTGGGCGTATGGAAACATCTCAACATTATGAGGTGCGCTTCTGCCACCAACGGAAACAAATGATTGGACTGATATCAACAAGGAGACGAGAAACTTATTTCACTGGGAGGACAAATGAAGAACTTGGGTCATTTATATGCGCCATAAATAGCAACATTCCTTAGGTTAGGCTTTAGGTGAAATATAACTCAAGATAACTCCAATGAAGAGATTGATGGATTTAAAATACCTCATTCTTGACAACATGTGAGTCATGAAGCATGAACTCAAATTATCAAGAATGACATAACACCACCTCAATGATAAGGTAGAACGAATTGCACTTCGAAATGCAAGAAGAAGAATACTTGAACTTCTCAAAACAAAACATGTGTTGAGCACCATGTTTATTTTGAGTATGGCTTGACGCATCTTGACTCCAAGAGAAATCTTGATGAACAAATGAAGAATGAAAAGAATCCTTGATGACCCACCATGTAGAGCCTCCATGAAGAACTCCGGTAATAAAAGGATGATAGGAAGAAAGAGAAGTTGAAAACACAAAGTGAAGCCTTGCGATGATAAGATGAAACTTTGAAATGATATAACCGAGAAAACTTGGAACTCCGGAAGGAAAGATGAACAAATGAAATCAAGAATTTTGATAAACCTCTGGAATAAGGAATTGAATTTACTCGATGAAACAAGAACAAGAATTACATTATGCTTATCCTTCACCAATTTAAATTGATGACAAACAATGGATTTGGCATACTACTTAATCTCGTAGAAAGGATTAAGATGAGATATTGCTCAACTTGGGAAGGTCTTGATGGAACCACCGGTGGAATGGAAAGAATGAATGAATTAATATGATAACGAAGGAAGTGAAATCTTGAACGAACCACCATAAGAATTGAAAATGAACAAAGAAAAGATAAAGAAACACTGGGAAGAATTAGCAAATGAACGAAGATGCTTGAGGGTATTTAGATACAAATGAACGAATAGATCACGAGCTGATTAGAGAATACTTGAATGATGCACCGGTAAGATTTGGAGAACGAGAGCTGAAGGCTGAGGGTGAATAATTCTGATATTATGTGCTCCGGAGAATCAAACTGAAAAGACTCCTGAAATGCTCCGGATGGGTGAAAAGAATTCTCACAATCAAAACAATTATGAGAGGATGGCATCAATCTAGAACCACGCATCTTGACGAGAATGGAGCAAGATTTAAGAGAAACTCTTCTTCGGTCTTCAAATGTTGAGAATGATGATGAGAAGCACCACCATGAATTGTTGAGGCACTCCGGAATGAGAATTGGAAAAGGGTGAACCAACGATGAAAAGAATATGAAAGATCTTGTTGAAAGACATATGACTGATGAAAATTCATTCTTACGTCAAACTTTGAAAAGAATATTAGAAGCTCTGGGAAAATTAGAAGAGTCAGGTAAGATCCTGGGAAAAGACCTGTGGGTTAGGGCCCACTCAAAAGAAACACCGTTGAACGATTTAAAAGATAGATTGCGCCGGTTGAATTAAATGACTTGAATGAGATAGCATCCTCAAAAGAACTTGAGTGAATTGAGAATGGAAGCTTGTATCTACTGAGATATCTTCAGCACACCGGAACAAATGGAAAGCGAGAGGTGAATGATTAAGAGGTGCACCGGCATAACAAAGCATTTTAAATGAGGAAAAGAATACGATCAACACTGAAAGCTTGAATTGAATCCACCGGAGAAGAAAAGAATGACGAATGACGGACTTGAAACTCTTGACCATCTTCATGATAATCACCGGATAAGAACAATGAAGGAAAGAATGGAGAGGCTTCACAATAATAAAATGGATACTTGATTAAGAAATCTGAGTCCTTGAGGAAAAAGAAAGGGTGGGAGGGCGGGAAAAAAAACAAAGACAACTTGGAACGGATGAAGCAAACACCGTTGAGAAGAACTGATAATTGATCTTGCGAATGTTGAAGTGATCAGATCCACTTCAAGAGAGACACACCGGTTGAAAAAGAATTGGCATGATAATCTCGATGATCAAGAAGGTTAGTATTCACATAGAAATATGAGAACACCGTTTATGGAAGGTATGGATCAACACTTGACTTCGAAGCAACTCGAATACCACAACCCAAAACAAAAACAAAGGATTGGCTTGCAGAATAAGCCGGAAACAAACATATGATAGATCCCATATCGTATCATGTGTCTGTTGGAAAGATATCCTAAGAGATACTTGAATTCCCACCTATAAACTCCCGAAACTTTCTGGTTATGCAATCAGGTGTTGGGGATACAGGGGACACAAAAATATATCACCCAAACTAACAATACCTAGATCCAGCTGTATCCATCCTTCAACACATAACCAAGAAACCTTCGGAAATCGTTTACCTCAACCTTCGAAAAGCATTCGTTATACGAGTTATGGCAATACTCCCGCACTCGCCTCAGTACTGGGCTATCAGGGTTATCTCACCAACAACTGTACAAAAGAGATTTTCGATGTCGGCGTACTAAACTCAGGTATTCCAGAACTGTAACGATAAAATTATGACGACAACACCTCGGAGCTCAACTCCCCGGGACACCTCCTCTAAAACCCCTGCTGACGGGAGGCAACCAAGACAATGTTGTCATCATAAAACCATCGGAACGATTCTAAGGTACCCGCGTGATCCTAAAAAAAATTAGTGAAATTTGAGAAGAGAAGAGTCAAAACTCTACGTCAGGATGCCTTACCAGAGCGATGAGGAGACTGGGAAGTAAAAAGAATTCCTAAACTCTCCGATATATAATTCCTAAATGACTCAAAACATTTTTCTAGACACAACTCGGCCGCCAAAAACGATCAATCAGTGGGGGCTCCTAAGGTCGGGGAAGGCTCTGATTACCAACTTGTAACGCCCTCGATGCGGCTATATCTCCCACGTGTCGAAGCATGACTTAGAGGCATAACCCCATTGAAAGCAATGTTGCAAGTGAGGTAATCTTCACACAACCCATGTAATGCATAAGGGAAAAGATACATAGTTGGCTTACAATCGCCACTTCACACAATTACAAGAGTAAAGCATTACATCAACCAAGTACAATCAGGGCCCGACTATGGAGCCAAAATAAAAGAAGAAACCCCAAAAGCGACAAAGGTCCACGATCGACCCCAACTGGGCTCCACTGCTGATCGACTAGAATGAAACAACATAAAGGATAAGATCCTCATCAAGCTCCTCCTTGAGCTCGGGTACGTCACCTGCACGGTTCATCGGCACCTGCAAGCTGGTTTTTGAAGTATCTGGTGAGTCACGAGGACTCAGCAATCTCACACCCGCGAGATCAAGACTATTTAAGCTTAAAGGTAGGAAAGGGTAGTGAGGTGGAGCTGCAGCAAGCGACTAGCATATATGGTGGCTAACATACGCAAATGAGAGCGAGAAGAGAAGGCAAAGCATGATCGAACAACTATGATCAATAAGTGATCCTGAACTACTTACGTCAGACATAACTCCAACAACCGTGTTCACTTCCCGGACCCCGCCGAGAAGAGACCATCACGGTTACACACGCGGTTGGTGTATTTTAGTTAAGATCAACTTCGGGTTTTCTACAACCGGACATTAACAAATTCCCATCTGCCACATAACCGCGGGCACGGCCTTCGAAAGTTCAAACCCTGCAGGGGTGTCCCAACTTAGCCCATGATAAGCTCTCGCGATCAACGAAGGATATTCCTTCTCCCCGGGAAGACCCGATCAGTCTCGGAATCCAGGCTACAAGACATTTCGACAGCAATAAAACAAGTCCAGCAAAGCCGCCCGGATGTGCCGACAAATCCTGATAGGAGCTGCACATATCTCGGTCTCAGGGCACACCGGATGAGCCAGACGTCGGGTTGGCATAGACCCTGATTGCCCAGGGGGCGCCGGACATCGCTCAGTTTGGACCAGCACTTAGAGAAGCACTGGCCCGGGGGGGCTAAAATAAAGATGACCCTCGAGAGCGCGACTCCCAAGGGAAAAAAAGGCTAGGTGAGGCAAATGGTAAAACCAATGTTGGGCCTTGCTGGAAAAGTCTTATTCAAAGCGAACTGTCCAGGGGGTCCCATAAATCACCCGACCGCGTTAGGGACGCAAAATCCAGGAACATAACACCGATATGACGAAAACTAAGGCGGCAAGAGTGGAACAAAACATCAGGCATAAGGCCGAGCCTTCCACCCTTTACCAAGTATATAGATGCATTAATTAAATAAGATATATTGTGATATCCCAACAAGTAAACATGTTCCAACAAGGAACAACATCTCCATGTTCCAACAAGGAACAAACTTCATCTTCACCTGCAACTAACAACGCTATAAGAGGGGCTGAGCAAAGCGGTAACATAGCCAAACAACGGTTTGCTAGGACAAGGTGGGTTAGAGGCTTGGTTTAACAATATGGGAGGCATGATAAGAAAGTGGTAGGTATCGCAGTATAGGCATAGCAAAGAGCGAGCAACTAGCAAGCAAAGATAGAAGTGATTTCGAGGGTAAGGTCATCTTGCCTGAAATCCCGCAAGGAAGAAGAACGAGTCCATGAAGAAGACAAACGGACGAAGACGAACGAATCCTCACAACTCTGGAACGAAACCGAAGCTAACGAGAGAAGCAACCCGGAAAGAAACAAGCAACATAGTAAACAACCAACACATAAACATGGCATGATATGCGAGATGTGGTATGCAATGCATATGCATGCTTCGGAAGGAAAAGGATGAACAAGGCATAATCTTGGAAAACCAAGTATGCCACTGGAAAGGTGAGGTGATTTCGGTTGAAATCGATATAAAGATCACCGGAATCGGATGCACGGTTTGCAAATGACAAGCAAAACAAGAATGAAAAGAATCTGCCATTAACAGCATGATGCTACTTAACATGCAACAAGAAACTAAGTTACTGCACTCAAACATATCAACAAAGCATATGACAGTAATCTACTCAAGATGCTTGACAAAAGATGAACTCTTAGCTACGGCTAAATCACATCATAACAAGTTCAAACAAGCATGGCAAAAGTGCAAAAGATAACAGGTTCACAGACTTAGTGAAAATAACATGCCAGAAATTAACATCAGGATGACATGTTTAGAGCAATGAAACAACATGCTACAGGATCAGGACATAGCAAAGTAAGGCATGCCATGAATCTACTCAAAGCAACTAACAAAAGTCCCTTACTGACCAAAAGCCAAAAAGGAATAGAAAATATAATAACACCCATGTTAATTTAGCAATTTTCGTTACAGGTTTCAGACTTAGCAGAAAACTGGACATGTCAAAAACAGATAACGAGTAGGCATGTTCGAGAGCTCGATGCACTCAATACAGAGCATTGCATGATAAACTAAGCATACATCCGTCAAGAAGACATGGCATATAAGCTAGGCATGGCAAGAACAACATCATAGCATGCAAGGATCAACTACAACAAGCTTGGCAAAATCGAATAACATGTAAACAATCTGCCAGCAACATTTTATAGCAAAAGTAGAGCTCGGTTGACCCAAGCTATGGCACTCCATAGTTACAAACAAAGGCATGGATGGATAGAACAAATCCATATTCTCAAAAGACTCTTACTGATCATGCTCAAAAGAGGCATAGATCTCTCTGAAACAACATGAACACATGGCATAAAAATAACAGCAGGCAGGGACTTGGTGAAATGACTAAGTCTCTGAAATCAGCAACATTAAGTTACCTCGTTTGCATGCTTGTGCTAGTCACCACAAGGATCACAAAAATACATGGCATAAATATCTGGAAATATGGCATGGCATATTACAGAACACATGTAGAGCTCAACATCATAGGATGCACACATCAATCATGGCAAAAATGACAAAAGTGCATGTTCTGATAAGAATCAGAAACTAACATCACATAGCCTAACAGCATTTCGGGCAACAAGATGAACTCAAATGAAAATGATGCAATGAGATGAAATGATGTACTCGTCGAGACGAACAATTTTACATATTACACGCACGAAGCGGAGCAGTATGCAGAGAGTTATGGCATGATGAACATGGCATGATAAAGCAGCGGATCCGGGGACTTTGCCAAAATTTACCTCCGCGAAAAGTCAACGCGGGACGGAGGGATCCGGGACGGAGCGGATCGGGACGGATCCAGCCGTTTGGTTGGAAGGGTGGGTGGATCTCATCCACCCCGACGAGATCCCACCGGAGAAGACTCCGGCGAGGGCGCGGTGGAGTTCCGGCGGAGGGCGGCTCGCCGGCGTGAGGGGGCGGGGCGACGGACCTCGGAGGAGGCGCGGATCCGGCGGGCGGCGGCGCGGCAAGCCGCGGAGTGGAGCTCCGGCGAGCGGCGTGAGGAGGCGGCAGCCGTGCAGCGGGGCGGCGGCGCCGGGGCACGGGCGGCGGCGGCTAGCTGGGGCGCGCGGAGGCGACGCGAAGGGCGGCCGACGCGGGCTCGCGCGGGAGGCCGGCGGAGGCGGCGGGGAGATCCGGGCCGGGCGGGCCCGCTGCGGGCCACGCAGGCCGGCGGCAGAGGAGAGAGAGGCGGGGGCGACGTGACGGCGTGTGAGTGGAGGAGGGAGGTGGCGGCGCTGACGTGGCATCGCCGGATTGGTTCGGGTGATGTGGCGGCGGCGGTGGACATGTCCGGCGACGGGATGGACATGTCCGGCGGCGCGAGGAAGAAGAGGACTAGGGTTAGACCGCGAAGTTGGACGGGGTGCACTTATTTATAGGTAGAGGGGGCTAGGAAGCTCCAAATGGAGTGCGGTTTTCGGCCACGCGATCGTGATCGAACGACTGAGAGGATAGAAGGGGTTAGGATGGGTTTTGGGCCACTTAGAAAGGGGTGTTGGGCTGCACCAAAAGAGGCCTTTGCGGTTACCCGGTTAACCGTTGGAGTATCAAACGGACTCCGATTGACCCGAAACTTGACAGGCGGTCTATCGGTGCTAAACCAAGGCCGCTTGGCAAACCTCGGTCCATTCCGAGAAAGTTTAATAACCGCTCACGGAAAAAGGTAAAAGGGGACGCCGGGGAACATAGGAGCGCCGGATTGCAAAACGGACAACGGGGAAAATGCTCGAATGCATAAGACGAACACGTATGCGAATGCGATGCACATGATGACATGATATGAAATGCAGAGGATGACATGGCAAAGTGCAGCACGCAAGCACATGACATGGCAACGACGGCGAATAACTGGCGGACACCTGGCGCATCAGATCCGGGGCGTTACAACACTCCACCACTACGAGAGGATCTCGTCCCGAGATCTAGAATGGCACCGGAGGGGAAAACGGAAGAGAAAGAGAAGAGGTAAAACTAAGTTGCTTCTTTGACAAAAGAGTGAAACCACGGAACCTTGAGAGGTTGAAAACTTGAAAGAACGAATACAACAGGGATGAACAAGTCGAAAACACTCCGTTAGAAAAGAGGAACAAGGGATACGACGAGAATCAAGAGGTTTAGTGATAAGATAGATATTGAAACCACTCTGGTTAAAACACGATAGAGAAGGAATAAGAATGACATGATTTGGGCAGCACTCCGACTGAAAATGGAAGGGATTGAACATGAACTTAACAAGATGAAAGCACTTAGATGAGACTTCGGTTAAAAGAGGAATGATAGACATAACACTCCGGTTAAAACGATAAGCAAGCAAAAGGACATGATCTTGGCAAAACAAGATGATGGGTCGAAGAGAGCAACATCACAAAGCCTCCGGAAGAAGAAATAGAAGTTAGATCATTGGAATAAAGGAATGGAGAAGAAAATGACACCTTCTGCCTCAAATGATCTTGGAGAGCACCCTTCCAAGAAGGTTAGAACGGAGTTGTTGAAAAACCAACAACGAAACGAATAGCTTGTAGTGGGCGTATGGAAACATCTCAACATTATGAGGTGCGCTTCTGCCACCAACGGAAACAAATGATTGGACTGATATCAACAAGGAGACGAGAAACTTATTTCACTGGGAGGACAAATGAAGAACTTGGGTCATTTATATGCGCCATAAATAGCAACATTCCTTAGGTTAGGCTTTAGGTGAAATATAACTCAAGATAACTCCAATGAAGAGATTGATGGATTTAAAATACCTCATTCTTGACAACATGTGAGTCATGAAGCATGAACTCAAATTATCAAGAATGACATAACACCACCTCAATGATAAGGTAGAACGAATTGCACTTCGAAATGCAAGAAGAAGAATACTTGAACTTCTCAAAACAAAACATGTGTTGAGCACCATGTTTATTTTGAGTATGGCTTGACGCATCTTGACTCCAAGAGAAATCTTGATGAACAAATGAAGAATGAAAAGAATCCTTGATGACCCACCATGTAGAGCCTCCATGAAGAACTCCGGTAATAAAAGGATGATAGGAAGAAAGAGAAGTTGAAAACACAAAGTGAAGCCTTGCGATGATAAGATGAAACTTTGAAATGATATAACCGAGAAAACTTGGAACTCCGAAAGGAAAGATGAACAAATGAAATCAAGAATTTTGATAAACCTCTGGAATAAGGAATTGAATTTACTCGATGAAACAAGAACAAGAATTACATTATGCTTATCCTTCACCAATTTAAATTGATGACAAACAATGGATTTGGCATACTACTTAATCTCGTAGAAAGGATTAAGATGAGATATTGCTCAACTTGGGAAGGTCTTGATGGAACCACCGGTGGAATGGAAAGAATGAATGAATTAATATGATAACGAAGGAAGTGAAATCTTGAACGAACCACCATAAGAATTGAAAATGAACGAAGAAAAGATAAAGAAACACTGGGAAGAATTAGCAAATGAACGAAGATGCTTGAGGGTATTTAGATACAAATGAACGAATAGATCACGAGCTGATTAGAGAATACTTGAATGATGCACCGGTAAGATTTGGAGAACGAGAGCTGAAGGCTGAGGGTGAATAATTCTGATATTATGTGCTCCGGAGAATCAAACTGAAAAGACTCCTGAAATGCTCCGGATGGGTGAAAAGAATTCTCACAATCAAAACAATTATGAGAGGATGGCATCAATCTAGAACCACGCATCTTGACGAGAATGGAGCAAGATTTAAGAGAAACTCTTCTTCGGTCTTCAAATGTTGAGAATGATGATGAGAAGCACCACCATGAATTGTTGAGGCACTCCGGAATGAGAATTGGAAAAGGGTGAACCAACGATGAAAAGAATATGAAAGATCTTGTTGAAAGACATATGACTGATGAAAATTCATTCTTACGTCAAACTTTGAAAAGAATATTAGAAGCTCTGGGAAAATTAGAAGAGTCAGGTAAGATCCTGGGAAAAGACCTGTGGGTTAGGGCCCACTCAAAAGAAACACCGTTGAACGATTTAAAAGATAGATTGCGCCGGTTGAATTAAATGACTTGAATGAGATAGCATCCTCAAAAGAACTTGAGTGAATTGAGAATGGAAGCTTGTATCTACTGAGATATCTTCAGCACACCGGAACAAATGGAAAGCGAGAGGTGAATGATTAAGAGGTGCACCGGCATAGTGGGACTGCACTACAGTACATCAGACCGAAGTAGGAAGGATAAAATTACCATCCGACAACACGAGCGACTGAGTTGAGGGAGAGTTGATGCTCTGTTTTACCTACACAATCCTCTACATCACCACATAGCGTCATGGCCTTTCGTGAGCCGTCGCCAAAGTTTACAGAGACGAAATCGAGACCTTGAAAAGAAGTCTGGTGCACAGTGCACTGCTCATCTCAAGTAAATTGGACCTTGAAACCAGGCAGGCTAGCTGATATAGATACAGAAGTTCATTACTCAACCTCTCCAGCCATAACATTGATGGAATTGTCCTTCACTCCTTCAGTGTAACACTAAAGTAGATCCATGAGTAGTTACATTCATCTTTTCTTTGACTAATAGTGTAACGGGCATCTCTCACGGCTACGAAAGCGATGTGCAAATGAAACAACAGGGGCACACATAATTACAGATAGCGCACCTACATTGACTTGTAGTCAAAGCACATCAAGGGTCGGATTTGCAACGATTTGCTACTCCACTACTAATGGCTTTGTTACAAGATCTATGCTCGTTTTTTTCCCCGAAAGAGCATGGAACAACCTTTTGTAGCCACTAAGATAACCAGATCATGGGAACATGCCTTCGAGGAACTCTTCGAAACCTTCATACTTGTTTCCTGAACTCCTTGAAGAAGCTCCCTTCCGATCTGCAGCATTTTTGCAAGAGTAAGTTTCATGCCGCTCGAATCTATGGCATCCCTATATCCCCAATAAACAAACACAAGATGCATGCATGGGCACAGAATAATCGACAAAGCCCAAGGCTGTTGCAGGTTCTGGTGAGCCCAATGCAGGCATATGTTCTACTGAGCGCAGAGCCATGACATTTGCGTACATGAATAAACACGAGATCTGTGTTCCAAATAGGCCTTATTTACAAGGCCCGAGATCCGTGACCGGGGCCCATTCCCAGGTGGAAACCACATACACAATTACCCTGAGTCAAGTGAACTCAACATTTAGGTGCCAAATATCTTGAAGTGTTGTTCGGACTTCAGGAAAAAGGATGGTGCCAATAGGCCACGGGGATGTTATAAAAACCCTGTTTGACTTTTGGCCGCCTGAGGAGTACAGTAGCCAAGCAAGCCATTAACTAAGTATTTGCCCCCCCCCCCCCAACCCAACAAAGTACATGACCAATATAAAAGGCGTATCCAATAAGTTGTACCTTTTTTCTTTCTTCTATCTTTCTTGGCCTCATCCTCAGAGGTATTATCACTTTATTCATGTTCTCTGCAGCTTGAACAGAGGCAAAGAATGTAGTGCAACAAAATAATGGGGTTGGAAAAGAACAAGTTGCAAAGTTTTTCGGGGTTGTAGATTTTGTCTTCTTTTTCTCTCTGTTCTTTTTGTGCAAGACAATTATCGACTAACAAGTTGCAAATCCACCATTGATATGCAATTGAGCCGTTAATTCATTTTTTGTCCAAGTTACAAATAAATGCTATTTATTTTCTAGAAGGTCAAAGTGCCACCACAAGTTAGAAGTTAGAACTTGGAGCATGTTTGAAAATTTTAGATAAGCATATTGGTCTTATCCACGCTATTTACTAAATACATTTGTAACGTCGGTTACATATAAAAGGTTCTCCAAAGCAAAAGAAATTATACCAAAATACTTCTTCTTTTGCAGGAAGTACCAAAATACTATTGAACCATGGAATTTCGTCATTTTCATTTAGTGCAAAATATATGCCCTAACTAGAACTTTCCCCAACGCGAGTCAAAACTAAAAATGCAAAATCAAAAAAGTGGGACTGCACTACGGTACATCAGACTGAAGTAGGAAGGATAAAATTACCATCCGACAGCACGAGCAGCAGAGTTAAGGGAGAGTTGATGCTCTGTTTTACCTAGACAATGCTCTACATCACCACATAGCGTCACGGCCTTTCGTGAGCCGTCGCCAAAGTTTACAGAGACGAAATCGAGACCTTGAAAAGCAGTTTGGTGCACAGTGCACTGCTCATCTCAAGTAAATAGGACCTTGAAACCGGGCAGGCTAGCTGATATAGATACAGAAGTTCATCACCCAACCTCTCCAGCCATAACATTGCTGGAATTGTCCTTCACTCCTTCAGTGTAACACTAAAGTAGATCCACGAGTAGTTACAGTCATCTTTTCTTTGACTAACAGTGTAACGGGCATCTCTCACGGCTACGACCGCGATGTGCAAATGAAACAACAACTCCTTCAGTGTAACACTAAAGTAGATCCACGAGTAGTTACAGTCATCTTTTCTTTGACTAACAGTGTAACGGGCATCTCTCACGGCTACGACCGCGATGTGCAAATGAAACAACAGGGGCACACATAATTACACATAGCGCACCTACATTGACTTGTAGTCAAAGCACATCAAGGGCCGGATTTGCAACGATTTGCTACTCCACTACTAATGGCTTTGTTACAAGATCTGTGCTCGTTTTTTTTCCCGAAAGAGCATGGAACAACCTTTTGTAGCCACTAAGATAACCAGATCATGGGAACATGCCTTCGAGGAACTCTTCGAAACCTCCATCGTTGTTTCCTGAACTCCTTGAAGAAGCTCCCTTCCGATCTGCAGCATTTTTGTAAGAGTAAGTTTCATGCCGCTGGAATCTATGGCATCCCTAAATCCCCAATAAACAAACACGAGATGCATGCATGAGCACAGAATAATCGACAATGCCCAAGGCTGTCTTACAACTGAGCGCAGAGCCATGACATTTGCGTACATGAATAAACACAATATATGTGTTCCAAATAGGCCTTATTTGCAAGGCCCGAGATCAGCCGTGACCTGGGCTCATTCCTAGGTGGAAACCACACACACAATTAATCTAAGTCAAGTGAACTCAACATTTAGGTGCCAAATATCTTGAAAAGTGCTGTTCGGATTTCAGGAAAAAGGATGGTGCCAAGCAAGCCATTAACTAAGCATTAGACCCCTGCCCCTCAACCCAACAAAGTACATGATAATATAGAAGACGTATCCAATCAGCTGTACCTTTTTTCTTTCTTCTATCTTTCTTGGCCTCATCCTCAGAGGTATCATCACTTTCTTCATGTTCTCTGCAGTTTGAACAGAGTCAAAGAATGTAGTGCAACAAAATAATGGGGTTGGACAAGAACAAGAACTTAAGATACCTCTTTCTCTTGTCCCTGTCTTTCAACTCAATTTCCTTTTCACCGTAGGGATCCTCCTCCTTCTCTTTCTCTTTCTCCTTCAGCCTCTTATAAGCAAGCTTTTCTGCACATCTTTCATAATGAACTACAATCAGGCTAAATGATCAATTGGGCACTTGCTTGAACAAAATGAAAGCATAAAAGACGAAGCAAGATTCAGTGGTCCAAGGAAAAGTTAAAGAAATATAACTATCATGGTAAGAAAGAGCAGTGCCAAATCTGGTGCAAACAAATCCTATTATGGAACAGTGGATTCACTAACCCCTTGCAAGCTACCAGCTTCACTAGTGCTTGTTTCTGCTCCCCTGCTTCAACATAAGAAAAATTCACCTGAAAATGATAAGCGAAAAATGTAAGTGCTACAAGTACAGCTGAAACAGTTCTTTATAAAATGTGTTTTGTGTTTTACACATTTTAGCATGAGCAATAGGATTTTAGTCAACAACATACCTCATAACTACCTAGCCCACGTTTTTCATCACAACGCCTATTGCCACAGATAAATTGCCCTGCAAAAGAGCATATTCTGAATATTGCTAAAGATTTTGGATTCTGAACAAGAAATATCTGATCCTGTTTAAGCGAATAGACAATTTTCAGAAAAAAAAAACAAATTCTGTATTGTCTAATACCTAAGTATAAGAAAACTACAATGATGGCTTCCAAAATGTAGAAATTCAGTAATGATTTGTTTTTGAGTTTGGTGGTAATTTGGTGCAAGCACCCCAACTGCACTCAGACATACAGCTAAATAAAAGAAAAGTATGCCAAAGAAATAAAGCTTTAAGCTCAGTAACCTTTAATTACAATTTCTTTAAATACCCTTTTAAGTTCTAGACTTCCATTTGAATGATCAGCTACTAGCAACAGA
The DNA here is from genome assembly GCA_032464435.1 of Aegilops umbellulata. NCBI lineage: Eukaryota > Viridiplantae > Streptophyta > Magnoliopsida > Poales > Poaceae > Aegilops > Aegilops umbellulata. The sequence goes on along the minus strand of CP136060.1, from coordinate 587,756,614 downwards.
ATACTCATACAATTTAAGTTCAGTCATACTTTTCAGAGAAATTATTTTAGATGGAAATTAATAGACGGGATTGCTTAAGAATACCTTTGCCAGATATCACTTCCTTCTCTGTTCTCCATCTCAATCCAATCTGCAGGAGAATATACCCTTGTAAGATGGGATTCATATCCAAAACTACAGATGATTTTAGAAGGGGAAAAAAACTATTGTTGCCTTTAGATGTCCCTCCAAAAGTCATGCCATGCATTCTTCCTTTTGTATATCATTCAAGACTAAAGGAGAAACTACATGTTTACATCAAGAAACATTATTCATTTACATAGGGTTAAAGCACCATACCTTAACTTTTTTATACTGGGTCATGTCAGCAATGCAATACCTGCCTCAAGTTAAGGACCATAAGCACACTATATTTAAGTCTTACAAAATTACGAAGAATAGCCCACACATCAAATATAGCTCCCATTTATACAAGCAATGATCAATACTGGTTGACAGAAAGCACAAGTTCATGAGGCACTGAGGTGAAACCATGAAGCACTTAAGTCTTCATGCAGAAGAGCATACGAATACAGAGGACAGCAAGAGATATATGCCCTTTACAGGTTTAAGATACATTCACATGCTTTATGACTATTTACATTACCAAACTATTAAATAACTATATGTAATGACATTAGCATCAGCATACATGAACTTGTTATTTCACAAAATTATCTGAAAAATATGCCATGTACTGACATGTCCTCATAGAAAGAACAATGCAATATAAAATATACTAAAAATGGATACTCTTTAAAAAGCTTGTCATAGTAACGTTTGACCAGCCTCTTCTCCCAAGTTGAATCCATGTCATCTTCCTCGGAAAGAATGAACCTTTCAAATGATAGAAGAAGAAAAGTGAGGCATTTATGAAATTATGAGTTTCCTAAAACCACAGGCATATGTTAATAGGACGTGGTTCAGACCTGTATCCTTCTCTCAATGTATCTTTATCAGTTTTGATGGGCAGACTGTTATCCACATTTTTCTCATGGCCATAAAACTGAACTGTTGAAAGGTAAAGACATGTATCAGTGGCACCCAGAAAATGAATGATGGATATTGTGTATGCTAAGGTTAAAAGAACTGTAAGGTTGAGTGTCTGATCTCCAATTCTTTCTACACCGAAGGGGTCTATTCTTTCATTCCACTATTTTCTGAGATTGGGATGCATTAAAAAAAGTTTGGCAATGAAGCGATGATCTATTTATGTGTTGATATTTGGCCAAAAAAATGCACCATTGCACAGGACTGGTTATCAATATATTGGAGACCAGGAAATAATCCTATGTTAAAAATGCATATTAGAATGTTATCTATATTAAGCTAGGTAACAAGTTATGGTAGAAATACACAATCCATGTATGGATGAAGGTAGCCCCCAATTATTCCTTAAGTAGAGGGGACTGTTCATCATTCAGTTTCTTTGGGAAACCAAGGCTGAGCAAATAAATAGCTCATTATGTGCCATTGCCCCAGTTTCCATTTCACTATGAAAGGGCAACTCAATCCTCTATCCACACTTTACATCGGGACAAGACAAGGTAACAATATATCACAATTAAAGGTACTACTAAAGCAAGCTCACCAGCATACTAAATGATTGTAATCAACTACAATGGCAGAAGCCTACAGAGGTAACCAGATTCTAGTGTGATGGTTGCTCAATTCCACACAGAATTCAGCATTTGAGATAACTAGCAATAACAGGAGCACGAGAAGGCTGAGGGATCAATTTTGGAGAATCGATGACTATGTTTGTATGTGGAGTTACAGCAGAACTGCAACTGTTTTTTGCATACTTGAAAGTTACAACTTACACGTGTCCCCTGTTTTTGAACACTATTAGTGCTACCAATTAGAATTTGGCTTGCCTAACTCATGATTCATTACCAAGCCATTTTATTCCCAAACCATTTTGTTCAACCACAAATAAATACCTTAACCAAACACAATTCCAGAATCAATCAGCAAAAAGGGAGAGTCGTAATGTGACCTGTCTATGGGTTGACATTGGGCAAAAAACATAAATCTCATATTAAATATCCATATTAGAATGTTGTTTGTATTAAGCTAGGTGACAAGTTACACATAGAAATACAAAATCCATGTATGGATGAAGGTAGCCCCCAATTATTCCTTAAGTAGAGGGGACTGTTCAACATTCAGTTCCTTTTGGAAACCAAGACTAAGCAAATAAATGACTCATTATATGCCACTGCCCCAGTTTCCTTTTCACTATTGAGACAAGGTACAAATATATTAGACTTAAAGCTACTCTAAAGCAGGCTGCACAATGAACGGTTGTGATCAATTACAAAGCCAGAGGCATATATAGTAGTTGTGGTGTGTTGGATGCTGAATTCCATACAGAGGTGAGCACTTGAGCTAATTAGTAATAACACAAGCACAAGAAGTTTGCAGGGTCAATTTTGTATGCGTAGTTACATCGGAAATGCAAGTTTTTAGCGGACTTGCAAGTTACAAATTTTGCCTGCTCTTTGAACCCCCACCACCAAGTATAATTTGGTTTACCTAACTCGTGATTTCGTTACCATGCTATTTTATTCAAAAACCCATTTTCATCAACCATAACCAACACAAATCCAGAGTCAATGAGAGAAAATTGGGGCAAAGATAATAACAGCATGCTTTTGCAGGAAACAAGAGCAGCAGCAGGAGATCATACCATAATCCTTCATGAACTTGTTATGGCGATCGTACGCGTTGAGCCCCCGGATGTGCGACTGGTACTGCCTGCATCCATGAATCATCCAGAGTCGTGAAGCAACAATTCAGCCTATGAACCACAAGCTAACGAACGAAAAGATCGACCCAAAGGCCGAAAACCATTGCCTTCGATTAGCACGCTAGGATACTCTAACCTGTACAAGGCAATTATGGGCCAAGACGTAAATTACAGTTCGCGGACACGATTATTTTGCATATCACCAAGATTTTTAAAAAAAGTAGTAAACCGTGCAGAACATTGTAAAACACAGCATTACTTGTGCTGGGAGATTAGTTTGTGTATCCTCGACAATTAAAAGTAGTAAACCATGTGAGCATTGTATCCTCGATAATTAAAACTACTACTAAATCATGTGAGCATTTCTCGTTAGCAGTCTTAACAACGGAATTTAGAATAAAAAAAAGCTAGGGTTTTTATAGCCGATTCGAGCAGAAAAAAAATCAGATTAAATCGACGAGTAATAAATCGAAGAAGGTAAATAGAGGGACGCGACGAGATGCTTACATCCTCCTCTCCTCCCTGTCGAAGATGGCGGACCTGAGCCGCCCCAGCGACGCCATGGCGCGCTCTCGCCCGCTCCGCCTCGGCTGAGCCCCTCAGCAGCCGCGGCCGGCGCGCGAGCACCAGCCGACCGACAGGATGCCGCGCCGGGGTTTGGGGGAGGATGGTAAGCGAGCGGCGGCGGCGGCGGCGGCGGCGGCCGAGTAGGGGCGCACCACCGGGTGCTGGAGGCTGGAGACTTGAGGTGGCAGAACGGAACCACGATGTGGGCAGCGGGCCGCTATTGGACCAGAGCCCATCTCATGGGCCGGGCCTTTTAGCAGCGGAGCACAAAGGGCAATCTTACCCCTCAAAAACATAATACAAGGGCCAGCCAGCCCACCTCACGGGGTTGATGAGTCGGTGGGACTCGGAGGGAAGTGGAAGTCGGCGTGCTGAGTTTTTGTCAATCCAAGAATTTTACCAGCTGTTAAAATTCGTAGATTCTCTGATGAATTTTATTAGATTTATTATTGATAGATTGATCTTGACATATATAGTTTGAAGTTGAAGATTGTAGTAATCTCAACAGCGTTATATTAGATTTTGCACAAGTTTGTCTATTTCTGTTAGTAGTATGCACAATAACAGAGGTGATATGATGACGACCTTAGCATCTAGATATAGTGTATGTCTAGACGCATAATAATATCTATATATCAACTTAAAAAGGCTAAAACGACATATAATTTGAAACGAAGGGAGTACTTCTATAGTGTATCCAAATATAATTACATGGAAATAGGATCTATGCTGCCTTTTGCTTTGTGCACAGAGAAAGGCAATGCTACACTTATGTAAATCAAGTTACGTGTTTTACGTAAAAAATGAAATATGGGTAACTAGGATTGGAGAAGGGGGAAGGGCCCCCACCCACCTGGAAATCGGGGAGGGGGGGGGTAATGATTAAAACCTCATCAAGTGTCAGAGTGCTTTCGTCCAGAAGCGCTCCATTCACGACAATTTCATGCATTTTCAGAACCTCATCAAAGACCTACATCACCGGAACATCCTAGCCCTCTTTCTCAAGCGGGATATCTCAAAGGCCTTCGACTCCGTCATTGGGTTTTCCCTGCTGGAGGTTCTCCAACGCTTTGGGTTTGGTCAGCGTTGGCGAGACTAGATTTGTATGTCTTTGTCCTCTGCTTCGTCCAGGGTCCTACTTGCAATTTGTTCCATTCAACTTGATTCGCGGAAGCATTGCTGTGTCGTGTGCTTAGAGCATCTGCAATGACATTGGCTTTGCCTAGAGTGTACTCAATTCTTGCATTATACTTGTAGATCATTTCCACCCAACGAGTCTGACGAAGGTTGAGGTTGGGTTGAGTGAAAATATACTTGAAGCTTTTATGATCGATATAGACTTCAAACTGTCTGCCCAATAAGAGATGCTTCTGGGTAATTAAAGTATGAACTACCATGGCTAACTCAAGATCATGACTAGGATATTTCTTCATTTTGGCCTCAATTAATGAGAAGTGTAAGCCACAACTTGCTTGTCTCGCATAAGCACGCCACCGAGACATAGCAATGAGGCATCACAGAAAACTTGAAAAGGCTTGGATTCATTGGAAATAACAAGAACTGTAGCTGAAATGAGCTTATTAATGCAACATCACACTCTGGAGTTTAAGAACTTCTTCACATTTGAGATTTGACAATTGCTTGGCAATGTTGGAGAAGTTCTGCACGAACCTTCGATAATAATTTGTCAGGCGCAAGAAATTTCATAGTTGCTTAACATTTTGAAAAGGTTGCGACTTGACAATAGCTTCAAATTTCTTAGAATTCATCGAGATGTCGTTTGTTGAGATAAAAAAGCCGAAGATAAAGTACCTCATTGAGACAGAATTCACACTTAGAGAATTTAATATAAAAACGTTGTTCCCTGATCTTGCCGAGCACTAAGCGAAGATGATTTGCAAATTTTTCGTTGGACTTGGAGAAACCAGCATGTCATCGAGATAAATTAGGTTAAACTCATTCTTGAATGGGAAGAAATTCATCATGCAGGGCATAATTTATATATTTATATATTTATGGTCACTGCCTTTATTTATACTAAATATTTTTACTTCCTTACTTCTCATTATCCCAAAATATAACTAGTATTTTCATTATATCTAACAATATTTAACTCATGACCGCATTAATAATATTTAAACACAAACATTACTTGCATTGAACGCAATCTTATATAATTATAAATGCAACAAGGAAAGTACAAAACCTTTTTATGATGGAAACTGTGTTACTTTTTAAAAAAGGGCATTTGTTGAAATAAGTTTCAATGATCTTTGTATAAACAAAGCACAAAAAATGAAAATATCAAATTAATGAATCTGTGGAGTAATTTTTTCCACTTATTAAAGATAATAAAACCGAGCCATATGTCGGGTCTACTTTGGATGGTCTGCACATGCATTCTGCTTGACATTTTATATGTATTATATTGTTTATATGCGTTTTTGTGTGTTTATTTATAAATTAATATCTTGATAGAGGATTCTACTATGCACAGGTCCAAGAAGTTTATTGTGTATAATCTCCATTCTCACTAGTAGTCTTATTAGTTAGATCATCTTCTCTACTATTATTGATCCACAGTGTTTAGTTATGTATGATCAATTTTTTGTACATTATGCTTTATGTGTCATTTAAATAATGTAGTGCCAGATTTCTCAACGCATTGGCATATAATGAATTATTTTTTTATATTAATAGATGATGGAACAAAAACTATTTCCCTTCAAAGTGAAAAATCTTTCAGTGAAGCAAATATTAGTGCACGAGTTCTTTTGTATACAAGAAAATTTTTTGGCATGTCTTGGTAGGTACGTGGCAACCGTATCATCAGAGTTAAACTTTAGAATTAGTATTTGTGATAAATGAATTCAAATGCATTTCCAATAGAGAATGTAATACACATATCTAGTGAACTGTAAACAGAAGTTATCCACAGACTCCTTGAAGGGGTTGTATAAAAGATTATGAAACTAATAGTGAGAAGAGCAAAAGCTTTCCTCAAATTCCTTTGCATATATTCAAATTCATCAATCTATCTAATTCCCCTAATTTATTTTCCTTTTGTGTATGTGTATATTTCTTCCTAGTGTATGCATTTTATCCATCTGACTGAAATCCTAATCAACCGAAGCTCGAACATGAAACTAATGTCGTTCCATGGGATCACTCCGTTGTAATCTCTCCAAAGTATGGGGTGTGAAAAAAAAAGTAGGGCGTGTGACACATGTTGTGGACTGTGGTTGGGTCCTTGTGCTTCTATAAAAATCCGACGGAAGACAAATTCAGAACTCTCTTCTGAGGATTCGGCAGCCGCAGTCGTCGAATTATGAAAACAAGGAAACAATAGCCGGCGGAAATCAAGAGACCAGGAGGGGAATGGGCAGAGCGTGCAGGTGCGGTGGCCGTGTGCAGCCCAGTGGTTGAGGCAGCCACGGTGGAAGACGTGGCGGCGCACGCACGTGGCGCCATGGAAGTCGGCGAGGCACACCGCGCAGCCCTCAGGGAGGAGTGCCGAGTCGTCTCCGGTGCTGGATGTAGAGAGTGCGTCGAAGCACACAGCCAGTGCGTGCTCCTCCAGCTCCACGAGGCGGTGGTCTTCGTGGTAATGCTCCTGGTGGTGCCAGTGGTCGGTAGTGGAGTAGTGGAAGTTGAGGTCATCGTCGGCGCCGGCGCCTGCGAGGCGGAGCAGCCAGGAGGAGAGGCGGCCGAGGTGATAGAGCAGGAAGGCGAGGTTGAGCAGCAACCTCGGCACCTCCACGTACACCGGCGCGGGGAACCCCATTCACTGGTCTGAGAAGAAGGAGAATCCTTTTGCAACCTTACGGACAAATACAAAAGGTGGCGAGCAAGAGCTAGCGAGAGACGATGAAGATGCGCAGGAGGAGGAGGAGGGGTCTCACATGGCAGAAAAAGCCAGCTCCGTCGTTTATAAGGAGAAGCAGCAGCAGCGGAGCTAGGGAGCTAGGAGAGCTGGACGTGGAAGGAGAAGAGCATTGTGTGGCTAGTGGCTGGCTACAGGGGTGTGGGTTGCAGGATGGCGACAGAGATGTACCACAGTCGACAGGTGACACAGGAGTACGTGCTTAATTAATCAACTGTTGTTAGAATTTTCGGCGATGTGCATTCAATGGGAGGCGACGCTTCTGTTGAAGACGAGGTGCTACGGTGACTTACCCGCATCTTCTTTCAGTGGGAGAAGATGCCGGCTCCGCTCTCAGCTGCACCTGCATGAGTGCGCATGTGCATACCTTACGAGAAAGCTAGACATCCTTTTGTTTTGAAGCTGAAAGCTCAATCGCCCATGCTGCATGGCGCCCCTAGCTAAACAGTGCACACCATGTGTTCTCCGGTCACCCGGAAAGGTCCAATTACAGTGAGGCCATTCATCCGTCTATATTACCGGGCGAACAGGCGACGGAGTTTGGAATGAATAGTTAGGCGGATCAAGCGGCCTTTTTTCTGGGAGATGGGCCAGGTGGTCTAAGTTGAAGGAAACTGTTGTTGGGCTGGCCTACCACTGTGGTGGAGGATTGCTCTTGGGCTGGGCGGTTTATTGCGTGCTTTTGACCTGCAAAAGGCACAACGACATATGCGAGAGTTATATCTCGCTTATAGCGAGACAGAAGAAGTACTCGCCTGAAGCATTCGTAGTTATGAGCCAGCCCATTTTCGTGTTTTAGCTTGCTCGCTTGCTGTGTTCATTCGTTCGTGGCTATCACACTGTTGTTATTCCCCCCCCCCCCCCTGAAATTTACACCTGTAGGCATTGATTACTTCAATTATAATAGTAATTATAGAGAGATGAAAAGCATACAAGCAATAGAAAATAAGGAAGGTAAAAGCGGTTGTATTGCTGCATACTATCCTCGCCGAAACTATCAAGCACCCACGACCTTCACCGTCGCCGGAGAAGGCGAGCACCGGAAATTGTTACATATGGTGACGTTTGAAGAAATCCCTAGTCAAGAGGCCTTAATGAACTGTGATAGCCACCAAGCCCAGAAGGCTGGATCTCGCCCGATAAGGAACATCGGCCGGAGGTGCCCTCCGAGCCTCTTCAACGCTGGATCCGGGGCCAACGCCAACCCGCCCATCAACAGGCAGCTGGATCCTCCACCGTCTTTCGCATATCTGCAACAGTCCTCACCGCCGCACTCGAAGAGCAGTCAATCAACGCCCATCACACCAAGACGTAACACTTGATCGAAGTCGCTCGAACAACTTGTACTTCACAAGCATCTCGTCGATGCCAGCAACATCACCAAAGAGCAGGAGCTCGGGCTAAAAGACCATTATTCCTATGAGCACCATCAGCATCAGCATCAGCCCCACCATGACACCGACAGAGAAAACTCGTAAAACCTAGAAGCTCTTGGACTACTACATACGCCTGAACAAGAAACTGAGGCTCCCCTCACCCTCGCGATGCCAAGATAGCGATCAGGGAGGAACAGGGTCGTGGAATCACCGGCGGGGGGCCTAGATCTGGAACCGTCGCTGCCTCCTATTGGCTCGCAAGAGGAAACGGTTCGTGTGTGCGTCACACCAAAAGTTGGGGAGCACGCCTCTTGTTTTGTCTTTTCTTCTTGCCGTTGCTACGTTCGGTCGTGGACTACTCCGTTCACCATTTTCTTAGATATTTTCAAAAAAATTCACCAATTTCATCGTTTCTTTCCTGGTTTTCATAGTTTTTATTTTCTTCGGTTTTCTTTGCTTCTTTTTTGTTTTCACTGCCTTTTTCTTTTCTTTCTTTGGTTTTCTTTGATCTGTCTCTTTCTTTCTGGTTTTTCATCGGTTTTCTTTATTTGTTTCTTGTTTTACACTGTTTCAATTTTTGGCATCATTTTTCTTTTGCTATGGGGATTTCTTTGTTTCTTTTTTATTTTCATTGTTTCTTTATCGAATTTCACTTTTCCCCGCTCTTTTTACATTTGTTTCCTTTTTAATTTCCAATTTTTCTTTGTTTTCTTTGGGGTTTTATTTTTTACTTTGTTTAATTCTGTTGGTTTTCTTCGTTTTTCTTTGATTTTTTGTTGGTTTTCCTTGGTTATTTTTTATTCAACACATAACTACTTTTCTCAACACACAACATATATTTTTAGTGACATGCGAAGAAAAACTGTTGACAAATGTTGAACATTTTTTCGATTACACGATGTAAATTTTTCCTTCAATTCAAGTTTGGAATTTTTTTTTAAATAAATGGTCAACATTTTTCAAATACATGGTGAACGTTTGTTCGATGTAAATAAACATTTTTCACAGACAATATATATATTTTGTATGCATCAGGAACATTTTGGAAATACAGAATTGAGTTTTTAAAATACATATGTTTTATATTTCTACTTTTAGTTAATATATATTCTACAATTTTTCGTATACATCAAGAACACTTTTGTATAAAGGTTTAACATTTCTTAAATACATGACCAACATTTTGTTATACACATTGTATATTTTTTAGTATACATTATTCATATACATGAGAAACATTTTTTCTATACGCATTTAACATTTTTAAAATGCTTGATTAATATTTTATCAAATGTTTGATTAACATTCTCAAATATATGATCAATGTTTTTCACACACATTGCATATTTTGTGTATACATTATTCGCAACATGAGAAAAATAATTCAAATGCTTGATTAAACATTTTCAAATACTTCACTAAAAATTTTCAAATGCTTGATTAAAAAAATTGAAATACATGAAGAACTTCTTTCATACACATTGTATATTTTTTGTATACATGAGAAGCATTTTTTCTATACACATTTAACATTTTTTAAATGCTTGGTTAGCATTTTTCAAATATTTGATTACCATTTTTCAAATGCTTGATTAACATTTTTTAAAGACATGACCATTTTTTTTCATACACGTTGTTTTTTCATATATTTTTCATAGACATGTGAAACATTTTTTTGTACACATTATTTTTTTAATTTTTTATGGAGATTGTATTTGTAAAATGTATATTTAGAATATTTGAAGTATAAAAAAGTAAAAAAATACAGCAAAAACAAGAAACAAAAAACATGGAAAAAATAAAAGGTGAAGTTGTGGACTGCCTCCCGCGAGCCAATAAGAGCCCAGTCCAGTAAAGCGATCACTTTATGCGAGGCTGCCCTACGTCTCGCCATAAGCGAGACATAAGCGCGCTTCGACGACATAGGACGGTGAAAAGTCAAGCTCCGTCACCATGAATAGGCACAACGATATAGAGTGGAGAATTAATAAAAGGTCTAAATGATCTATTTTATAAAGGGTGACTTTTGTAACATACAATTTGTATTATATTAATTGAATTATTCGTATAAAGATACGAGTAGGACTTTGCCAGGAAAGAGAGAAAGACATATCAAATTTTGATTCGTGCTAGGATTACGTTGTCTGGCTCTTCTCCTACACTTTTCCTTTTGATCTTCGCTGCTGCTGCTTCTTCTAGAATCACGTCGTTGTGTTGCTTGCTCGGCGAATCATTGTTGTGGCTGGTTTCGTCCGGAATAGGTTATTCCGATTTGGAATGGCCTAACAATGTCGTGCTGTATTTAAAGTAGTTCTCGTCGGCGCATCTAATTTATTTCCATTATTTTTGTTCTTGCCCAATTTATTTGGGATCTCGTTTGCCTGTAGGTTTCTCATTTTTCCGAAACAACCTCCAATAGAACTAACAAATACCTATTTATATTAAATATTTTTACTTCTTTACATGTCATTATCACAAAATTTAATTAGTATTACATTACATATGACAATTTCTAGCACACACTTGCACTTTTAATATTTAAAAAGTTCAACATTACTAGCGTACAACATATATTTTACCATTATAAATGCAACATTAGTACTATGTTCGGCTTCAGAATTTTAGTTCAAGGTATTTTGTTTAAATAAATCCAATTATCCAAATATAAACAAAGAAAAAAACATGCAACTATCTATGGAGCAATTTGTTCCATTTTTTTAGAAACAAAACCGAAGCATGCAACGGATTTAGTTTGGATGGCCTACACATGCGACGTGTATGCCATGTATATGTATTATGTTGGATATATATATTTTTGTGCCTATTTTATCTATAAAAATCTTGACAGAGGATTCTACTTTGCATGAGGAAATTTATCTTAATTAGTTAGGTTATCTTCCCTTATACTATTGATCTGAGATGGCAGGTGATGTCTCGTCGATATTTAGTTGCATTCAGCTTTATATGACATCTGAATAATGTAATATCGAAGTCCTCAATGCATTTGCCATGTAAAAAAAATCTTATCCTTATATAACCGATGATGTAACGGCTACATGATGGAACAAAATCGCAAACGGATTAATCCTTCCGCGAAGTAGATATTTGCCAGGGAATTCTGTTATGTACAAGAACAAAATTTGCATAGGTGCGCAGGCACACAGCAACCGTACAATGAATTCAAAATTCAGACTTTCTATGTACTAGAAGAACGCCCGTGCGTTGCAACGGGGCCACATTAACTTTAAGAGTTCAATATTACGACATTGGTGACCTTTTTTATCATCAAATCCTCACACACACTCTTTCTCTCTCCCCCCTCTCCCTCTATCTCTAACACACACACATATCCATTTTATTGGGTACGGGACCATAATCCATCTATTTCACACCACAACTGAGGGAATTAATTTCATGTAAATCAGTCAGCCACAGCTTCAAGAAAACACGAAGGAGGTGGCCCGGGTCGGCGTCGGCACCGTCCGGCGCAGGTCACGGGCGCGCTTCCAAGTGCACGTGCAATGCACGTCTTCACAAATATTATAACCAGATGTGAGAAATCACATGCATAGAAAAGACATTCTATAGCAATCCAAATACCATAAATAAACTTTTTTATTAGAAGATGTATTAGAAGGTTTGCATGCTGATGTATTAGAAGAAGAAATAGACATTACATAGAGTCGGGCGGCCATGCCGTGGTTACAAAGACGACGCGACTACACCTGGCGGGCAACCATAATGTCGCGGAAAGGAAAACAACCCACATACAGTTGAAATGAAACTATCTCCAGATATCAGCCAACCCTTTGGGCTTTGGCCCCGGAGATCTTCCGCAGTCCAACTTCGTCCTCGATACGCCGGCAAAGCTCCTGGGCCAATCAACTTATGATTCAAATGTCCAAGAAATGCTATAATTTATCATTCTATGCATAGTGTAAATAGTGAAGACACAAGCAATTATCTCAGTAATTCGTAAATTAGATTATGCAATTCTCATGGATGTTGTCTCCAATTTCATTCTCAGTGTATAGGTGAGAAGTGCACCAAAAATCGTGTTATGAGAATCAACATTCGTGCAATGTAATCGGCACTGTACATAATAAACAAAGTTGCTGGAAGTTGTCAATAAGTACCATTCCCAACATCGTGCACAAAATTATACATGGCCAAGACTAAAATAAATACGTAAATCTGCAATGTTAACTGACCATGTAAACAAATTAAACACAATTAAGGTATATCTGCTTGGATTGTGCATCATTCGGGTAAAGAAAGTAGAATACAAAATGTGATACATGGAAGCAGTGCCGTGGGCAGGATTTCGCCACGCCCAGGGACAGGCACTCCTTGGAACAGTAAATACTGTATCTACTATGCGCTACTGTATCTACTGTGCGATAAATTTGTGTGTTATTTTTCTTGTGGAATGTAAAGTAGAAAGGTCCTCAAAACTCTGGCAGGCCTAGCATTGTAATGTGGTAGTCAACCATTAGCATTTACATAAAATTCATCATTGTCATACTCATAATCTAATGCAGGCAGAGTAACAATGATATGATTAGGGGCAAAACAATTCCCCGAAAACAATAAATCAATAATGAATAAATAGATACATGTTGTTCTTAAAACCAACCATTCTTATTGCCTGGCTCTAGGATTAGAGAGAGACCTTGAGGAGATGGTCAGAGGGGGAAGGTGGACATCTACAAGGACTTGTTAGGGAACACAATTAAATTATCTGATTCCATTGAGTTAAACAAGGATAGCGAGATCTGCAAAAATGTAGACAACATGTAGGCTTGTTATGCACTTATTATGGCTAGTATCAACTTCAAATATTTTTTCTGGATGACCATCGCTTTAGTTAACAGACCATTAAAACGTCCTCTGAATTTCCTAGGCACTATAGCGGATAATCCCTTAAGAAGATGAAGACTTGCTTCCAAGTGAATCTATTATTATTCACATTTGGTTACATATTGTATGCGCGCACAGCTTCATGCAATAATTCTATCATAATTATCAAACGGATAAAAAGGAAAACAATACAACCTTATTTATTTATACTACCATACTACTTTCGTTCCTTTGCAGCAGGTATGATAATATGCAACAGCGTAATTTCTGGAGAAACAAGTGACCAACTTTGTTCGGACATTTCTTCTTTCCTGAGCATAGACAGAAACAATAGAGAGATAATAGAGAGAAGGATGTCAGCTACTCAAACAAAAATGACAGACAATACACAAAATGATGGACAATAACCAACCAACACCACTTCCCTTTCCCAGCACTAACTCCAACCATCGTTGCAAACTTTGTCCTACGCCATCCCTGCAATCACTACCAGAGCATAGCCCATCTGCCGCCACATCGTCCAGCGTATCGCCCCGAATCACATATTCCACCTAAACTTACAGCTTTACCAATCAAAATTTCTCAATGCAGCTCGTTAAATTTTATCAGTGTTCAGGGGCACCTTTGTGTATCGCCGGCAATCACATATTCCACATAGAAGCAACCATATGCTGGGAGGTTCAGAAAAATTTGCTCCAAAGAAATTTGTGCCAAATATAAAAAGTCCGGTACACGTAGTATCGCTTGCGAAGTGTCCGGAGAAGGGTGCGACCACTTAAATTTATGCCAAATATGAAAAAAAAATTAAAATTGGAATGGTATGATATTTTTAGAGTATTTTCCGCTAAAAATAGTTAGGTACCATACTGCACATAATGGGAAGAGTATAATCTCTAGCCGTCTTTCTAAGTAAAAGAAAATTAAGGTGGAGTGTATCAAACATAGAGAACAAAGCAGTTATCATATAAATATCATAGATGTTGATTTTAATTGGAACGAAAAAAAGGTGGATCCAAATTTAATAGCATGGCAATGAAAATGAGAAGATGGACAATCTAATCTAATGCAAGAACTGATATACCATACACACCATAGGCTGGATAGAGAGAAAGTTGAAGATCAGCTACACCCTAGATACCACCAAGCAAACGACGATAAGCAACCAAGCACCACTTGAGGTAAATGGGGACACAACTGAACATCGACGAGCCGAGGCCTCCAAAGCAGTGCCTTTAGGAAGGGCATGACACCGGAGCACCGTAACCGCCCGATCGAAGTGATATGGGGTTTCACCCAGAGTGTTCCGGAGAGGATGGAGTAGCCGCGACGGTGCCTTCAACAAGGGGGTGATGCCCACGGGCGCCGTCACCGACGGTCTGCCCAAAGGCATACAAGGTTTTCACCCTAGCGCGCACGATCCATGCCCGAAACACGGTACGGGCACTGTTGTACCACCACCTCCGACCGCCGATTGCCAACCACCATGCATCACTCACAACCATGATCTTCGGCCACCATCCGACCCACGGACTTCGCCCACAAGCATCATGATCGTCGGCCACCATCTGATCATGGGTTTTGCCCACAAGCACCGCAGCTCCCACCACCCGGGCCGCCGCCCGGGCATCCGCAACCATCCCGCCATCCTCGGCACGAACCACCGTGCCGCCGACTGGCAAAGGGGCAAAAGGCCTATCCTTTCCACCCCAGAACGCGCCCTTGGCCAGACCAGAGTTCATCCGAGCAAGATGTGTACTACAATATGTCAGTATACTACAATACGGGCACATACGAGTTTCACCTAAATCCATAAGAAGTCATATTGTATTCTCAGCAGGACGATATTTAAACACCAGCAAATATATTGCATCGGGTAACTGCTCGCTCAGAAGAACCATAACACAATGCTCTACATACGTATAATTCCAGAACATCACAAGTGAGTCCTTCAGTCTGCAACCATTCCACATAACTATGAATCAACTAAGAGTGTAGTTATATCCAGATGGAGTTTAAAGCTGGAAGGCAGTATAGGATGGGCCTTCAAACTGGACAAGCATTTGTGCAGGGTCAAGAATGTGCATGATGAACCTCTCTGAGGTAGGTACTAAAGCATTCAGAATTACGGACTAACAATGAACTGTGCAGCACATCGCTTAGAAAAAAAAGATAAATCAATGGATCATGTCAAACTGCAAAGAGATGGTAAAAAAAGGAATAAATCTGGATCCTTTTAGGTTTTATAAACTTACCCAGAGACGACAGCCACTTGAGCGCATTAACCATTTGTGTGTGCTCGAGGCAGTGGAATATTGCCTGTTGACAAACAGCATGCGTCGGTCATTAACAATCCTGTACATAAATTTACTGCTAATATTTCAAGCATACTATTTAGGGAAGACAACAGATTAGACACAGAATATAACTAGTATAACGCCCGTGTGTTGCCACGGGCTCTTCAAAATTTATAATCAGTATCTTTCATTTATCATCCTCTCATATTGGATGGTGGAGGAGGTGGATGAGGATGGCGGCGGCGGCGTCTGCGGTTGCGCCTCGTCCGCAGCCGTGCTGGTGGTGGTCGATGCGAGAGCCGGATGGCGTCGGCCAGAATCAGGCAGGGGCGACAAAGATTTAGAGGAGAGAGAGAATGGAGGCGATGAGCGATGGGAGGAAGGGCCACCGGCGATTGGGGTGGCCTCAGATCCGCCCTCCGTGGCCGCCTATTTCATGGGACGAACACCCGTGCTCACCGTCGAGCTCGCCTTCGGCCGCCCGCTGCCTCGCCGACATTCACGACATAGAGCCCCTTCCTCCGATCCCATTTGCCAGGGAGGCAGCGCCATCCTTCATCGCAGAGAACGAGTCCACACTGAGATCCCAACCAGACCGTGCTTGCGCCTCCCCAAACCGCAGCGGCACATCCCACTCCATCAACGACCAACCTATATGAGGCGGAGGGTCAGTGTAGGACGCGAGCGCCGTCACCATGGACGTGGGGGACGCCGTAGGTGGGAAGGAGGCGGCGACGGCGTCTGTGTCAGGAAGATCGCACGACGGTGGCGGCATTTACTCGAGGGGATCGAGAGGAGCTGCGTTTGGTGCCGGGTGGGTTCTTTGGTGCGTGCGTGGGGCTGGAGATTGTGATAGGTGATCAGGTGAGGGCCTGCCATACCTGGATCGATAGCCTTACCATACCTGGTGGTAATTTAAATTTATTACCATATTCGATATTTCCCGAGTTATGGCCTTACCATACCCGGATTGATAGACTTTGGGGTAATTTAAATTTATTACCATATAATTACCAGGCTCGATGCGCAAGCCGCATACGTCTGCTAGAGCTATATCCAGGCCCTATGATTTTTGGATCACTGGCACTATGGGTGCCAGGACCGGAGTCGCCGTCATCCACCAAGTGGATCAAGGAGGCCCACCACCTAGACTCTACATCGCAACATTTTGTGTTTCCTATAAAAAGTAAAGAACCTTCTCTAATAAACGTAAATATAACCTTTTGGTTTTACAGTCTCAACTTTCCTACACTCCAATACCAGAAGGATTTCTTGGTTTTATTTAATGACCTTCTTGAATGTCATTCACTTAGAAAGGTAGTAATACAATCTGTGATATTAAGGCAAATTATTAGTCATATTAAAGTGCAAAAGGCCCTATAGGAGTCAAAGCATGACTTTTATGGTTATACTGTAATTTACAAGATCTGAGATTTATGCAAGTGTACAATTAGAGAAGAGCTAATTAAATAGATTTTCACATTCAGAATAGTACGATTAGCAGTAGCACTTCAATTTTTTCATGTTTGATCAGCTTGCTAGGTGGTTATCACTAAGCATGTTGGAACGATGAGCATAACCTAACTTAGTTCAGTACGTGTTGCTGCAAATTAGTTCAGTACGTACGAAGCTGTTGCTAATTTCAATGCCTGGCTGTTGCAAGTTTCTAATGAAAAAGTACTTCAGGTCAAAGGTCAAGGAATATACACTTTTGTTATCATGGTTGTTTCCTTATAGTGAACAACTTTGATCACCACTTCAGCAGCTACTATCTATAAGAAGACATTAGCTAAGTAGATATAGGCAAAGAAAGCATGTAGGCAAAACCAGAATTAAAAACATCCTTCTCAATGGAGCTCGTGCAGTTCGGAAGACCCTAATCATCGATGAGGGACCCCTCCGATGGTAGCATGGCGTGAAAATTGCCGTCAATGACGACACCCAAAGTACCTTGCACAATCCATCGATCCAGTTCGGAACAATCAAGCACATACCTTGCAAAGTGATGTGGATCTGAGGCAGAGGTGGGAAGGTAAAGGCTCAGGTGAGGTGGAATGAGACGTTGATATAGACGTGCACGCATGAGAATAAGGCGGTGCCCAGGATGGATCTCCATCGGAGGAGGCCGGATCCGCTGGGGAGGAGGTCGTTGTAGTACCTGCCATCTGTGCGATGGATCACGGGGCTGGCAGGCAGGGGGAGGGGATAGGAGGGAGCGGGTGGGCTAGAGCGCAGATGGCGGGTGCCCCCGACGACGGCTGGGAAGGATGGTGGAGGAGGTGGATGAGGATGGCGGCGGCGGCGTCTGCGGTTGCGCCTTGTCCGCAGCCGTGCTCGTGGTGGTCGATGCGAGAGCCGGATGGCGTCGGCCAGAATCAGGCAGGGGCGACAAAGATTTAGAGGAGAGAGAGAACGGAGGCGATGAGCGATGGGAGGAAGGGCCACCGGCGATTGGGGTGGCCTCAGATCCGCCCTCCGTGGCCGCCTATTTCATGGGACGAGCACCCGTGCTCACCGTCGGGCTCGCCTTCGGCCGCCCGCTGCCTCGCCGACATTCACGACATAGAGCCCCTTCCTCCGATCCCATTTGCCAGGGAGGCAGCGCCATCCTTCATCGCAGAGAACGAGTCCACACTGAGATCCCAACCAGACCGTGCTTGCGCCTCCCCAAACCGCAGCGGCACATCCCACTCCATCAACGACCAACCTATATGAGGCGGAGGGTCAGTGTAGGACGCGAGCGCCGTCACCATGGACGTGGGGGACGCCGTAGGTGGGAAGGAGGCGGCGACGGCGTCCGTGTCAGGAAGATCGCACGACGGTGGCGGCGTTTACTCGAGGGGATCGAGAGGAGCTGCGTTTGGTGTCGGGTGGGTTCTTTGGTGCGTGCGTGGAGCTGGAGATTGCATAGGTGATCAGGTGAGGGCGCGCCATACCTGGATCGATAGCCTTACCATACCTGGTGATAATTTAAATTTATTACCATATTCGATATTTCCCGAGTTATGGCCTTACTATACCTGGATTGATAGCCTTTGGGGTTATTTAAATTTATTACTATATTCAAAATTTCCTGAGTTATGACCTTACCATACCTGGATTGATTTATTACTATACGTGGATTAATTATGATTGATTACCATAAATACATTAGGTATTACCATAAATACGTTGTGATAGGTGATTAGGTGAGGGCGTGCCATACCTTGATCGATAGCCTTACCATACCTGGTGGTAATTTAAATTTATTACCATATTCGATATTTCCCGAGTTATGGCCTTACCATACCTGGATTGATAGCCTTTGGGGTAATTTAAATTTATTACCATATAATTACCAGGCTCGATGCGCAAGCCGCATACGTCTGCTAGAGCTATATCCAGGCCCTATGATTTTTGGATCACTGGCACTATGGGTGCCAGGACCGGAGTCACCCTCATCCACCAAGTGGATCAAGGAGGCCCACCACCTAGACTCTACATCGCAACATTTTATGTTTTCCTATAAAAAGTAAAGAACCTTCTCTAATAAACGTAAATATAACCTTTTGGTTTTATAGTCTCAACTTTCCTACACTCCAATACCAGAAGGATTTCTTGGTTTTATTTAATGACCTTCTTGAATGTCATTCACTTAGAAAGGTAGTAATACAATCTGTGATATTAAGGCAAATTATTAGTCATATTAAAGTGCAAAAGGCCCTATAGGAGTCAAAGCATGACTTTTATGGTTATACTGTAATTTGCAAGATCTGAGATTTATGCAAGTGTACAATTAGAGAAGAGCCAATTAAATAGATTTTCACATTCAGAATAGTACGATTAGCAGTAGCACTTCAATTTTTTCATGTTTGATCAGCTTGCTAGGTGGTTATCACTAAGCATGTTGGAACGATGAGCATAACCTAACTTAGTTCAGTACGTGTTGCTGCAAATTAGTTCAGTACGTACGAAGCTGTTGCTAATTTCAATGCCTGGCTGTTGCAAGTTTCTAATGAAAAAGTACTTCAGGTCAAAGGTCAAGGAATATACACTTTTGTTATCATGGTTGTTTCCTTATAGTGAACAACTTTGATCACCACTTCAGCAACTACTATCTATAAGAAGACATTAGCTAAGTAGATACAGGCAAAGAAAGCATGTAGGCAAAACCAGAATTAAAAACATCCTTCTCAATGGAGCTCGTGCAGTTCGGAAGACCCTAATCATCGATGAGGGACCCCTCCGATGGTAGCATGGCGTGACAATTGCCGTCAATGACGACACCCAAAGTACCTTGCACAATCCATCGATTCAGTTCGGAACAATCAAGCACATACCTTGCAAAGTGATGTGGATCTGAGGCAGAGGTGGGAAGGTAAAGGCTCAGGTGAGGTGGAATGAGACGTTGATATAGACGTGCACGCATGAGAATAAGGCGGTGCCCAGGATGGATCTCCATCGGAGGAGGCCGGATCCGCTGGGGAGGAGGTCGCTGTAGTACCTGCCATCTGTGCTATGGATCACGGGGCTGGCAGGCAGGGGGAGGGGATAGGAGGGAGCGGGTGGGCTAGAGCGCAGATGGCGGGTGCCCCCGACGACGGCTGGGAAGGATGGTGGAGGAGGTGGATGAGGATGGCGGCGGCGTCGTCTGCGGTTGCGCCTTGTCCGCAGCCGTGCTCGTGGTGGTCGATGCGAGAGCCGGATGGCGTCAGCCAGAATCAGGCAGGGGCGACAAAGATTTAGAGGAGAGAGAGAATGGAGGCGATGAGCGATGGGAGGAAGGGCCACCGGCGATTGGGGTGGCCTCAGATCCGCCCTCCGTGGCCGCCTATTTCATGGGACGAGCACCCGTGCTCACCGTCGGGCTCGCCTTCGGCCGCCCGCTCCCTCGCCGACATTCACGACATAGAGCCCCTTCCTCCGATCCCATTTGCCAGGGAGGCAGCGCCATCCTTCATCGCAGAGAACGAGTCCACACTGAGATCCCAACCAGATCGTGCTTGCGCCTCCCCAAACCGCAGCGGCACATCCCACTCCATCAACGACCAACCTATATGAGGCGGAGTGTCAGTGTAGGACGCGAGCGCCGTCACCATGGACGTGGGGGACGCCGTAGGTGGGAAGGAGGCGGCGACGGCGTCCGTGTCAGGAAGATCGCACGACGGTGGCGGCGTTTACTCGAGGGGATCGAGAGGAGCTGCGTTTGGTGTCGGGTGGGTTCTTTAGTGCGTGCGTGGGGCTGGAGATTGTGATACGTGATCAGGTGAGGGCGTGCCATACCTGGATCGATAGCCTTACTGGTGGTAATTTAGATTTATTACCATATTCGATATTTCCCGAGTTATGGCCTTACCATACCTGGATTGATAGCCTTTGGGGTAATTTAAATTTATTACTATATTCAAAATTTACTGAGTTACGACCTTACCATACCTGGATTGATTTATTACTATACGTGGATTAATTATGATTGATTACCATAAATACATTAGGTATTACCATAAATACGTTGTGATAGGTGATCAGGTGAGGGCGTGCCATACCTTGATCGATAGCCTTACCATACCTGATGGTAATTTAAATTTATTACCATATTCGATATTTCCCGAGTTATGGCCTTACCATACCTGGATTGATAGCCTTTGGGGTAATTTAAATTTATTACCATATAATTACCAGGCTCGATGCGCAAGCCGCATACGTCTGCTAGAGCTATATCCAGGCCCTATGATTTTTGGATCACTGGCACTATGGGTGCCAGGACCGGAGTCGCCTTCATCCACCAAGTGGATCAAGGAGGCCCACCACCTAGACTCTACATCGCAACATTTTGTGTTTTCCTATAAAAAGTAATGAACCTTCTCTAATAAACGTAAATATAACCTTTTGTTTTTTTAGTCTCAACTTTCCTACACTCCAATACCAGAAGGATTTCTTGGTTTTATTTAATGACCTTCTTGAATGTCATTCACTTAGAAAGGTAGTAATACAATCTGTGATATTAAGGCAAATTATTAGTCATATTAAAGTGCAAAAGGCCCTATAGGAGTCAAAGCATGACTTTTATGGTTATACTGTAATTTGCAAGATCTGAGATTTATGCAAGTGTACAATTAGAGAAGAGCCAATTAAATAGATTTTCACATTCAGAATAGTACGATTAGCAGTAGCACTTCAATTTTTTCATGTTTGATCAGCTTGCTAGGTGGTTATCACTAAGCATGTTGGAACGATGAGCATAACCTAACTTAGTTCAGTACGTGTTGCTGCAAATTAGTTCAGTACGTACGAAGCTGTTGCTAATTTCAATGCCTGGCTGTTGCAAGTTTCTAATGAAAAAGTACTTCAGGTCAAAGGTCAAGGAATATACACTTTTGTTATCATGGTTGTTTCCTTATAGTGAACAACTTTGATCACCACTTCAGCAGCTACTATCTATAAGAAGACATTAGCTAAGTAGATACAGGCAAACAAAGCATGTAGGCAAAACCAGAATTAAAAACATCCTTCTCAATGGAGCTCGTGCAGTTCGGAAGACCCGGCCCTAATCATCGATGAGGGACCCCTCCGATGGTAGCATGGCGTGACAATTGCCGTCAATGACGACACCCAAAGTACCTTGCACAATCCATCGATCCAGTTCGGAACAATCAAGCACATACCTTGCAAAGTGATGTGGATCTGAGGCAGAGGTGGGAAGGTAAAGGCTCAGGTGAGGTGGAATGAGACGTTGATATAGACGTGCACGCATGAGAATAAGGCGGTGCCCAGGATGGATCTCCATCGGAGGAGGCCGGATCCGCTGGGGAGGAGGTCGCTGTAGTACCTGCCATCTGTGCGATGGATCACGGGGCTGGCAGGCAGGGGGAGGGGATAGGAGGGAGCGGGTGGGCTAGAGCGCAGATGGCGGGTGCCCCCGACGACGGCTGGGAAGGATGGTGGAGGAGGTGGATGAGGATGGCGGCGGCGGCGTCTGCGGTTGCGCCTTGTCCGCAGCCGTGCTCGTGGTGGTCGATGCGAGAGCCGGATGGCGTCGGCCAGAATCAGGCAGGGGCGACAAAGATTTAGAGGAGAGAGAGAATGGAGGCGATGAGCGATGGGAGGAAGGGCCACCGGCGATTGGGGTGGCCTCAGATCCGCCCTCCGTGGCCGCCTATTTCATGGGACGAACACCCGTGCTCACCGTCGGGCTCGCCTTCGGCCGCCCGCTGCCTCGCCGACATTCACGACATAGAGCCCCTTCCTCCGATCCCATTTGCTAGGGAGGCAGCGCCATCCTTCATCGCAGAGAACGAGTCCACACTGAGATCCCAACCAGATCGTGCTTGCGCCTCCCCAAACCGCAGCGGCACATCCCACTCCATCAACGACCAACCTATATGAGGCGGAGGGTCAGTGTAGGACGCGAGCGCCGTCACCATGGACGTGGGGGACGCCGTAGGTGGGAAGGAGGCGGCGACGACGTCTGTGTCAGGAAGATCGCACGACGGTGGCGGCGTTTACTCGAGGGGATCGAGAGGAGCTGCGTTTGGTGTCGGATGGGTTCTTTGGTGCGTGCGTGGGGCTGGAGATTGTGATAGGTGATCAGGTGAGGGCATGCCATACCTGGATCGTTAGCCTTACCATACCTGGTGGTAATTTAAATTTATTACCATATTCGATATTTTCCGAGTTATGGCCTTACCATACCTGGATTGATAGCCTTTGGGGTAATTTAAATTTATTACTATATTCAAAAATTCCTGAGTGACGACCTTACCATACCTGGATTGATTTATTACTATACGTGGATTAATTATGATTGATTACGATAAATACATTGGGTATTACCATAAATACGTTGTGATAGGTGATCAGGTGAGGGCGTGCCATACCTTGATCGATAGCCTTACCATACCTGGTGGTAATTTAAATTTATTACCATATTTGATATTTCCCGAGTTATGGCCTTACCATACCTGGATTGATAGCCTTTGGGGTAATTTAAATTTATTACCCCTATAATTACCAGGCTCGATGCGCAAGCCGCATACGTCTGCTAGAGCTATATCCACGCCCTATGATTTTTGGATCACTGGCACTATGGGTGCCAGGACCGGAGTCGCCCTCATCCACCAAGTGGATCAAGGAGGCCCACCACCTAGACTCTACATCGCAACATTTTGTGTTTTCCTATAAAAAGTAAAGAACCTTCTCTAATAAACGTAAATATAACCTTTTGGTTTTATAGTCTCAACTTTCCTACACTACACTCCAATACCAGAAGGATTTCTTGGTTTTATTTAATGAACTTCTTGAATGTCATTCACTTAGAAAGGTAATAATACAATCTGTGATATTAAGGCAAATTATTAGTGATATTAAAGTGCAAAAGGCCCTATAGGAGTCAAAACATGACTTTTATGGTTATACTGTAATTTGCAAGATCTGAGATTTATGCAAGTGTACAATTAGAGAAGAGCCAATTAAATAGATTTTCACATTCAGAATAGTACGATTAGCAGTAGCACTTCAACTTTTTCATGTTTGATCAGCTTGCTAGGTGGTTATCACTAAGCATGTTGGAACGATGAGCATAACCTAACTTACTTCAGTACGTGTTGCTGCAAATTAGTTCAGTACGTACGAAGCTGTTGCTAATTTCAATGCCTGGCTGTTGCAAGTTTCTAATGAAAAAGTACTTCAGGTCAAAGGTCAAGGAATATACACTTTTGTTATCATGGTTGTTTCCTTATAGTGAACAACTTTGATCACCACTTCAGCAGCTACTATCTATAAGAAGACATTAGCTAAGTAGATACAGGCAAAGAAAGCATGTAGGCAAAACCAGAATTAAAAACATCCTTCTCAATGGAGCTCGTGCAGTTCGGAAGACCCGGCCCTAATCATCAATCAGGGACCCCTCCGATGGTAGCATGGCGTGACAATTGCCGTCAATGACGACACCCAAAGTACCTTGCACAATCCATCGATCCAGTTCGGAACAATCAAGCACATACCTTGCAAAGTGATGTGGATCTGAGGCAGAGGTGGGAAGGTAAAGGCTCAGGTGAGGTGGAATGAGACGTTGATATAGACGTGCACGCATGAGAATAAGGCGGTGCCCAGGATGGATCTCCATCGGAGGAGGCCGGATCCGCTGGGGAGAAGGTCGCTGTAGTACCTGCCATCTCTGCGATGGATCACGGGGCTGGCAGGCAGGGGGAGGGGATAGGAGGGAGCGGGTGGGCTAGAGCGCAGATGGCGGGTGCCCCCGACGATGGCTGGGAAGGATGGTGGAGGAGGTGGATGAGGATGGCGGCGGCGACGTCTGCGGTTGCGCCTCGTCCGCAGCCGTGCTGGTGGTGGTCGATGCGAGAGCCGGATGGCGTCGGCCAGAATCAGGCAGGGGCGACAAAGATTTAGAGGAGAGAGAGAATGGAGGCGATGAGCGATGGGAGGAAGGGCCACCGGCGATTGGGGTGGCCTCAGATCCGCCCTCCGTGGCCGCCTATTTCATGGGACGAACACCCGTGCTCACCGTCGGGCTCGCCTTCGGCCGCCCGCTGCCTCGCCGACATTCACAACATAGAGCCCCTTCCTCCGATCCCATTTGCTAGGGAGGCAGCGCCATCCTTCATCGCAGGGAATGAGTCCACACTGAGATCCCAACCAGATCGTGCTTGCGCCTCCCCAAACCGCAGCGGCACATCCCACTCCATCAACGACCAACCTATATGAGGCGGAGGGTCGGTGTAGGACGCGAGCGCCGTCACCATGGACGTGGGGGACGCCGTAGGTGGGAAGGAGGCGGCGACGGCGTCTGTGTTAGGAAGATCGCACGACGGTGGCGGCGTTTACTCGAGGGGATCGAGAGGAGCTGCGTTTGGTGTCGGGTGGTTTCTTTGGTGCGTGCGTGGGGCTGGAGATTGTGATAGGTGATCAGGTGAGGGCATGCCATACCTGGATCGATAGCCTTACCATACCTGGTGGTAATTTAAATTTATTACCATATTCGATATTTCCCGAGTTATGGCCTTACCATACCTGGATTGATAGCCTTTCGGGTTATTTAAATTTATTACTATATTCAAAATTTCCTGAGTTACGACCTTACCATACCTGGATTGATTTATTACTATACGTGGATTAATTATGATTGATTACCATAAATACATTGGGTATTACCATAAATACGTTGTGATAGGTGATCAGGTGAGGGCGTGCCATACCTTGATCGATAGCCTTACCATACCAGGTGGTAATTTAAATTTATTACCATATTCGATATTTCCCGAGTTATGGCCTTACCATACCTGGATTGATAGCCTTTGGGGTAATTTAAATTTATTACCATATAATTACCAGGCTCGATGCGCAAGCCGCATACGTCTGCTAGAGCTATATCCAGGCCCTATGATTTTTGGATCACTGGCACTATGGGTGCCAGGACCGGAGTCGCCCTCATCCACCAAGTGGATCAAGGAGGCCCACCACCTAGACTCTACATCGCAACATTTTGTGTTTTCCTATAAAAAGTAAAGAACCTTCTCTAATAAACGTAAATATAACCTTTTGGTTTTATAGTCTCAACTTTCCTACACTCCAATACCAGAAGGATTTCTTGGTTTTATTTAATGACCTTCTTGAATGTCATTCACTTAGAAAGGTAGTAATACAATCTGTGATATTAAGGCAAATTATTAGTCATATTAAAGTGCAAAAGGCCCTATAGGAGTCAAAGCATGACTTTTATGGTTATACTGTAATTTGCAAGATCTGAGATTTATGCAAGTGTACAATTAGAGAAGAGCCAATTAAATAGATTTTCACATTCAGAATAGTACGATTAGCAGTAGCACTTCAATTTTTTCATGTTTGATCAGCTTGCTAGGTGGTTATCACTAAGCATGTTGGAACGATGAGCATAACCTAACTTAGTTCAGTACGTGTTGCTGCAAATTAGTTCAGTACGTATGAAGCTGTTGCTAATTTCAATGCTTGGCTGTTGCAAGTTTCTAATGAAAAGGTACTTCAGGTCAAAGGTCAAGGAATATACACTTTTGTTATCATGGTTGTTTCCTTATAGTGAACAACTTTGATCACCACTTCAGCAGCTACTATCTATAAGAAGACATTAGCTAAGTAGATACAGGCAAAGAAAGCATGTAGGCAAAACCAGAATTAAAAACATCTTTCTCAATGGAGCTCGTGCAGTTCGGAAGACCCGGCCCTAATCATCAATGAGGGACCCCTCCGATGGTAGCATGGCGTGACAATTGCCGTCAATGACGACACCCAAAGTACCTTGCACAATCCATCGATCCAGTTCATAACAATCAAGCACATACCTTGCAAAGTGATGTGGATCTGAGGCAGAGGTGGGAAGGTAAAGGCTCAGGTGAGCTGGAATGAGACGTTGATATAGACGTGCACGCATGAGAATAAGGCGGTGCCCAGGATGGATCTCCATCGGAGGAGGCCGGATCCGCTGGGGAGGAGGTCGCTGTAGTACCTGCCATCTGTGCGATGGATCACGGGGCTGGCAGGCAGGGGGAGGGGATAGGAGGGAGTGGGTGGGCTAGAGCGCAGATGGCGGGTGCCCCCGACGACGGCTGGGAAGGATGGTGGAGGAGGTGGATGAGGATGGCGGCGGCGGCGTCTGCGGTTGCGCCTCGTCCGCAGCCGTGCTGGTGGTGGTCGATGCGAGAGCCGGATGGCGTCGGCCAGAATCAGGCAGGGGCGACAAAGATTTAGAGGAGAGAGAGAATGGAGGCGATGAGCGATGGGAGGAAGGGCCACCGGCGATTGGGGTGGCCTCAGATCCGCCCTCCGTGGCCGCCTATTTCATGGGACGAACACCCGTGCTCACCGTCGGGCTCGCCTTCGGCCGCCCGCTGCCTCGCCGACATTCACGACATAGAGCCCCTTCCTCCGATCCCATTTGCCAGGGAGGCAGCGCCATCCTTCATCGCAGAGAACGAGTCCACACTGAGATCCCAACCAGACCGTGCTTGCGCCTCCCCAAACCGCAGCGGCACATCCCACTCCATCAACGACCAACCTATATGAGGCGGAGGGTCAGTGTAGGACGCGAGCGCCGTCACCATGGACGTGGGGGACGCCGTAGGTGGGAAGGAGGCGGCGACGGCGTCCGTGTCAGGAAGATCGCACGACGGTGGCGGCGTTTACTCGAGGGAATCGAGAGGAGCTGCGTTTGGTGTCGGGTGGGTTCTTTGGTGCGTGCGTGGGGCTGGAGATTGTGATAGGTGATCAGGTGAGGGCGTGCCATACCTGGATCGATAGTCTTACCATACCTGGTGGTAATTTAAATTTATTACCATATTCGATATTTCCCGAGTTATGGCCTTACCATACCTGGATTGATAGCCTTTGGGGTAATTTAACTTTATTACTATATTCAAAATTTTCTGAGTTATGACCTTACCATACCTGGATTGATTTATTACTATACGTGGATTAATTATGATTGATTACCATAAATACGTTGGGTATTACCATAAATACGTTGTGATAGGTGATCAGGTGAGGGCGTGCCATACCTGGATCGATAGCCTTACCATACCTGGTGGCAATTTAAATTTATTACCATATTCGATATTTCCCGAGTTATGGCCTTACCATACCTGGATTGATAGCCTTTGGGGTAATTTAAATTTATTACCATATAATTACCATATTTAAAATTTCCTGAGTTATGACCTTACCATACCTGGATTGATTTATTACTATACGTGGATTAATTATGATTGATTACCATAAATACGTTGGGTATTGCCGGTCAGACGAGAAAAGAGAAAAACTGGTGGGAGGGACTGGTGGGAGGTGGGACGAAGAAAAACCGGTTGAAAATAAACCGGTTGAAAGGGGGGGACTATTCAACCAATTCGTCCATTAGGAGTAGAGATGAACATGGTAGATTTTAAACAGAGCATATAATGAAAAGACAGATTTTGAACATCCTCGGGATAACTGAAGAACCATGCCTAACAGTGGGTCACCCAGTTGTATCCACTCATATATACATGTGCACCAAAAAAGAAATTTTCTTTGTAACTCCAGCTTGCCAAATAAAAACTGAAAAATTATGATTTACGCACTTTGGTGATATTTGCTTTGCTGAGCATAATTAATGGTCATACTATACCTCCTGCCAAGTGCAACTATGATGAATTTGCTAGTCACCTCCAGATAGTAACACCTAAAGGGTGGAAGGACAACATATTCATTACTAATTATAGGTAAAGAAAAAGTCATAACAAAACTATAAGGGGGTTGCAAAGACAATCCAGAACAATGGTTGATGTGTTCAAAAATAACTTATAATTCGTTCCCATACCATTAGTGCAATTTACATATGGCATCACTACTCTTTGAACCTGGCATTCATCGTGGTGCTTCGCTAAAGGTCAGTCATGGCTGCCGTGTGGGTTGGATGTGAGGAATCAGTTGTTGCTGGGTATAAAAAAATGGGGCGAGACTACCAACTCACCTTTTGCCACAAAGTATTTAGTCAATAAATAAATAAATATAGCATGCTAGTATGGATTTCCTTATATCATGTACCTTAAGATTGACCATTTCAGAAGTTACTATAGAAAATAAACCAAATCCTAGCATAGTAACTTCCTTGGCTAAGACAAACTGAAAAAAAATTGGGGGAGTTCTACCAAAGCATTATCTACTTTCCCTGCACAAGCATAGGTGCTAGAAGTGGATTGATTTCATGTAGCTTCATTTTCTAAGGGGGTTGGAGTAGAACCTATCCACAAACATGTTAGCTGGCAAATCAGAGAAGAGGTAGTACACTGCCCCAGGTGTCTACGGAGATAACCACGACAACTTACACCAACTGGAATCAATTACTGGGCTGACAATCATGATAACTGAAACAAATGGAGAAGAAAGGAGATGCAGCAAACCTGTTTTGCAAGGTTGCAGGATTGGTCAGGGGAGTTCGAGATCTCATAGCAGAACACAGAAAAGTGGAGTGCAAGCTCAAGCCTGATGGGATGAGTCGGAGCCAAAACTGCAAGAGCGATGTCCTGCAAATAATGCACAAAACTCAGCCCAAAGGATCTACTCGTCATGTCTATCTACGCATAAAAATTGCCTTGTCAGTAACCAGAGCAGCTTTGTACGCATTCATGGTGCTCTCAGCAGCTACCTTCCTCTCCGCACCAGTCTTAAACTCTGCAAGGTACCTGCACAAATATCACAGGGAGAAATCAGGTGTTCATCATCCCCACGCAACAGAAGTCAGAAGCTCCCATCTCCCAATCACCACATTCAATGCCAGGTTGACCCCTCACCGCATGAAAGGGAGGGAAGGGGAGGAGGATGGAGGGCGTCAGTACCTTTGATGTCTACGTGCTGCAACCCGTCACCGATGTCGATGTCCACCACATCAGCAAGCACCGAGAGAAGGCCACCGCCGCCGCCGTCGTCGCCCCATCCCCATCCATCCATGGGTGGGTGTTGACATGCTTCTTTGGTAGAAGCCATTCAAAGAGAAAAAAATGGGTTCGAGGAAGGGGCCAGGTGGGGGTCGCGGGAACCGGCCATGAGGCAGGATCCGGTGCGCCTCCGGCAGATCTGGGTGGGGGGAGACCGGCGATGGGACCACTGGTCCCGTGGGCGGGGGTGGCGGGGCGGTGGCGCTCTGGGGAAGACGGCGGCAGCGGCGCGCTCGGGAAGATGGCGGGGGCAGCGGGGTGGCGGCGCTCCAGGGCAGCAGCGGCGACGGGATCGTGAGGGAGGTTGGGGATCGGACGAGGGGATTTTTTTTTAGCGGGTCGGGCAGTTCGGAGTGTAAGAAGGGGACGAAAAAAATCGACGAAAAAAAACTAGACGAAAAAACCCGGACAAAAGTGGTGGGACGAAAATAAAACCCGGAACGCGACCTACCAACTAAGACATTAGGAGTTTAGATGCTACCACAGGGGATAAATTAAGGTAGTCGGTTGAATTTGATGTATTTCCAATAGAGCATGTAATACAAAAAAAACATGTAGCAAAAACAGGAGGTATCTCCAACCCCCTTGAGAAGGAGTAGTATAAAGATGAAAAATGTTGGTCCTAGTGAAATCTTATAACAAGAATGAAAAGGAAAAGAAAAGCGAGTAGAGCAAAAGCCGTGCATATATTCGGATTCGCCCCTCTGTTTACTTCCACTAATCTAAGTCTGAGGTACATACATATGTTCTCCTTTTCTTCTTTCTTGATACTATATGGATTTTGCTCTGGAAACCAAATCCATTCGAGTCCAAACCCAAACTAAACCAAAGCTCAAAGCAGGAACCAATCCCCTTCCTTAGGGGTTGTTCTCTAATAACCTCTTCATGCGAGGGGGCGATCGAAAAATATTTCAACGCCTCTCCGCCAATTGGCCTCCTTGGCCGTTGTTGCGCTCTGACCTTGGGTTGGAGCTTGCTTTTGCATAAAAACCCAACCGGAAGCGACAAATTCAGAAGCCTCTCCTCAGGATCCCGCAAGAATAGTCGCCGAACATATATGCAAACAGCACCACGAACGAGCTCGCCCTGTGCCAATCACGATGCCGGCAGCGGCACGGGCAGGAGGACGGGACCCAGAGATGCCGGCGCCGGCGGCAGGAGCGAGGCCCAGCAGAGCGGGCAGGTGCGGTGGCCGTGGGCGGCCCAGTGGTCGAGGCATCCGCGATGGAAGATGTGTCGGCACCCGCGCGGCCAGTGGCGGAGACAAGGGAGGGGGGCGAGTAGGGGCCTAGCCCCCCTAACGATCTTTTTTTTGAAACGGAGGCAAAAGATTTGCCTCATCTATTAAATAATAGAGAGTAGATTAGAGTTTTACAGCGACCACCTCAAACACGGCATGCGAACTACTCACGAAATACAATACGCCCTAGTTTCTTTGCACCGACTGTAACCCAAAGCTTGGCCTCCTCAAGGATTGTGTTAAGAAGAATAGGAGGCGGAGCACTTTTGTGTCGGAACACCCTAGCATTATGTTCATTCCAGATGGTCCAGGAGACGAGGAGGGTGAGGGAGGCCAAGGCACTCCTGTTGGGGATGTGGCTCCCAGTACCATCTTCCCACCAATCCAGGATGGAGTCATGAAGATGCCATCCGGAGGTGTCAATGTGATGAAGGCCAAGCTTGGCCGCAAGAGACCTCCAAAGCTGAATAGTGAAGCAACACTTGAAGAGAAGATGAGCACCCGTTTCCTGCTCCCTAGAGAAAAGAGGGTGCAGACCGCAGTTGGCCCACCCATGCCTCTCCAGGCAGTCCGCGGTCTAGATCCTATCTTGAATAGCTAACCAAGCAAAGAATTTGATCTTCGGAGGAGCCCAAACTTTCCAAACCATGCGATCCATTGGGGACAAGGTTAACCTAAGAAACTGAGCTTTATAAGCACTGGCTGTCGAGTACATCCCATCATTGGAATGCTTCCAGGTGATGTCGTCCTCCCAATGCTCATCAAGATGGACGTCATCCAAAAGCATCCAAAGAGTGAAAAACTCTCGAATGTGGTCTCCGGTGACGATGGTGTTGTAGCTGATTTTGAAGATCCAAGCATTCCCTCTAGCAGCCTCCCTAACCTTCCAATTCTTTCTCCTGGAGGGCTCATAGATGTGCGGGGCGATCTCCTTGGGCTTACGGCCAAGGAGCCAAGGAGAATCCCAGAAAGGCGTTTTGGCTCTATTTCCCAGAGTAATGGTGGTGGAGGCATAAAAGAAGCTGAGATCGTCCTCCGTACAAGGGTTGCCAAAACCAACCCACAATCTGTGGGGATCCTTCCATTCGTACCAAGGCCACCTGAGGCGAAGGGCACGGGCAAATTTTTCGGAGTTAAGCACCCCAAGGCCACCATACTCCTTGGGCCTACAAACCGTGTCCCACTTCACTTTGCACTTGGCACCCGTAGTCCTGTCAGCACCTAACCATAGGAAAGCCCGTTCAATCTTGGTCAGACTATGGAGAGTGCTTTGAGGCACGATGAACGATGTGATTGAGAACACCGCTTGGGAGCAAAGGACTGACTTGACAAGGGCCGTGCACCCCATAGTTGTGATGTTTTGGCCTTCCCAAGTAACCAATTTGTCGGCCGCTTTGTCTTCGAGATACTGGAAATCCACCCGCTTGAGCTGCCAGACCGAGAGCGGGAGGCCTAAGTATTTGACCAGGAAGGACGCATGGGTGGCCGGCAAGTTCCCAAGGATGGGCTCAAGATGAATGTGGGCGCACCTAATTGGCATGACCAAGCTCTTCTGAAAGTTGCAACAAAGTCCGTAACCTCGCCAAAGCCTCGCAAGATCGCTGCAAGGTTGTTAATGTCCTGCTTGAGAGGAGCCACAAAGACGGCCGCATCATCAGCATAAAGCGAAGTCCGCATCTCGGCCCCCCGGCCCCGGACCTTGCGAAGGAAACCTTTCCTTGTTGCCAAATCAAGGATTTTCTAAAGCGGGTCGATTGCAATGACAAAGAGCAGGTGGAGAGGGGATCCCCCTGCCGAAACCCGATGCCGTGCTTGATGGTAGGTCCTGGCAGACCATTGAGAAGGATGCGGGAGGATGAAGTCAAAAGAAGAGCAGCAACCCAAGCACGAAATCTGGTGGGAAACCCAAGCCATTGAAGAAGCTCCAGGAAATATCCCCACTTCACAGAGTCAAAAGCCTTCTTGATGTCAAGTTTGATGAGGAGGGCAGGAGTTTTGCACTTATGTAACCTCCGCGCGAAGTTCCTCACATACATGAAGTTGTCATGGATGCTGCGCCGCTTGATGAATGTGCTTTGAGCGTTTGAGACAAGACCATCCATAAGAGGGGCAAGCCGGAGCGAGAGGACTTTGGCGATGATTTTGGCAATGGAGTGAATGAGGCTAATTGGCCTATAGTCAGAAATGCCCTCAGCCCCATCCTTCTTGGGCAAGAGAACAACGTTGGCAGAGTTGAGCAAGTGGAGCTCGTCGATGTGAAGGGAGTCAAAGCGTTGGACCACCCTCATGACCGTATGCTTGATGACCCCCCAACACCTCTTGAAAAACAACCCTGTGAAGCCGTCAGGTCCAGGCGCTTTATCGGAAGGCATGTCCTTGATGGCCTCCCAAACCTACTCCTCAGAAATGGTGGCATCGAGACCGTGCAACTCATGGGGCTCAATGCCTAGCTCTTCCCAGTTAAAGTCCTTGTCACTCGATCCCCTTCTCCCCATCACCTCATGGAAGTGGTCGTGAATGATCTTCTCTTTTTCTTTGTGCTCGGTTACCCAACCATGCCCATGCTTGATCAGATGAATGTGGTTCTTTCGCCACCTAGCATTAATGCGTCGATGGAAAAATTTGGTGTTAGCATCACCATCTTTCAAATTTGCAACCATTGCACACTGACTCTTTCGAGCCCTCTGGAGCACCGACAAGCTAATAACCCTTTTCTTCAGTCTTGAGAGGAGGTCCCGCTCCTCAGGGGAGAGGGGTCTCCCCTCCTGCACAATGTCAAGGTGAAGGATCACCAGCTGAGCCGCATGAAACTGGACCTTCGCCTTGGAGAAAAGCTTCTTACTCCACTTAGAGAGACGCGGCGCGGTTTTCTTGAGCTTTTGATACAGAATCTGGTACGGCTCGGTGTGTCGCACCCGCTCGGCCCAAGCCTTGGAGACCACCTCATTGAAACTGGGCAAGGACACCCAAAAGTTTTCAAACTTGAAGGACCGAGGCCGCCTAGGCCTCCTGTCGTCGGCGAGCAGCAGAGGGCACTGATCGGAAAGGGACGGCGAAAGGGCGTGAAGCACATGAGTGTTGAAGGACAAGTCCCAGGTCGCATTGCAGAAGGAGTCCAGCTTGCAAAGGGTTGGGTTTTCCCTCTCATTGCTCCACGTGAACCGCCTATTCTGCAGATGGATCTCCTTGAGCTCACATGATTGAAGAGTGTCACAAAAGCGCTTAATCCTCCTCTGGTTGATATTTCGCTTGTTCTTGTCCCTAGCACGGTATATTTGGTTGAAGTCCCCAAGCACGAGCCAGCCCAAACCCGGAAGTGGCTTGCAGGAGCATAGCTCAGCAAAGAAAGCCTCCTTGCACGTATAGTCAGTAGGCCCGTAGACATTAGTGAGCTTGAAACACACCTCATTCTCGAGGACTCAGACCGAAGCCGAAAGGCAATAAGCCGATAAAGAAATGTCGGAGACCTCGAGAACACTGTCATCCCATAGCAGCAACAATCTGCCCCTTGTCCCCACAGCCGGACGTTGTGCAAAATTCCGCAGCCTGTTACCATCAAGAAAGGCAGCAATAAACACATGCACATTATCCAGTTTTGTCTCTTTCAGACACACAATTTGGCAGGAGGAAGGCGCAATTGTAGCACTAACAGTTGCCCTCCTTGTCGGGCAGTTTAATCCCCTAACATTCCAGCACAGTGTGTTGATGGGCTGACTTAACATGGAGACCATAGGAACACACATGGTTGAGCAGAACCATAGGAGCCTAAGTTTGTGAAGAAACATCGCAAACTTGAAGATATCAGGCACATTTGAATTTGAAGACTCAAGGCATAGGATCCATTCATGGGCGCACAGCGAGGTTCAGAGTATAGACACAACATAGAAGAAAAGATATAGACCCCTCTGGGCCAACTAGCCATATTTGCTAACATAAGAACATGGCAGCATCCAGGGCAGACTAGCAAATCAGACGGCATCAAGGCCCACACTCCCCTGGAGCACAGCGCCGTCCTGAGTCGAAGCAATCTCCAGTGCTCCTTCGCCACCGTTGTCGATCAGGGCATCTTCAACATCATTGACGGCCTTGTCGTCAAGGCGAAAGAAATCACGCATGGCCACGATCACCTCTAGGGGTAGCTGCTCCTTGAACTTGGCGGTGAAGTCGTCCAGAGTGGCTTCCGTCACATCCTTGCCATCTTTAGTAATACCCAGGCTGCGAGAGACCAGCCGTTCAGCAGTTTTGGCCACCGGAGCAATCGCCGGGCCACCGGAGCGCCTGATGCGTTGAAGGGAAAGGCCACCCTTGGAGGAAATCCGCACCCCAGCCAGGGTCTTCCTACGAGCCGCCGGCGGCCTGGGAGGCGGTGAATCAGGCGATGCGAGGATGCCCGGATGACGATCCACGAAAAGAGGCGCCACAGCCCCCTCCCCAACATGCACCGGAGAAGGGGTTCGCGGCACCGGACCATCATAGAGCAGCGGCGGAGTGGGCGACACCTCGAAGCCCGGGGGCCTAGTAGGAGAGGGGAACAGCTCCAGCAGCATCCCAGGCGAGCAGAGAGCACACATGACGAGGTCGACATGTAGCAGCGGAAAACTCTGCGAT
Organism: Aegilops umbellulata; assembly: GCA_032464435.1. Lineage (NCBI taxonomy): Eukaryota > Viridiplantae > Streptophyta > Magnoliopsida > Poales > Poaceae > Aegilops > Aegilops umbellulata. The sequence goes on along the minus strand of CP136060.1, from coordinate 587,720,557 downwards.
CCAGCTCTCTTGGACCGCGGGTTGGACGGCAGCACCGAAGTTGGGGAGCGGGGCGGGGACGCCGGCGGAGAGAGAGCCTCCAGCGAGCGCCTCCGATCACGACGGGGAGAGCCGTGTCGAGAGGTGGCACGCCCATGGCTCCCAGCACGCTCCCCCTCCAGCACGGGCAGGAGCTCGCCGGCACGATCAAGGGCACTGCCACCCGATCCGGAGCCGCGCAGAAGACTAAAGCCGGCGTCCACAGACTGAACAGCAGCCGGCACCAGCGGCAGGGGAAGGCCGGAGAGCTCCGCCGCGCGACAACGACCACTCGACCGGTCCCTGGAGCGATCTTGGCCAGCCTCCCGCTAGCGGTCACGAGTGCTGCGGGAAAGGGAACGACGCACCCTAGCGCCCCAGCCCTCACGAGTGCGGGCACCATCGCGACCACGACGCCCATCGTGGTCTTCATCATCCCGCCGACCATTGCGTCAATCTTCACGGGTCGGAGCAGCGCGCCTGTCCGGCAGGACGTAGGTGCCGTCGACGAACTTTCTGTACCAAGTGAACTCCTTGACGTCCGGCGGCGGCGGGTTGTCATCATCTTCTCCGGCCTTGGAGTGGTCCTCAAGGAGGTCTAGGTGGACGATGACGCGGTGGCGAAGCCCGCAACGCCCACGACGCCGGTGCCCGCGGGCAGGCAGGGTGAGCCACTTCACCTTAGGGATGGCACTGGGGTCGGCAGTCCAAGCCCAGAGCGACAAGTCGCAGGTGTCCTCCTTGCGACGGGAGCGGGGCTCGATGTAGTCCAAGGAGCAGTTGATACGTCTCCAACGTATCTATAATTTTTTATTGCTCCATGCTATATTAAATACTGTTTTGGACATTATTGGGCTTTATTATCCACTTTTATATTATTTTTGGGACTAACCTATTAACCGGAGGCCCAACCCAGAATTGCTGTTTTTTTGCCTATTTCAGAGTTCCGCAGAAAAGGAATATCAAACGGAGTCCAAACGGAATGAAACCTTCGGGAACATGATTTTTAGGAAGATTATGATCCGGGAGACTTGGACCATACGTCAAGAAACAAGGGAGGAGGCCATGAGGTAGGGGGGCGCGCCCAGCCCCCCTTGGCGCGCCCTCCGCCCCCTGTTGCTCCACCGACGTACTCCTTCCTCCTATATATACCTATGTACCCACAAACGATCAGATACGGAGCCAAAAACCTAATTCCACCGCCGCAACCTTCTGTACCCACGAGATCCCATCTTGGGCCTGTTCCGGAGCTCCTCTGGAGGGGGCATCCATCATGGAGGGCTTCTACATCAACATCATAGCCTCTCCGATGAAGTGTGAGTAGTTTACCTCAGACCTTTGGGTCCATAGTTAGTAGCTAGATGGCTTCTTCTCTCTTTTGGATCTCAATACAATGTTCTCCCCCTCTCTCGTGGAGATCTATTCGATGTAATCTTCTTTTTGCGGTGTGTTTGTTGAGACCGATGAATTGTGGGTTTATGATCAAGATTATCTATGAACAATATTTGAATCTTTTCTGAATTCTTTTATGTATGATTGGTTATCTTTGCAAGTCTCTTCGAATTATCAGTTTGGTTTGGCCTACTAGATTGATCTTTCTTGCAATGGGAGAAGTGATTAGCTTTGGGTTCAATCTTGCGGTGTCCTTTCCCAGTGACAGTAGGGGTAGCAAGGCACGTATTGTATTGTTGCCATCGAGGATAACAAGATGGGGTTTTTATCATATTGCATGAATCTATCCCTCTACATCATGTCATCTTGCTTAAGGCGTTACTCTATTTTCTTGAACTTAATACTCTAGATGCATGCTAGATAGCGGTCGATGAGTGGAGTAATAGTAGTAGATGTAGGCAGGAGTCGGTCTACTTGTCTCGTACGTGATGCCTATATGCATGATCATACCTAGATACTCACTAGTAGAAAAGGGGGCAATGGTCCAGGCCGGGTTGAGCATTAGTCCCGGTTCAGTCTAGAACCGGGACTAATGTGAGCATTTATCCCGGTTCGTGCGGCTAAGGCATTAGTCCCGGTTCACCTGGGCCCTTTAGTCCCGGTTCGTGACTCAAACCGGGACTAAAGGGTGCGATGACCTTTAGTCTCGGTTCGTGCCTCAAACCGGGACTAAAGATTAGACCTTTAGTCCCGGTTTGAGGCACGAACCGGGTCTAATGGGGTTGAGACCTTTAGTCCCGGTTCGTGCCACGAAGCGGTACTAAAGGTCCCATTTTCAAACTCTACCCCCCCCCCCTTGGATCGCCTTTTCAGTTTTAAAAAAAATAAAAGAAAATGATGGAAATGTCAAAAAAATAAAATAAAATAAGTTTCCCATGTGATATGTGGTCTAGTTGTTGGGAAAATATACAAACATGAATTTTCGACTTTTTTGCAAAATTTCTCGAGAATTTGTAAAAATGGGCGTAACTTTTGCATACGAACTCGGATGAAAAAGTTTTTTATATGAAAAATCATCTACTTGAAAAGTTACATCCGAATTTAACCGGGGGAACCCCGTTAAACATTTTCAAAATCCTCAAAAACCTAACAGAAAAAAAGTTACGGGGCTTTTAAGATCTGGAGAGGCAAAAAAATTCAAAAAATTTCAAACTATGGTCAAACTGTGGTCAAACAATGGTCAAACTAATTATTCTACAATATTAGTGTTACTAAATAATTATTTTAGTTATTTTGAATTTTGGTCAAATCTGGTCAAACTGTGGTCAAACAATGGTCAAACTAATTATTCAAGAAATATTAGTGTTACTAAATAATTATTGTTTTTTAAAACAATAGTTTCAAACTCAAAAAGTGAAATGTGTCACTTCATGCTCAAGCAAAATTCCTGAGGGTTAATAGGATTGACATCTTACTATTGTCAGGAAAACAACAAGTGCAGACTCGGAAGGGAAGGACAATAGAACCCGAAAGTTAAGCGTGCTCGGGCTAGAGTAGTGAGAGGGATGGGTGACCGGTCGGGAAGTTAGATGATTTCAAATGATGAGGGGTGATTAGAGGATAAATTGAGTAGTGATGATGGGGTGGTGATTAGAGATTAGAGGTTAAAATTTGAAAATAAAAAAAATTCAAAAAAAATTAAAAAAAATAAATTTCAAAAAATAAAATCAGAAAATTTCCTTTAGTACCGGTTGGTGTTACCAACCGGGACTAAAGGTGGGCCTCCAGGCAGCGGCCACGTGGAGGGCCTTTAGTCCCGGTTCTGGTTTGAACCGGGACTAAAGGGTGAGGCATTAGTAACGACCCTTTAGTCCCGGTTCAAAAAACCGGGACTAAAGGCCCTTATGAACCGGGACTAAAGGTCCTTTTTCTACTAGTGACTCTCATAACTATGCTCAATTCTGTCAATTGCTCAACAGAAATTCATTCACCCACCATAAAATACTTATGCTCTTGAGAGAAGCCACTAGTGAAACCTATGGCCCCCGGGTCGATCTTCATCATATTAATCTTCCAACACTTAGTTATTTCCTTTGATTTTATTTTACTTTGCATCTTTATCACAAAAATACCAAAAATATTATCCTATCATATCTATCAGATCTCACTCTCGTAAGTGACCATGAAGGGATTGACAACCCCTTATCGCATTGGTTGCGATGAGTTATTTGTTTTGTGCAGGTACGAGGGACTCGCGCGTAGCCTCCTACTGGATTGATACCTTGGTTCTCAAAAACTGAGGGAAATATTTACGCTAATTTGCTGCATCATCCTTTCCTCTTCAAGGAAATCCAACGCAGTGCTCAAGAGGGAGTCTATGCAAAAGTCAACATACCAAGTACCCATCACAAATCCTTATCTCCCGCATTATATTATTTGCCATTTGCCTCTCGTTTTCCTCTCCCCCACTTCACCCTTGCCGTTTTATTCGCCCTCTCTTTTACGTTCGCCTCTTTTCGCTCGCTTTTCCCTCGCCATGTCGGAACCAAAAAGAATTGGGGGTTCTCTCCCAAGTTCTAGTGGTTTAGACAATCCTGCTATCTTATCTAAACTCATAAATCAGAATGCTATGGAAAAACAAGCCGGAGTTATCAATGAGAACCTTAGTAATTTTGATGAAGATGATTCTAGAATTTTTCGTTATTTACTCGATGAATCTTTGAAAGATGCTTGGGATAGGCTGTTAAGGATCCAGGCTAGCTATGTACCCCAATATCAAATTGAGGTTTATTTAAAAAGCTTTTATGTTGGGTTGTCCGCTTCGTTCAAACAAGTTTTAGATTCTATTTTTGAAGAGGGTTTTCTTGAAGGGGACCCCATAGATACCTATGAGAGGATGAAAACTATATTTGGGCACCCCATTAACGAGAAAGCTGTAATCACATCTCTTTTGCTTTCTTACCAAAACGAATCTATTAAAGAGATAAAAGCTAGCCTAGATGCCAATTTCCGCAGTATTCTTAATCTTTCTTCTACCATTAATGGCCATGTACTTTGTCAAAATAGAAAGATTAATTCCATAGATAATAAGTTTGCTCTCTTTTTTCCCTAAAACCAAAGATGGCAATACCTAGATCTATCCTTGCTTTTATGCCTAGCTAGGGGCGTTAAACGATAGCGCTTGTTGGGAGGCAACCCAATTTTATTTTTAGTTTTTTGCCTTTTGCTTCTGTTTAGGAATAAATATTTGTTCTAGCCTCTGGTTAGATGTGTTTTTATGTTTTAATTAGTGTTTGTGCCAAGTTAAACCTATAGGATCTTCTTGGATGATAGTTATTTGATCTTGCTGTAATTTTCAAGAACTTTCTGTTCACGAAAACAATTGTTAAAAATCACCTGAACATTATAAAATACTGATTCCAATTGCTGCTGATCAATAAACAAATTGTCTAGGTCTTCCTATTTTGGTAGATTGTTTGGAGTTCTAGAAGTTTGCGTTAGTTACAGATTACTACAGACTGTTCTGTTTTTGACAGATTCTGTTTTTCGTGTGTTGTTTGCTTATTCTGATGAATCTATGGCTAGTAAAATAGTTTATAAAGCATAGAGAAGTTGGAATACAGTAGGTTTAAAACCAATATAAATAAAGAATGAGTTCATTATAGTACCTTGAAGTGGTCTTTTGTTTTCTTTCGCTAACGGAGCTCACGAGATTTCTGTTGAGTTTTGTGTTGTGAAGTTTTCAAGTTTTGAGTGAAAGATTTTGATGGATTATGGAACAAGGAGTGGCAAGAGCGTAAGCTTGGGGATGCCCATGGCACTCCCAAGATAATCTAAGGACACCAAAAAGCCAAAGCTTGGGGATGCCCCGGAAGGCATCCCCTCTTTCGTCTACTTCCATGGATAACTTTATTTGGAGCTATATTTTTATTCACCACATGATATGTGTTTTGCTTGGAGCGTCTTGTATAATTTGAGTCTTTATTTGTTAGTTTACCACAATCATCCTTTCTGTACACACCTTTTGAGAGAGCCATACATGATTTGGAAATTATTAGAATACTCTATGTGCTTCACTTATACCTTTTGAGTTATATAGTTTTGCTCTAGTGCTTCACTTATATCTTTTAGAGCACGGTGGTGGATTTGTTTTATAGAAACTATTGATCTCTCATGCTTCACTTAGATTATTTTGAGAGTCTTAAATATCATGATAATTTACTTAAATAATCCTAATATGCTTGGTATTCAAGATTTGTAAAAGCTTTCTTATGAGTGTATTGAATACTAAGAAAAGTTTGATGCTTGATAATTGTTTTGAGATATGAAGATGGTGATATTAGAGTCATGCTAGTTGAGTAGTTGTGAATTTGAGAAATACTTGTGTTAAAGTTTGTGATTCCCATAGCATGCACGTATGGTGAACCGTTATGTGATGAAGTAAGAGCATGATTTATTTATTGATTGTCTTCCTTATGAGTGGCGGTTGGGGACGAGCGATGGTCTTTTCCTACCAATCTATCCCCCTAGGAGCATGCGCGTAATACTTTGCTTTGATAACTTGTAGATTTTTGCAATAAGTATATGAGTTTTTTATGACTATTGTCGAGTCCATGGATTATACGCACTTTCTTCCTTCCACCATTGCTAGCCTCTCTAATACCGCACACTTTTCGCCGGTATCATACAACCACCATATACCTTCCTCAAAACAGCCACCATACCTACCTATCATGGCATTTCCATAGCCATTCCGAGATATATTGCCATGCAACTTTCCACCGTTCCGTTTATTATGACACGCTCCATCGTTGTCATATTGCTTAGCATGATCATGTAGTTGACATCGTATTTGTGGCAAAGCCACCGTTCATAATTCTTTCATACATGTCACTCTTGATGCATTGCATATCCCGGTACACCGCCGGAGGCATTCATATAGAGTCATATTTTGTTCTAAGTATCGAGTTGTAATTGTTGAGTTGTAAGAAAATAAAAGTGTGATGATCATCATTATTAGAACATTGTCCCAAGTGAGGAAAGGATGATGGAGACTATGATTCCCCCACAAGTCGGGATGAGACTCCGGACTAAATAAAAAAAGAGGCCATAAAAAAGAGAGAGAGAAAAGGCCCAAATAAAAAAATGAGAGAAAAAAAGAGAAGGGACAATGTTACTATCCTTTTACCACACTTGTGCTTCAAAGTAGCACCTTGGTCTTCATGATAGAGAGTCTCTCATTTTGTCACTTTCATATACTAGTGGGAATTTTTCATTATAGAACTTGGCTTGTATATTCCAATGATGGGCTTCCTCAAAATGCCCTAGGTCTTCGTGAGCAAGCGAGTTGGATGGACCCCCACTTAGTTTCTTTTGTTGAGCTTTCATATACTTATAGCTCTAGTGCATCCGTTGCATGGCAATCCCTACTCACTCACATTGATATCTATTAATGGGCATTTCCATAGCCCGTTGATACGCCTAGTTGATGTGAGACTATCTTCCTCTTTTTTGTCTTCTCCACAACCACCGTTCTATTCCACAGATAGTGCTATATCCATGGCTCACGCTCATGTATTGCGTGAAGATTGAAAAAGTTTGAGAATGTCATAAGTATGAAACAATTGCTTGGCTTGTCATCGGGGTTGTGCATGATTTAAATACTTTGTGTGGTGAAGATAGAGCATAGCCAGACTATATGATTTTGTAGGGATAACTTTCTTTGACCATGTTATTTTGAGAAGACATGATTGCTTTGTTAGTATGCTTGAAGTATTATTATTTTTTATATCAATATTAAACTTTTGTCTTGAATCTTTCGGATCGGAATATTCATACCACAATTAAGAAGAATTACATTGAAACTATGCCAAGTAGCACTCCACATCAAAAATCTGTTTTTATCATTTACCTACTCAAGGACGAGCAGTAATTAAGCTTGGGGATGCCTGATACGTCTCCAACGTATCTATAATTTTTGATTGCTCCATGCTATATTATCTACTACTTTGGACATTATTGGGCTTTATTATCCACTTTTATATTATTTTTGGGACTAACCTATTAACCGGAGGCCCAGCCCAGAATTGCTGTTTTTTGCCTATTTCAGAGTTTCACAGAAAAGGAATATCAAACGGAGTGCAAACGGAATGAAACCTTCGGGAACATGATTTTTAGGAAGATTATGATCCAGGAGACTTGGACCCTACGTCAAGAAACAAGGGAGGAGGCCACGAGGTAGGGGGCCGCGCCCAGTCCCCCCAGGCGCGCCCTCCACCCTCGTGGGCCCCTGTTGCTCCACCAGCGTACTCCTTCCTCCTATATATACCTACGTACCCACAAACGATCAGATACGAAGCCAAAAATCAAATTCCACCGCCGCAACCTTCTGTACCCACGAGATCCCATCTTGGGGCCTGTTCCGGAGCTCCGCCGAATGGGGCATCCATCACGGAGGGCTTCTACATCAACATCATAGCCTCTCCGATGAAGTGTGAGTAGTTTACCTCAGACCTTGGGGTCCATAGTTAGTAGCTAGATGGCTTCTTGTCTCTTTTTGGATCTCAATACAATGTTCTCCCCCTCTCTCATGGAGATCTATTCAATGCAATCTTCTTTTTGCGGTGTGTTTGTTGAGACCGATGAATTGTGGGTTTATGATCAAGATTATCTATGAACAATATTTGAATCTTCTCTGAATTCTTTTATGTATGATTGGTTATCTTTGCAAGTCTCTTCGAATTATCAGTTTGGTTTGGCCTACTAGATTGATCTTTCTTGCAATGGGAGAAGTGCTTAGCTTTGGGTTCAATCTTGCGGTGTCCTTTCCCAGTGACAGTAGGGGCAGCAAGGCACGTATTGTATTGTTGCCATCGAGGATAACAAGATGGGGTTTTTATCATATTGCATGAATCTATCCCTCTACATCATGTCATCTTGCTTAAGGCGTTACTCTGTTTTCTTGAACTTAATACTCTAGATGCATGTTGGATAGCGGTCGATGAGTGGAGTAATAGTAGTAGATGCAGGCAGGAGTCGGTCTACTTGTCTCAGACGTGATGCCTATATACATGATCATACCTAGATACTCTCATAACTATGCTCAATTCTGTCAATTGCTCAACAGTAATTCGTTCACCCACCGTAAAATACTTATGCTCTTGAGAGAAGCCACTAGTGAAACCTATGGCCCTGGGGTCTATCTTCATAATATTAATCTTCCAACACTTAGTTATTTCCTTTGCTTTTATTTTACTTTGCATCTTTATCACAAAAATACCAAAAATATTATCCTATCATATCTATCAGATCTCACTCTCGTAAGTGACTGTGAAGGGATTGACAACCCCTTATCGCGTTGGTTGCGAGGAGTTATTTGTTTTGTGCAGGTACGAGGGACTCGCGCGTAGCCTCCTACTGGATTGATACCTTGGTTCTCAAAAACTGAGGGAAATACTCACGCTACTTTGCTGCATCATCCTTTCCTCTTCAAGGAAATCCAACGCAGTGCTCAAGAGGTAGCAGCAGCGACGGCCGATGAGGAATGTTGCCACATACTCGTTCCAAGCATGCAGGGGCACCCCCTCTAGGCATAGCCGGACGTGCAGCAGCATGTCTTCATTGTCAGTATGAGCCTCCAGCCTCCATTGCCACGCAAAGATGCGAAAGGCCGAGCCAGACAGGTAGTCGCGGGATACGGCATCAGCACAGTGGTGCTAGTGCATGAAGCGGATGAGGAACCTCTCCGGGTAGTGCTTGACCATCTCGATGTCCTCCTTGCGAGCCCCCAAGGTCTTGGCAATGTCCGCCGCCACCTGCTAGCAGGAGACATCTTGACGGTCACCCTCGAGCCAGGCAACTGCCGCGTTGGTGGAGAGGACGGCTGCCAGTGTCAAAACTGGCAGATCTCGGGTAGGGGGTCCCGAACTATGCGTTTAGGCGGATGGTAACAGGAGACAAGGGACATGATGTTTTTACCCAGGTTCGGGCCCTCTCGATGGAGGTAAAACCCTACTCCTGCTTGATTAATATCGATGATATGGGTAGTACAAGAGTAGATCTACCACGAGATCAGAGAGGCTAAACACTAGAAGCTAGCCTATGGTATCATTGTTGTTCGTTCCACGGACTAAAACCCTTCGGTTTATATAGACACCGGAGAGGGCTAGGGTTACACAGAGTCGGTTACAATGGGAGGAGATCTACATATCCGTATCATCAAGCTTGCCTTCCACACCAAGGAAAGTCCCATCCGGACACGGGACGGAGTCTTCAATCTTGTATCTTCATAGTCCAAGAATCCGGCCAAAGTTTATAGTCCGGCTATCCGGACACCCCCTAATCCAGGACTCCCTCAGTAGCCCCCGAACCAGGCTTCAATGACGACGAGTACGGCGCGCAGATTGTCTTCGGCATTGCAAGGCGGGTTCTTCTCCAAATTCCGTGTACTTGTTGAATAGTGTCCGGCTTCTTGTGAATATTGCGCTTCTTGGCTTCCACGCCCAAAAATGGCCTTCTTCCACGTGTCAAATGAATGCGAAAAGCCAGGGTGTTGTTACATTTACCCCCCCCCTAGCTGCGTAAATGAGCCACCTATTAAAGAGGCGAGGATTTAGATCCAAATCACACCATCTTCCCTCCGCGAGCATTCATCGGAGCGCATTCAACAGAGATCCATTCCATCATGGCTGGTCGTCGCAGCTCCTCCTCTCGCCTTCCCAGCCCTCAGCCTGGAGATTGGGAGAGATGTTCCATCCCGCACAGCGAGCTAGTGACGCTTCAAACCAAAGGATTCTTCCCCCGGCCTACATGGTCCCGATTCGAGCCGGGCTTGCCACCTATAATGGCGGAAAGCAAGCGGAGAGTGTCCCTAATCCCTCCAAAGGAGAGCGGGTATGCCTTGTCCTTACTTGATAAGAGGGCTCGGATTTCCAATTCATCCTTTTCTCCAGGGGCTGCTGGAGTTCTATGGCCTCCAGCTGCACAACCTTACGCCAGCCTCCATATTGCATATCGCGGGCTTTGTAGCCCTTTGCGAGCTGTTTTTGGGCTACGAGGCTCATTTCGCGTTGTGGAAGAAGCTATTTTGCCTCATGCCCCGTTCTCAGGAGGGGTCGATATATCAAGTGGGCGGAGCCGAAGTATGGCGCATCGCCGGGACCGGATATCTATCCGGAACCCCAAAGAAGGCGTCCGAAGACTGGCCTTCAGAATGGTTTTATATAGAAGATGTCCCCCTGCCGGACCCTATTCGGATCAGCCTCCCTGAGTTCGATTATGCTCCCTTGAAGAAGCTCCTAAGCTGGAGTCCACGGAGCCCTCAGAAGGAAAATGACAAGGACGTCCTTTACCTGATGAGCCGGATAAGGTTGTTAGCTCATTCCGGACTGACCATGATCGAGGTCATGGCCACATGCATTATGCGGGGGGTGCAGCCGCTTCAGTATAGAGGCCACCCCATGTGGGATTTCAATGGAGAGGATGATGCCACCCGCTGCGGCCGTAAGGGGCCGGAATCGGTTGCCACTCTGACGAAGATCTTGTCCGCATTGTACAAGGGAGAAGAGGAGGAATTTCTCCGCGTCAATCCACAGGGCGGATTTTCTATGTACAATCCTCCAAATTGGGTAAGCGGACACTTCTTTTTGCCCATCCGTTCCATACTCCCATAGTTAAGTATCTCATCTTGTGATTTCGATGCAGGAACTGCGCCAAGCCGTAAAGGAGATAAACAGCCCTCCTCCACAACCCGAGGATCCGGAACGGTCCCTCGACCCAGCCTCCCATGAGGATCCGGACATATCTGTGGAGCTGATCGATGGGGTATTTTACCAACTGAGCATCGACAATGCCTTGGTGGCTATTACAGCCGATTATCCTGGACTGCTCCCAGCCTCACAGGTAGCCGATACCAAAGTCCCAATACTCCAAAAATGATTTGTCCGTACTTATTTTTGAGCATCGTATACCAATGGTGCTTTGCAGGGGAGGATCTCGAGGCGGGAAGCCGAGCCTGCGGCGACTGGCCAACAAGGGACCGCGAGGGCGGGCAAGCTAAAAAGATCCGCAGTCCGGATCGAGACACCGGTGCAGCAGTAAGGCGCGCCGTCTTATTCCAAGGTATTATTCTTACGATGCATACTAACGCCCGTGCTCCTTTTTTTAGGAAAAAGAGGTCTCGCCGGACTATATCCGGAGAGGTTGCCAATCGCGCCTCCACCAGCCAGGCTTCGAAGCCGGGTCCAGAAGCAGAGGCGAACATAAGGCGCGCACCAGATGCTCCTCCGACAGAGGATGCGGACAGGCTGTCTGCCACCAATTCCGAGGTGGAGAGTGCCATGAACCACAGGCGTCACCGAACAGTTCTTCGCGACGCTTGTCTATCCCAGGAGGCGTTGGAGGCCTTTAACTAGGGAGACGCATATCTCCGTGCTGCTCAGGATGGTCTAACCAGAGCCACGGAGCAGTATGTAAAGGACATACGGGTAAGAAAATTTGATGATTATATATATATCAGTAGCCCCCGAGACTTGAAACAGTTAGAATAACTGATTTAAGGATCATTTGTTATGCAGGTTCTTTTAGAAAAGAATACCCTACTGTCCCAGGAGCTGGAAGAGTGCAAAGCCCAACTTCAGGCCGCACTAGCCGCAGCAAGGGAGCCCAAGAAGACCCCCTCTGGTATTATATGCCTCAATTGATAAGTATCATGTAGAGTGCGGCGTGTATTCAAGTCTGACAATAAAATTGCAGATGGCGCCGGATTAGATCCGGAGAAGCAGCAACTCCTACGCCAGCTAAAGGCTAGTGAGAGCGTGCTTAGAAGGTGAGGCAGGAGAAGAATGATCTCCAAGATGCCAACACCCAGCTGGGCGTGGAACTAAAGGATGTTCGTGCCCAACTGTCAGACTCCGTTAAGGAGAATCGGCGGCTTCGACACGGCATATTTAGTAAGTGCTTGAACGAACTTTGAAAAAGAGTTCGGCGAGGAAGTCAACTAACAGAGTTACGTCTGTAGGTATGCTAACAGGTCGTCCTGCAGAGGAAATGCCCGGTTCTACGGGTGACCTTCTTCCCGAGCTCCCACAACTGCACGAAAGAGTTCGGCAGGTGATGCAAGGCGTCGCCCAGGCCTTGTGGCCCTCCGTCTCCATGCCCGAAGGCCTTGGAGAGCTTACAGAGAAGCTGAAGGGAGCGCAGCGGCGCTTCCGATTATGGAAGATATCGGCCTGCCGTCAAGGCGCCAGGGAGGCCTGGGCCATGGTGAAGACGCGGTACACGAAGGCTGACCCAAACCACATGGCCGAGGTCGGACCTGTGGGGCCTGATGGGAAGGAGATCGCTGTGAGCTTAGTGTACGACCAGGTAGAGTTGGCCGCCAAATATTCCCAACAGGACTGTAAACTAGACAACCTGTTGGATGGTATTGAAGAGGAATTTACCAAGTCAAATTGACTATGTAATTTAAGATGACATGTAAAATGCCTTCTAGCCGGATTATAGATCGTTTGTCATGGCGGACCTTTTCGCTTCAACCTCGGGACCCGATAGTCCGGAGTGTGTCCGAATACCCTCTCGGTTATGTAAGAACCGGGGCATGCATGGAGACTAGGCGTAGGGGTCATTAGTCCTTGAACAGACAAGTGCCCAACTAGTTATGTTATATTACATGGTTAGTAAGAAACATCTTCCAGGGAGAATAGTTCCGTTAGGGGTTCCTTTCCCTGGGAGGCATGCCCTAAAGTGCATGTCCGGACTGCGAAAAAAGCAGAAAAGCATGTGGGGGCGGATAAATAAGCAAGTGAGAAATCATTTTTAGTTCACCGACCGACTATTCCCTTAAGAACGCTAGCTTTCGGCTTCACCCAGTCTGAGGTACACATCCGGCTGACCCGGCAGTAACAATCACAGAGGTGCTCCCTTTACCACCTAGCCGAACAATCGGGAACGTAGGGGTAAGCACAGGAGCCAGGCAACCCAGCTTGGCCAAAACTTAAGTCATATCGATGCATATAATGGTGAATAAAAGGTACATGCGGAAGTGTGACACATGTGTTGGGCATGAAGCCCGTACAAATAAGCTTTTGTTAAAGAAGCCCCCAGGTATAATGAGCGCGAATAGCGCGTCAGTTGTGTGCGAACAAGGCATGAATGAGCCTTAAAGGCTATGAGAGAAAAGGAGGGGAGAAGGAGAGAAATATAAGACAGCTTGTGTATAAAAAATGGACAGAGGAAGGAGACGATCACCGAGTCCGGCACTAGGCGTAGAATCTTCGAAGACGGGCTGCGTTCCATGGGTTCGGCTCGAGTCGGTTATCCGATGCGTCTCGCAGAAGGTACGCTCCACTAGTCAGGACTTGGTCAATAATAAAGGGACCTTCCCATTTGGGCTTGAGTTTGTCCTTTTTCTTGTCCAGCAGGCGTAGAACTAACTCGCCAACATTGTAGGTTTTGGCCCGTACTTCTCTGCTTTGGTATCTTCGAGCCTGCTGTTGACAGAATGCGGAACGGACTTTTGCCACGTCACGCTCCTCCTCCAAGGCGTCCAAACTGTCTTGCCGATCGAGTGCGGCTTCTCTTTCTTCGTACATGCGCACGCGAGGCGAGTCATGAATTATGTCGCAGGGCAGAACCACCTCTGCGTCGTATACCATAAAGAATGGTGTGTATCCAGTGGTGCGATTCGGCGTGGTCCGCAGCCCCCAGAGTACGGAGTCGAGCTCCTCTACCCAGTGCGTGTTAGATTCCTTGAGGGACCGCACTAATCTGGGTTTGATGCCGCTCATGATTAGACCATTTGCTCGCTCGACTTGACCGTTAGTTTGTGGGTGATAGACTGAAGCATAGTCGAGCTTAATGCCCATGTTTTTGCACCAGAGTTTGACCTCGTCGGCCGTAAAGTTCGTGCCGTTATCAGTGATGATGCTGTGGGGGACGCCGTAACGGTGTACGACCCCGGATATGAAGTCTATCACCGGTCCGGTTTCGGCCGTTTTAACAGGCTTGGCCTCTATCCATTTGGTGAACTTGTCCACCATGACCAGTAGGTATTTTTGCTTGTGGGTTCCTCCTTTAAGGGGTCCAACCATGTCAAGCCCCCAGACCGCGAAGGGCCAGGTGATGGGTATAGTTTGGAGGGCGGTGGGTGGCATATGGCTTTGGTTAGCAAAGAGCTGGCAACCAACGCATCGTTGGACTAAGTCATGGGCATCTTCCCGGGCCGTCGGCCAATAAAATCCTGTACGGAAGGCCTTGCTTACAAGGGCCCGGGCTGCAGCGTGGTGCCCGCCAAGTCCGGCATGAATTTTAGCCAGAAGATTCCGCCCTTCCTCTTTGGAGATACACCTTTGAAGGATTCCGGTGGTGCTTTTCTTATAAAGCTCTTCCTCATGGACTTTATAGGCTTTAGATCGCCGCACTATGCAGCGTGCCTCGTTTTGGTCCTCGGCAAGTTCCTGCCTGGTTAGGTAGGCTAGGAATGGTTCTGTCCACGGGGCAATGACTGCCATTATTACGTGGGCTGAGGATGTTACTTCGTTGGCAGAGCCTCCAGTTGTGTCAGAGTGTTCGGTGTCGGGCAGTGCGGTTGGGTCTGGGCTGTTATGTCCGGGTTCCCTTTCCCATACTATGGATGGCTTGAACAGCCTCTCCAAGAAGATGTTGGGAGGGACGGCATCGCGCTTTGCGCCAATGCGTGCCAGGACGTCTGCTGCCTGATTGTTTTCCCGGGCTATATGGTGAAATTCGAGCCCTTCGAACCGAGCTGACATTTTTAGGACGGCGTTGCGATAAGCTGCCATTTTCGGATCCTTGGCATCAAAGTCTCCGTTTATTTGGGATATGGCGAGGTTCGAATCCCTGCGCACCTCTAGGCGTTGAATGCCCATGGAGACTGCCATCCGGAGACCATGTAGAAGGGCCTCATATTCGGCTGCGTTGTTGGAGTCCGTACACATTATCTGGAGTACGTATTGAACTATATCTCCTGTTGGGGACGTTAGAACGACGCCAGCCCCCAGACCAGCCAACATTTTGGAGCCGTCGAGGTGCATGATCCAGTTGGAATATGTGCCGTACTCTTTAGGGAGTTCGGCTTCAGTCCATCCAGCGACGAAGTCGGCCAAAACTTGCGACTTAATAGCTCGCCGTGGCTTATAGGTTATGTCGAACGGGAGGAGCTCAATGGCCCATTTAGCAATCCGGCCTGTCGCGTCGCGGTTGTTTATAATATCGTTAAGAGCTACTTCAGAGGCTACTGTTATCGAACACTCTTGAAAGTAGTGTCGCAGCTTCCGGGATGCCATAAATACCGCGTACGTTATCTTTTGATAATGCGGGTAGCGTGACTTGCATGGAGTGAGGACAGTGGACACGTAGTAAACTGGCTTTTGAAGGGGGAATTTGTGTCCGTCCGTTTCTCGTTCGACGTCGAGCACTGCGCTTACAACTTGATGAGTTGCCGCAATGTATAATAGCATTGGTTCGCCAATGTTTGGCGTGGCCAGGACCGGGTTTGTTGCCAATATGGCTTTTATTTCGTCGAGTCCGGCCATGGCGGCATCCGTCCACTCGAAGTGTTCGGTGCGTCGGAGGAGGCGATAAAGGGGTAATGCCTTTTCTCCCAAGCGGGAGATAAAACGGATTAGAGCCGCTACGCATCCTGTCAATTTTTGTATTTGTTTGAGGTCCTTTGGGATATCCAATTGTGACAGAGCTCGGACACCCCCTAATTCAGGACTCCCTCAACGGCCGACACAGCCTGCATCTCAGGCGTCGCCGAGACGACGACGAAGTCTTCGGCCGGCTGAGCGAGGCATCCCCAGGCTACAGCGCCATGCCCAAGGGGGCGGACGGCAACAGAGGCGGCGGAGGCAGCGGCGGCACAACACCGGGCGCGACCGGCACCCTGGATTCCCACCCTCGGCCTGGGCGGGCAGGAGCTTGAGCAGAGGTCGCAGCGGGGCGAGGCAGAGGGGGGGTGGCAGGACGGGGCCGTCAAGAGAGCTTAGGGCATCCATCTGTTATGGCAGCCCCGCGATTTATGCCCGTTCTGCAGGCAGTGGGAGCAGCGAAGCGGGTCTCGGCAGCTTGAAGCCCTATGGCCCTTGAACAGGCACCTGCAGCGGCGACCGAAGAACCAACGCGGGATGGGCGGCGGCTTGAATGCCGGAGCAGGCACGTCCGGCTGGTGCGGCCCTTTACGCGACGTGACCAGCGTCCAGTCGCCGGTCATCTCCATCTCGCGCCCCGCGCCACCAGAGCCAGCAACCAAAAATGAAGGCGTGCCCGCGGCAGGGCAGGGGGAGGCTATCTGCCCCCCACCACCGCAGTAAAGAGGGGCTCCTTCTTGAATGCGCGATGAAAGCGCGGCGGAAGAGGCGGGGCCCGAGCCGACCAGGTCGCGGCGCGGAGACGCCCCGACCGGCTGCTAGTCCGGGACGAACTCCAGGGAGGCAGCGGGGCTGGCCCGACCCCGACCACCCAGACATGGATCTGGATCTGGGACCGACGAGGAACGCGCCGGGGGCGCCAGCTGCGCGAGCTACGCAGGGGAACGGAGCAGGGCACCAGCAGGAAGAGGTGCCAGGGGCATGAACTAGGTGCCTAGCACCAGGCCGGGAGCAGCATCTGTTAGAAGGGAGAGAGAGGAATTGTTGCGGAATATGATGGATGTATTATTGAGCCTCGAGGGCGAGTATATATTGAGTACAAGACTTGGAGGGCAAGATGCCTCTCCTAGAGATAAGGTAGGAATCCTAAACTACCAAATACATGTAACCCAAATATATCTCTAACATCCCCCTGCAGTCGTAGCGGTAGCGTTGCGAACAACATGAGCGTCGCTGACGGTCAGACTGGAGAGAATAGCAGCCGACGGGCTGACATCCCCCCGCAGTCGTAGCGGGAGCATCATGAACGGTATCGCGTCGCGGACGCGTTGACTGTAGAGGAAGCCGACGAGTTGCTCAAGCGGATGATAGCCCTTTTGTGCCGATGTCGATGTAGCCGAGAGCGTAGGGTGGTGTAGCCGTGGTTGAGGTAGCCGTGTGAAGAATGCCGTGGTCGATGTCGAGTCGAGGTGGCTGGTGTCGAGGAGGTCGTCGTGGAGCCGCGGGCGCAAGGGGGCGCCGAGTTAGCATGGGCGCAAGGGTGTCGAAGTAGTGGTGCGCCGGGAAGAAGATGTTGTTGACAACGCGTCACGGCGGGTTTGCCAAGCCCGGGGACACATCGTAGACGAAGGCACGCACCGGTGGTGCCAGCACCGGGCATGCGTAGACGGACGAAGACGAAGTTGACGAAGCGCCGACCAGGCTTGCCAGGCCCGGGGAAACATCGTGGATGAAGGCACGATCGGTGTTGCCAGCACCGGGCATGCGTAGACGAGGGACCTGCACGAGCTGTACGCCATGTCGGAGAAGTCGGAGGGGCCAAAGAAGAGCGGCCGTGGCGGCCTGACGGCGGCGGCGGCAGCTAGGTTAGTAGTGCGGTGGCGGTGCTCGAAGTAGGCGAAGAACCCTGACAGCGTGACGAAGATCGGCGCGGACGGTGGCGTTCCCGCGCCAAGGGAGACGGCGCGGCGCATACCACGGGAGGTCGACGCGCGGTGACGGCGGCGTGGACCGTGGGCCGCGGCGCTACGGCCCGAAGGGGCGACGCAGCGGCGGCAGGCGGGCCGGGGTGACGGCGGGAAGACTTCGGGGCGGCGGCGGGAACCCCGGGGCGGTGGCGGGGACCGCGTTCCACAGTGCTACAGCTCGAAGAGGTGGTGTAGTGGCGGCTCGCAGGTCGGTGCAACCGCGGGGACGGCCTCCGGCGGCGGCGGTGACCGCATGCCGCAGCTCTACAGCCCGAAGAGGCGGTGTAGCGGAGACTCGCAGGTCGGGGCAGCCGCGCGGAGAACCACTAGCCGAGGGCGATGGCCCGACGGGAGGCGGCGTGGACCGCGTGCCGCGACGCGATAACCCTAAGGGGTGACACGGAGGCGGCGGCGGCTACAGGGGTAGCCGGCGGGAGGATCTCGGGGCGGCAGCGTGGACCACGTTCCGCGGTCCGACGGCCCGTAGGGGCGTCGGCGGTAGCGGCGCGTGAGTCGGGGCAGCCGACGGGAAGACCTCGGGCGGCAACGCAGCGGTCCGAAGGGACAACGCGATGACATCCTGTGGCTCGATCGGCGGTAGGCGCGTGCTCGGGGACGTGCTTGGCGAAGACAGGCGCGTGATCGGTTGATCAGACCGACGGCGCCGCTGGATGCGCCATGGCGGGGACGACGCGCAGATCGGAGTCGATGGCGACGTTGTCGGTGATGTCCCGGGCGATGACGACGAAGACAGACCGGCGATGGAGACCACGCGGACAAGCGGCTGGCAGCGACGCACGAAGGCGTCCCTTGGGCGGCGCGTCCAGCCTTGCCGCGCGGTTGATGACGAGGCAGTCGGTGAAATCGACGCCGATGTCGGAGTAGAGGCGCGGGGGTCGACGGCGGCGGCGGGTGACGCAAACCGGATCACATAGACCGGAAAACCAAAAAGTAGACGCCAATCAAAGTGACCGACGAGAGAGAGAAAACCCGGATCAAAGGATCGGGAAAAAGACTCTTTAGGGCAGCCGGTCGACACGACCGGACGAACCCTAGGTACGGGCAGCGCGGCCCCCGGCGGCGGTCATGGAGGCCGACCGCCCCGGGGACGGCGCGCGTGTGCGAAAGCGGCGGCAGCTAGGGTTTAGGATCGACTTGCGATAGATGTTAGAAGGGAGAGAGAGGAATTGTTGCGGAATATGATGGATGTATTATTGAGCCTCGAGGGCGAGTATATATTGAGTACAAGACTTGAAGGGTAAGATGTCTCTCCTAGAGATAAGGTAGGAATCATAAATTACCAAATACATGTAATCCAAATATATCTCTAACAGCATCCGCCGGCGCTGGGACAGGAGCAGGGGCGGGCGCGGGCGCCGCCAGGAGCCGCGTGGGAGGGGGCATTGAAAGGAATCTTGTGTCTCTTCTTTGTCTCCTTTACTTTAGCAGGAACGATCGAGTAAGCATTCACGAGCTACCAGGAAATTAGCGGTAACAAGGCTAACCAGTCGTACCTGGCCCCTGAGAAAGCCCACTAATGGCCAGATAACAAGGTTGTTGTAGGCCGGCCCTACCGCTCTTCCGTAGCATGTGCGTCGGATTAGCCCTTGCGCCGCCGCCGCCGTCATGCAACTCCTGCCTCCCGGCCGCCGTCGCCCTCCCTGCTCGGTGCTACAGTATGATCAACAGCGACGCGGGTGCTTCACTTCTCGATTCTTCAAGCTTCAGCTAACGATCTACTGAACTACTCCCTCCTCCTTTAAAAAGTGTACTTACAACTTTATTGAAAAATCAAACTTTTTTATCTTTGACCGTATTTATACAATAATACATCAACATTTATGCAATGAAATTAGTAAACATTAGATTCATAAGAAAATATATTTTCATCATATACCTATTTGGTTTCAAAAACATTGATATATTTTTGCACAAACTCGATCAAATTTTGAGATAGTTTGACTCTTCCACAAAGTTGAAAATACATTTTTTAAAGGATGGAGGGAGTAGCCGTGGTAAACACACTACCCTGTCTATTAATGTTTTCTCAGTTCTCTTTCTGTTCGTGTCACACTTATACGTCAGCTTTAATTACTTAATACTTTGGTTTTGTGATCTATGATGCTGTGAAGATTTTTGTGATCTTGCACGTCGTGCTGTAAATTTTCACCCTGCTACAAATTATCATCTACTAGTTCATATCTATGTAAAAAGATTCATATTACGAATTTATACAATGTAGCTAATTTGGAGAATTCAGTTCAGACTCGATGAAGAGAAATGTGCTGCCAAACACCATTCAAACTTATTCATTTTCAAAAGCATGTTGATGTGATCAATAATTCTCGGTCTCAATGGCCTACATAAAGCGAATTTATTCGACTATTAAAATCGTCAAGACACGTCTTTGCACTGAAATGCGAGACAACTTGCTTCGTCTTTGAATGATAAGCTACATTCACAGATAATTAGAAGCAAAGGTACCAACTAATGATTTTACTGGCAACTATAGAGACAAATTTAAAAAAATTCAAACGTACTGATGTTTTTGTAGCACCAAAGCAAAACCTTTATAATACTACATGGTTATTTTTTTCGCACTTGATATTTTTTTTATCAACTTGGCTTGGCCCCCCTATGTTTAAATCCTGGCTCCGCCCCTGCGCGCGGCCGGCGCACCCGTGCGGCGCCGTGGAAGTCGCCGAGGCACACCGCGCAGCCCTCCGGCAGCAGCGGCGTGCCGTCGGCGCCATCGCACGGAAGCGCGTCGAAGCGCACGGCCGGAGAGTGCTCCTCCAGCTCCTCCAGGCCGTGGTCGTGGTGTTGGTGTTGGTGTTGTTCGTGGTGGTGGTCGGCGAAGTAGGCGAAGTCGGAGGCATTCGAGTAGTCGAAGCAGAGGTTGTCGTCGACGCCGGCGCCGACGAGGCGGAGCAGCCAGGAGGAGAGGGGGCGCAGGTGGCCCAACAGGAAGAGGAGGTTTAGCAGCAGCCTAGGCATCTCCGAGTACACCGCCGGGAACCCCATAATCTCTCTCTCTAGTCTCTAGTTGGACGGATCGGCCGAATCAAGAAGCTGAACAGAGCTCGAAAGCTAGAGATGAGAGGAGGAAGAGGAGGGGTCTCACATGTCACACAATGGTCCGGCCTTTATAGCTAGAGGTAGCGGCTATGGAGGAGGAGGGGTCTCACATGGCACACAATTGGTGAACTTTTTCAAATTCGATGAAATTTTATTGAGTTGATGAACTTTTTAGAAAAAATCATGAACTGTTTTTTTTCCAAAATCCGTGAACAGAGAAAAACAGAAGGTGGAGAGCTATCGAGAGACGATGAAGATGACAAGAAGGAGGGGTCTCACATGGCGCAAAAAGCTAGGTCCGCCATTTATAAGGAGGAGCGGAGCAGCTAGAGCTGGACAGGGGATAGAGAAGAGCATTGCGTCGCTACAGGACGAGGGTTTGCGGCATAGATGTACTATCGTCGACCCGGTGTACTACGTGCATAATTAATCAACTGTTGAGGTGTGACAAGGTTATGTGTCGACGATCGAGATTAATGGTTGATGATTAATCGGGTGGTGGTGTGGCTCGATCGATGATCTTGCATGTGTTGGCGTTGTGTCGGGCTGGACGGGCAGGTGCCAGGTGAGGAGCGTCTGTCTTTTTTTTTTGCGCCTGTCGACTGGCAACACCTGCATGCGCATGCGCGTACCTTACTAAGGCCCTGTACAATGGAAGGTGCTTAGGGGAGGTGTTTAAAGAAAATAAATCAGGTTTTTCTTAAGCACCGGTGCTTATTTGTACAGGATAGACGTTTAACTAAGCGTCTTTGCTGTAGAAATAGGCACCGATACTTTAGAAAAATTTGGTTTATTTTTTTAAGCACCTTCCATTGTACAGGGCCTAAAAAGCGGACATATTTTTGTTTTCAAGCTGATGAAAGCTCAATTGGCCCATGCTGTGCATGGCGACGATAATCGCCCGAAAAAGGCCAATTACAGTAAGGTCGTTCACGCGAAGTGGGCCCATGGCAGAGCATGCAATAAATAGTGGTGCGGGCCAGGTGGGCTAAGCTGAAGAAACTGGTGTTGGACTGGCCTTCCACGCCCCTAGGCCTGCATTTCTGGCGGCGGTGGTGGGAGTCTCTAATCAGCGGGAGCAGTTAACAAAGGAGCGCTCCTAGTGCTACCCGTAAACCGGCTGATGGCAGGGATTTTTAAACCGCCTTACCAGCCGTTGATTTCTGTTGATTAGGGCTGCTTGATCTTCGGAGTCTGGACCATCACTTCCATCCCAAATACCCCTACATCTCTCCCGCAGCGATTCCACCCTGCCATCTGATACATGCACAACATCTCCGGAGTCACCGGGCATCTCACAGGAAAACACGACGAGCTCGCCATGCACGGCTACAGCTGCAGCCCCGGGGTGCAACAATGACGCTGCTACGACCATCCTTTAAACACCGGCAATGCTCCAACACAATACCGGTGATTCTTAGTTGCAACACCGGTGATGCTCCGACGGCCCGAACATGCTCCATTGCAGCAACACAATGCTTCGACGACCCCGACGATGCTTTATTACAACACCAGTGATGCTCCGACGGCCTGAACGATACTCCATTGCAGCAACAGCGATGCTCCGGCGGCCCCGATGATGCTTCATTACAGCACCGGTGATGCTCCGACGGCCCGAACGATACTCCATTGCAGCAACGGCGATGCTCCGACGGCCCCGATGATGCTTCATTACAGCACCAGTGATGTTCCGGCGCCCCGAACGGTGCTCCATTGCAGCAACGGCAATGCTCCGACGGCCCCAAAGATGCTTCATTACAACAATGATGGTGCTCCGACGGCCCGAAGACGCTCCATAACAACATCGGCGATGTTCTGCAAAGCTCATTGAAGCATGCCTCTTTGCATGGTCGTGGGCGTCGACGCTATCATGGCACACCTCGTCGTCGTCGTGGTCGAAGAATCTGTGTCGTTGTGGTCGTCGAAGCATTTGCGTAATCATCGACATAGTCGTGGCCATCGAAGCATTTCCACGACCATTGAAGCATGCCTTGTTGCATGGCCGCGGTGGTCGACACCGTCATGGCATGGCTCGTCGCCCTAGTCGTTGAAGCATTGCCGCGGCCGTCGAAGTCATCATGGTCATGGAAGCATTGCCATTGAAGCGCGCCCTCGTCGTGTTCGTCGAGGCATTTCCGCAGTTCTGGTTCTCGTCGAAGCATCACCACAACCATTGAAGCATGCCTCGTTGCATGGCCGCAGTGGTCGATGTCGTCATGGCATACCTCATCGCCCTAGTTGTAGAAGCATTGTCGTGGTCGTCGAAGGCATCATGGTCATGGAAGCATTGCTATTGAAGCGTGCCCTGGTCATGGTCGTCGAGGCATTTCCGCACTTGTCGTGGTCGTCGAAGCATCGCCACGACCGTTGAAGCATGCCTTGTTGCATGGCCGCAGTCCTCAACGCCGTCATGGCATACCTCGTCGCCCTGGCCGTCAAAGTTGTCATGGTCATGGAGGCATTGCCACGGTCATTCAAGCACGCTTGTTGCCGCGGTCATTGAAGCATTTTCGCAGCCATCAACCACGTTATGGTCGTTGAAGCTGTAAACGAGCCTAACTATCTCTGCATGCCGTTGTAGCCTCTAATCAAATATCTCTAGTCTTTAGCTACTTAGCTATTCCACAGGGAGGTTGTTTGCCACAATTGAGTCTGCACTGACCGCATGCATGATCGATGAAAGTCTCGTGTTGCATGCATGCATGCTCGTGGTCAAAAGCCATGAAGCACCGTGCTCCTTTGCAGCGTCAAACGCCGCCGGTCGGCTCTCCACAACCATCAACGACAACAAAATCACGGCAGGTCCCCCCGAAAGCACCAGTGGCCTCTTCTGCAACAGCCCGCCGTGGTCCTTATAGGCTATAGCATCGAGCGTCGGAAGGAGCGGTGGGCTGGTGAGCACCACCTCACCGGAGGAAGGCGCTTAGGTAGAGAGAGAGAGAAAGAGCAGAGGGGATCCAGAGCGCAACGAGAACGATTGGGCCGAGAAGGGAAGAAAAGGGGAAGCGATGCGCTGGTACCATGGGACACGTGGCGCAGAAGGGAGGCGGCTTACGATGTGGCAAAATCAGTCGGTTTAAAAGAAACGTTTCCCTTTAAAAAACCCTTCTTTGGTTCCCCTAGAAAAAAAAACGCTTCTTTGGGAGCCTCGTCAAATGACGCTCTTTCAGCCGACGCCACGTGTTGTATTTTGGACGCTTTTTTTGGATTTTATTTTTTATTTTTTCACATGCGTTTTGACTTTTTAGATGATTTTCTTCGGGTTTTTGGCTTTTCACCGGTCTTACTTAGAGCATCTCTAGCAAACCCTGCATCCGGCCGGCCCGCAAAACACGTTTGCAGTTCGCGGAAAACGGCCTTTGCGGGCTGGCTCGGACGCCCGCAGATGCAGACCCCCCAAACGGACCCGTATAAAAGGATATTCACGGAATATAGTTTTTTACGGGTCGACTTTTTATGGGGTCTGCTCGGGCACCGCCGCGTTGACCCGCAAACCGAAAACGCCCAATTCTCGAATTTGACATAGGTTCCCACAAATAATTTCAAATTCAAGCAACATAACACAGTTTACGCGCAAATAAAAGCTTCAGTTTAGTAGGACAAACGCAAAAGAGGGTCTTGCAAAAGTGACGACCACGTCCGGCATCATCTTGGTCGATCTTCACTCCGCGCCATCGAGTCCATCTTGAAGTTCATCGCCACCACCGAATCCACCTCCGGCGCTTGTTCCAACTCCCGCACCAAAATCATCGACATTGCCATCATATGGAGCAGAGAAAACATCTCCAGCACTGTAACACGCACTGGTCGACGCAACCATTCTCATCTTCAAGATTTCTCCCCTTGCCATATCATGCCATTCTTTGGTGAGGTCGTTCGTGTCATTGCGGTTCATTGTCATAATCTTGTTCTCTTCGGCGAGCAACTTGGACATGGCTTTGTTTTGACCGGCACGAGCTCTTCTCTTGCGCAGGCCCTCTTCCTTGAGAAATTGCCACTTCTCTTACTTCTCCTTTGCCTTCTTCTCGGCCAACTCTTTCTTGATCTCCAACGACTTCAACAACATCAACTCATTTGATTGCACCATGGCATCAATCTTCTCCCTCAAGCTCGATGCTTCGTGCTCTCTCTACATCTTCTCCTTAGTCTTCTTGCCGCCATCGGGCTTGTTCAAATTTCTTGGGCCATCATCATCCTCATCTTCATCCATGTTTGTAAGTGAACCTCTCTTCGGTGGGGATTCTTTGTTGATCAACTTCCACTTCTCGCATTTTTTGAGCAAGTCCTAACAATGCTCTAGTTTGAAGAATTTGCCTTCCGAAGCTTCCATATCTTTGTATCTATGTTGAGCAATTATCCTACACAATTTGAACAAAGTGAAATGATGCAATCATTTCATATGATGCAATATGATGATGCACAACTTGAACAAAGGCAAAACAAACTCACATAGTTGGATTCCACGGTTTCACTTGGAGGTGCATTGTGTACTTGCTCCAAGCAAGCTGCCCAACGGCTACACATAGGCTTGATCACATACCAACGCCCTTGAAGCGACCGAAATGTGCGTGGAGTCCTATTGGGGTACTTTGCCATCATGCGGAAGTATTGATCTTCGATCCTTTGCCAATACCTCTTGGCGGTTTGAGAAATACCCGTGCATGCATCAAGAGACACCACACTCCATGCCCTGATCAGAATTTGATCTTCCAAGATCGTGTAGTTCTTCGATCTCTGGCTTTTTCCAGTTTTTGCTTGCGATTGCTCATACGCTACCTCATCGATCTCCTCCAATTCTTCCTCACCACCATGATCATCCACGCCGCCCTCCGTTTCATTGTAGCCGAATGCGGCGAACGGGATTTCATCGATGTCAACAGCGTTGGTGTCCAACAAGTTCACGAACTCAGCAGTTGCACTGTTCGAACCACCGCTATAGTGAACGACAATAAGTCACAAGGTATCGCAAATGGCGAAATGCAAAGAAAATTCCCATGTCCCAAGACGCATACCTTCTGGCCATTTCGTCAAACACCTCGCTTGCGGTGGGAGCAGCACCGTTGAGCGGCATCGTCGGGGAACCTCTTTCCGGAGCGGGGGGAGTGGATGAAGGAGGAGGCTTCTATGTAGCCAGAATCCTCTTCCTCTTCACGCCGGCGGCGTTGGCGACCTTCTCCGCCGCCGGCCGGGATCGCGCAGCGGCCTTGGTG
This sequence comes from Aegilops umbellulata, assembly GCA_032464435.1. Lineage (NCBI taxonomy): Eukaryota > Viridiplantae > Streptophyta > Magnoliopsida > Poales > Poaceae > Aegilops > Aegilops umbellulata. Next base: position 587,694,283 of record CP136060.1, on the reverse strand, counting down.
CCCGGAGCGCGTGCCCTCGCGGCGGGGGCAGCCGGATTCCCACCCTGCATGACCATGTTGCCCTGCCGCTTGCGGGCAGGCGCGGCGGTACCTTGGGCGACGGCGGGGCCAACATAGCCAGCGACGAGATCCGCCCGAGGGGATTGAGCGTGCGCGACCTCGACGATGACGGGGGACAGCAGGGATTCATCCATGGTGGCAAAGGACGGCCCGGGAAGATGCACCGGAGCATGAGGTGGCGGGGCAATGGTGGCGGAGGGTGGGGGTGGGAACGGTCACGCAGAAATGTCCCTCTCGCCAAATCTCGCTGCGGATAGGGGCTGATCTCGGGTCGTCCTCCCAGCCCGTGAATCTAGAGGTCGGGGGAGATCTTTTGCCGCGCCCCGCAAAAAAAATTCGGGTCAACCGCGAATGCGGTGTCTGATCGGGCAGTTTTTTCCGCCCCGACCCGCATTTTGGTGGCTATCTTGCGGGTCGGGGCGGGATGCGGGGTCTGCTAGAGATGCTCTTAGCTTTTGGGAAAGAATATCAACAACAACAAAATTTGCACGGAAAAACACTTTTTTTCTTTCGCGAGAGACTCTGATTTGCTTTCGGGGTTGTGCTTCTCTTAGAAATGGCAAAAGTGTGTTTTCTTTTTTTACTTCGGCAAAATGCACAGATTTGCTTTCACAAGAGGTACGGATTTGCTTCGCGAGAGGCACGGCCGTATCTTGAAAAAAATATGTTTTTTTTTCGCAAGAGGTACGGATTTGCTTCGGAGAGAGGCACAACCATGCCTCTGGAAGAATAAAAAATAAATAATTCTTTCGCGAGAGGCACGACTGTGCCTCTTGAAAAACGATTTTTTTCCTTCCACAGGAGCCACGCCATGCCTCTCGAAAAACAGTTAAAAATGTGCTTTCTTTTTCTTCTTTTACGAGTGCCTCTTGGAAAATGAAAAAAAAATCATCCGCAAGAGGCATGGACGTGCCTCTCGGAAACAAGAAAATGTGTTTTCTTTTTTTTCTTCCACAAGAGGCATAGGTATATTTCTGGTGGAGGCATAGATTTTCTTCCGTGAGAGGCACATTCGAACCTTTTTAGGAAAGGGAAAAAAGGTGCTCCCAATTAGGTTTTTTCGTTTGGATCTTTTGTGCGATTTTTTTCGTGAAAATAAAGTTCGCCAAAACCTACCAATATTGTTGGAAATATGCCCTATATAAAGGGGGGAGGGGAAGGGGGCAGCCGCACCCCTTGCCCTGGCGCCTCCCTCTCCCTCTCCAACACCTCCTCCTCCTCCATAGAGCTCGGCGAAGCCCTGCCGGAGTATTGCAGCTCCACCATCACCACGCCGTCGTGCTGCTGCTGGAGCCATCTTCCTCAACCTCTCTTTTGCCTTGCTGGATCAAGAAGAAGGAGACGTTACGCTGACCGTACGTGTGTTGAACGCGGAGGTGCCGTCCGTTCGGTGCTAGGATCTCCGGTGATTTGGATCACGTTGCGTACGACTACCTCATCCCCGTTCGTTGAACGCTTCCGCTCGCGATCTACAAAGTGGTATGTAGATGCAATCTCTCTCCCATGACTCGTTGCTTAGATGAACTCATAGATGGATCTTGGTGAAACCGTAGGAAAAAATTTTGTTTTCTGCAACGTTCCCCAACAGTGGTATCAGAGCTAGGTCTATGCGTAGTTCTCTATTGCACGAGTAGAACACAATTTGTTGTGGGCGTAGATGTTGTCAACTTTCTTGCCGCTACTAGTCTTATCTTGCTTCAGCGGTATTGTGGGATGAAGCGGCCCGGACCAACCTTACACGTACGCTTACGTGAGACCGGTTCCACCGACTAACATGCACTAGTTGCATAAGGTGGCTGGCGGGTGTCTGTCTCTCCCACTTTAGTTGGAGCGGATTCGATGAAAAGGGTCCTTATGAAGGGCAAATAGAAGTTGACAAATCACATTGTGGCTTTTACGTAGGTAAGAAAACGTTCTTGCTAGAACCCTAATTCAGCCACGTAAAACTTGCAACAACAATTAGAGGACGTCTAACTTGTTTTTGCAGCAAGTGCTTTGTGATATGATATGGCCAAAGTTGTGATGAATGATGAATGATCTATATGTGATGTATGAGATGTTCATGCTATTGTAATAGGAATCACGACTTGCATGTCGATGAGTATGACAACCGGCAGGAGCCATAGGAGTTGTCTTTATTTTTTGTATGACCTGCGTGTCATTGAGAAACGCCATGTAATTACTTTACTTTATTGCTAAACGCGTTAGCCACAGTAGTAGAAGTAATAGTTGGCGAGCAACTTCATGGAGACACGATGATGGAGATCATGATGATGGAGATCATGGTGTCAAGCCGGTGACAAGATGATCATGGAGCCCCAAGATGGAGATCAAAGGAGCTATGTGATATTGGCCATATCATGTCACGTTTATTATTTGATTGCATGTGATGTTTATCATGTTTTGCATCTTGTTTACTTAGAACGACGGTAGTAAATAAGATGATCCCTCATAATAATTTCAAGGAGTGTTTCCCCTAACTGTGCACCGTTGCGACAGTTCGTTGTTTCGAAGCACCACGTGATGATCGGGTGTGATAGATTATAACGTTCACATACAACGGGTGTAAGACAGATTTACACATGCAAACACTTAGGTTGACTTGACGAGCCTAGCATGTACAGACATGGCCTCGGAACACAGAAGACCGAAAGGTCGAGCATGAGTCGTATAGAAGATACGATCAACATGAAGATGTTCACCAATGTTGACTAGTCCGTCTCACGTGATGATCGGACACGGCCTAGTTGACTTGGATCATGTAATACTTAGATGACTAGAAGAGGGATGTCTATCTAAGTGGGAGTTCATTAAATAATTTGATTAAGATGAACTTTATTATCATGAACTTAGTCTAAAATATTTACAATATGTCTTGTAGATCAAATGGGCAACGTAGTCCTCAACTTCAACGTGTTCCTAGAGAAAACCAAGCTGAAAGACGATGGCAGCAACTATACGGACTGGGTCCGGAACCTGAGGATCATCCCCATAGCTGCCAAGAAAGATTATGTCCTACGAGCACCGTTGGGTGACGCGCCTATTCTCCCTGCAGAACAAGACGTTATGAACGCTTGGCAGTCACGTTCCGATGATTACTCCCTCGTTCAGTGCGGCATGCTTTACAGCTTAGAACCGGGGCTCCAAAAGCGTTTTGAGAGACATGGAGCATATGAGATGTTCGAAGAGCTGAAAATGGTTTTCCAAGCTCATGCCCGGGTCGAGAGATATGAAGTCTCCGACAAATTCTTTAGCTGTAAGATGGAGGAAAATAGCTCTGTCAGTGAACACATACTCAAGATGTCTGGGTTGCACAACCGCTTGACTCAACTGGAAGTTAATCTCCCGGATGAAGCGGTCATTGACAGAATCCTCCGGTCGCTTCCACCTAGCTACAAGAGCTTTGTGATGAACTACAACATGCAGGGGATGGTAAAGACCATTCCTGAGGTATATGCTATGCTGAAATCAGCAGAGGTAGAAATCAAGAAGGAACATCAAGTGTTGATGGTGAATAAAACCACTAAGTTCAAGAAGGGCAAGGGTAAAAAGAACTTCAAGAAGGACGGCAAGGAAGTTGCCGCGCCCGATAAGCAAGTTGCCGGGAAGAAGCCAAAGAATGGACCCAAGCCCGAGACTAAGTGCTTTTATTGCAAGGGAAGTGGTCACTGGAAGCGGAATTGCCCCAAATACTTAGCGGACAAGAAGGCCGGCAAAACAAAAGGTATATGTGATATACATGTAATTGATGTGTACCTTACCAGTACTCGTAGTAGCTCTTGGGTATTTGATACCGGTGCAGTTGCTCACATTTGTAACTCAAAGCAGGAGCTGCGGAATAAACGGAGACTGGCGAAGGACGAGGTGACGATGCGCGTCGGGAATGGTTCCAAGGTCGATGTGATCGCCGTCGGCACGCTACCTCTACATTTACCTACGGGATTAGTTTTAAACCTCAATAATTATTATCTAGTGCCAAGTTTGAGCATGAACATTGTGTCTGGATCTCGTTTAATTCGAGATGGCTACTCATTTAAATCCGAGAATAATGGTTGTTCTATTTATATGAGAGATATGTTTTATGGTCATGCTCCGATGGTTAATGGTTTATTCTTAATGAATCTCGTACGTGATGATACGCATATTCATAGTGTGAATACCAAAAGAGTTAAAGTTGATAACAATAGTCCCACATATTTGTGGCACTGCCGCCTTGGTCACATAGGTGTCAAACGCATGAAGAAGCTCCATGCAGATGGACTTTTAGAGTCTCTTGATTATGAATCATTTGACACGTGCGAACCATGCCTCATGGGTAAAATGACCAAGACTCCGTTCTCAGGAACAATGGAGCGAGCAACCAACTTATTGGAAATCATACATACCGATGTGTGCGGTCCAATGAGTGTTGAGGCTCGCGGTGGCTATAGTTATGTTCTCACCCTCACTGATGACTTGAGTAGATATGGGTATATCTACTTAATGAAACCCAAGTCTGAGGCCTTTGAAAAGTTCAAGGAATTTCAGAGTGAGGTTGAAAATCAACGTGATAGAAAGATCAAGTTTCTACGATCAGATCGTGGAGGAGAATACTTGAGTCACGAATTTGGCACACACTTAAGAAAATGTGGAATAGTTTCACAACTCACGCCGCCTGGAACACCTCAGCGTAATGGTGTGTCCGAACGTCGTAATCGCACTCTATTAGATATGGTGCGATCTATGATGTCTCTTACCGATTTACCACTATCTTTTTGGGGCTATGCTTTAGAGACTGCTGCATTCACTTTAAATAGGGCTCCGTCAAAATCCGTTGAGACGACACCGTATGAATTATGGTTTGGGAAGAAAGCTAAGCTGTCGTTTCTAAAAGTTTGGGGATGCGATGCTTATGTCAAGAAACTTCAACCTGAAAAGCTCGAACCCAAGTCGGAAAAATGCGTCTTCATAGGATACCCTAAAGAAACTATTGGGTATACCTTCTACCTCAGATCCGAAGGCAAGATCTTTGTTGCCAAGAATGGATCCTTTCTAAAGAAAGAGTTTCTCTCGAAAGAAGTAAGTGAGAGGAAAGTAGAACTTGATGAAGTGTTACCTCTTGAACCGGAAAATGGCGAAACTCAAGAAAACGTTCCTGAGGTGCCTGCACCTACTAGAGAGGAAATTAATGATGATGATCAAGATACTTCTAATCAAGCTCCTACTGAAATTCGAAGGTCCACAAGGACACGTTCCGCACCAGAGTGGTACGGCAACCCTGTCTTGGAAATCATGTTGTTAGACAACGGTGAACCTTCGAACTATGAGGAAGCAATGGCGGGACCGGATTCCGAAAAATGGCTAGAAGCCATGAAATCCGAGATAGGATCCATGTATGAAAACGAAGTATGGACTTTGACTGACTTGCCCGTTGAGCGGCGAGCCATAGAAAATAAATGGATCTTTAAGAAGAAGACAAACGCGGATGGTAATGTGACCATCTATAAAGCTCGGCTTGTCGCTAAGAGTTATCGACAAGTTCAAGGAGTTGACTACGATGAGACTTTCTCACCGGTAGCGAAGCTGAAGTCCGTCCGAACCATGTTAGCAATTGCCGCATTCTACGGTTATGAAATATGGCAAATGGACGTCAAAACGGCATTCCTTAATGGTTTCCTTAAGGAAGAATTGTATATGATGCAGCCGGAAGGTTTTGTTGATCCTAAGAATGCTGACAAGGTGTGCAAGCTCCAACGCTCAATTTATGGGCTGGTGCAAGCATCTCGGAGTTGGAAAATTCGCTTTGATGAGATGATCAAAGCGTTTGGGTTTGCGCAGACTTACGGAGAAGCCTGCGTTTACAAGAAAGTGAGTGGGAGCTCTGTAGCATTTCTCATACTATATGTAGATGACATAATTTTGATGGGAAATGATATAGAACTCTTGGACAGCATTAAGGCCTACTTGAATAAAAGTTTTTCAATGAAGGACCTTGGAGAAGCTGCTTATATATTAGGCATCAAGATCTATAGAGATAGATCAAGACGCCTCATAGGTCTTTCACAAAGCACATACCTTGATAAGATATTGAAGAAGTTCAATATGGATCAATCTAAGAAGGGGTTCTTACCTGTGTTACAAGGTGTGAAATTGAGCTCAGCTCAATGTCCGACCACGACAGAAGATATAGAAGAGATGAGTGTCATCCCCTATGCCTCAGCCATAGGTTCTATTATGTATGCCATGCTGTGTACCAGACCTGATGTAAACCTTGCCGTAAGTTTGGTAGGAAGGTACCAAAGTAATCCCGGCAAGGAACACTGGACAGCGGTCAAGAATAACCTGAAGTACCTGAAAAGGACTAAGGAAATGTTTCTCGTTTATGGAGGTGACGAAGAGCTTGTCGTAAAGGGTTACGTCGACGCTAGCTTCGACACAGATCTGGATGACTCTAAGTCACAAACCGGATACGTGTATATTTTGAATGGTGGGGCAGTAAGCTGGTGCAGTTGCAAGCAAAGCGTCGTGGCAGGATCTACATGTGAAGCGGAGTACATGGCAGCCTCGGAGGCAGCACATGAAGCAATTGGGGTGAAGGAGTTCATCACCGACCTCGGAGTCATACCCAATGCGTCGGGGCCAATCAAACTCTTCTGTGACAACACTGGAGCTATTGCACTTGCCAAGGAGCCCAGGTTTGACAAGAAGACCAGGCACATCAAGCGTCGCTTCAACTCCATTCGTGAAAATGTTCAAGATGGAGACATAGAAATTTGTAAAGTGCACACGGATCTGAATGTCGCAGATCCGTTGACTAAACCTCTCCCTAAGGCAAAACATGATCAGCACCAGAACTCTATGGGTGTTTGATTCATCACAATGTAACTAGATTATTGACTCTAGTGCAAGTGGGAGACTGTTGGAAATATGCCCTAGAGGCAATAATAAAAGCATTATTATTATATTTCCTTATTCATGATAATTGTCTTTATTCGTGCTAATTGTCTGTAATACATGTGTGAATAACAGACAACAACGTGTCCCTAGTAAGCCTCTAGTTGACTAGCTCGTTGATCAATAGATAGTCATGGTTTCCCGACTATGGGCATTGGATGTCAATGATAACGAGATCACATCATTAGGAGAATGATGTGATGGACAAGACCCAATCCTAAACATAGCATAAGATCACATAGTTCGTTTGCTAGAGTTTTCCAATGTCAAGTATCCTTTCCTTAGACCATGAGATCGTGTAACTCCTGGACACCGTAGGAGTGCTTTGGGTGTGCCAAACGTCACAACGTAACTGGGTGACTATAAAGGTATACTACGGGTATCTCCGAAAGTATCTGTTGGGTTGACACGGATCGAGACTGGGATTTGTCACTCCGCTTGACGGAGAGGTATCACCGGGCCCTCTCGGTAATGCATCATCATAATGAGCTCAATGTGATCAAAGTGTTTGATCACGGGATCATGCATTACGGTACGAGTAAAGTGACTTGCCGGTAACGAGATTGAACGAGGTATTGGGATACCGACGATCGAATCTCAGGCAAGTAAAATACCGATTGACAAAGGGAATCGTATACGGGATTAATTGAATCCTCGACATCGTGGTTCATCCGATGAGATCATCGTGGAGCATGTGGGAGCCAACATGGGTATCCAGATCCCGCTGTTGGTTATTGCCCGAGAGCCGTCTCGGTCATGTCTGCATGTCTCCCGAACCCGTAGGGTCTACACACTTAAGGTTCGGTGACGCTAGGGTTGTAGGGATATGTATATGCAGTAACCCGAATGTTGTTCGGAGTCCCGGATGAGATCCCGGACGTCACGAGGAGTTTCGGATTGGTCCGGAGGTGAAGAATTATATATAGGAAGTGCAGTTTCGGCCATCGGGAATGATCTGGGGGTCACCGGCATTGTAACGGGACCACCAGATGGGTCCCGGGGGTCCACCGGGTGGGGCCACCCATCCCGGAGGGCCCCATGGGCTGAAGTGGGAGGGGGGACCAGCCCTTAGTGGGCTGGTGCGCCCCCCAAGGCCCACCCCCTACGCCTAGGGTTGGAACCCTAGGGTAGGGGGGGTGCCCACTTGCCTTGGGGGGCACTCCACCCCCCTTGGCCGCCGCCCCCTTGGGAGATTCAATCCCCCAGGGCCGGCGCCCCCCCAGGGGGCCTATATAAAGGGGGGAGGGGAGGGGGGCAGCCTCACCCCTTGCCCTGGCGCCTCCCTCTCCCTCTCCAATACCTCCTCCTCCTCCATAGAGCTCGGCAAAGCCCTGCCGGAGTACTGCAGCTCCACAATCACCACGCCGTCGTGCTGCTGCTGGAGCCATCTTCCTCAACCTCTCCTTTGCCTTTCTGGATCAAGAAGAAGGAGACGTTACGCTGACCTTACGTGTGTTGAACGCGGAGGTGCCGTCCGTTCGGTGCTAGGATCTCCGGTGATTTGGATCACGTCGCGTATGACTACCTCATCCCCGTTCGTTGAACGCTTCCGCTCGCGATCTACAAAGTGGTATGTAGATGCAATCTCTCTCCCATGACTCGTTGCTTAGATAAACTCATAGATGGATCTTGATGAAACCGTAGGAAAAAATTTTGTTTTCTGCAACGTTCCCCAACAAATATGACATCTAGTTTTGAAGATATTGATGCGAGGAATCCAGCGATGAAGACGGTTGGAGTCTTAAACGCACGATTTAAGAGATAAAGTATTTTAAATAAACAGATCTATGAAAAACGAAACGCATGTTGCGACAAGTGGCGCATATGCAATGCGCGGCTCATCACATTCTAACAAGGTGAAATTGACCTTCTCCCTTTGTCCCTCCTCCAAGAAAAGGCGGCTAGGGTTTCGGCCTCCCGCCGCCGGCGTTGCTGATCTCCCACGTCTCCTGTGGCCTTAGGGCCATGGGTGCGCGGTGGATCCTGGCCCTTGCCGGCGGGAGGGCTCCGGTTTTAGGTGCTTCCTCAAGTTTTGTTAGGATTTGTGTCCTGCTCAAGAATACGAGAAGGCGGCGACTTCTTGAAGATGGAATAAGTTTCTCACCGCCTAGCCCCTGTCCCAATGATGTGTCTAGTATCGTCGGAGGGCGTGTGGAGGTGTGTCTCCGGTGGATCTCACGAGATTTGGTCGGTGGTTGTCTTTGGTGGATCCGCTCGGATCTGGTCTTTGTTCGTCTTTGTTCATGTGTCTTCAGGTTAGATCCTTCCGATCTAAAATTCTCTTCATCAGCGCGGTTGCTATTCTGGGGCATTAGTCCTATGGGACCTTAGCACGATGACTTCCCGACTGTCTACCACAACAAATTATGCCCGGCTCCGGCGAGGGAGGGGCGATGACGGCGGCACGCCTTCGGCTCACTTCAGTGCTTGTAGTCGTCGCTAAGTGGTCTGTGAATCTAGATGTAATTTTTTTTTCTGGTGTTCGTTGTACTGCCATGATTGAAGATAAATAGATCGACAGTTTATGCAAAAAATGTGAAATTGACCTTTGCAAAGAGTGTTCCTTAATTAATAATTTCACTAATCAGCGGCGCCCTACCCAACTGGCGGACATGTGCTGCTTGTGTGGGCCGGCCCAAGAACAAGCTCGATCGGTTTCTCCCTGGTTACCTCGCTCTCTGGATTGACTAGATCGATCAACTTTCCTAGCTTGCTCGATAGGTTCTCTATTGTTGACCCATTGACCAGCTGAAGAGTTGACTTTTTCAATAAAAAATATTTAAAATTAAAAACACGAATTGATAAAGTTCGTAATTTCAAGAAGTTCGCGAATCTGAAAAAAATTCACCAATTTTGAAAAATGTTTGAATGTGAAAAAGTTCACAAACTTAAAAATAAGTTCAAGAATTTCACAAAAGTTCAAAATTTTGAAAAGGTTCAATACCTATGAAAAAATCATGATAATTGAAAAAATTCATTAATTTTGAGAAAAAAGTTCACCAAATTTGGAAAAAAGTTCATGAATTTGAAAAAAAGTTCATCGGTTTTAAAAAAGAGTTTATAGATTTTGAAAAAAAAAATCAACAGGTTGAAAAAAGGTTCACAAGTTTGAAAGTTCAAGGATTTTGTAAAACAATCATGAATTTTGAAAAATGGTCATCAATTTTGAACATAAAAACTCAAATTTGAAAAATGTTCACAAATTTGGAAAAAAGTTCACAGATTTTGGGAAAAAAAATCGTACAAACTAACAAGAGTTCGTGGATTTGAAAAAAGTTTAATGCATTTGAAAAAATTAAAGGAAATATCGTATGAGACCCGCTAGTGAACTGGGGAAAATGAAAGAAGGAAAAAGTTGTAAGCACTCGGAGGATGTGAGCTGACTGGGTTGGTTGCTGCATGTGCACGGAATAGGGTCATGCGTCGTCTTTTCAATGGTAGTCATTCCATACAATTGTCTATTCTAACTTCCACATTCTGGCTTTTATGTTTGTACTTTTTTCTGAATGTTTTAACTCATCTTATTGACTCTTTTCGGTTTCAACTGGTTCTGTGTTTAATGTTGTGACTCACTCTTCTCTCTGTGTGTGAGTTTTTTGGCTACTCTCTCTTCTGCTTCAGGAGACAATCACGGTGGGGGCGTCTTGTTATCGTATCAAGCATTGTTCATCGTCGGGTACATGTTCTACCCCGTCAGCTGGGTTGGTCGTTCGTAATTAATTCGCGCAGAATAGGCCTATATGCCAGTGTGGAGAGTGGGGGAGTGTGATGACTCGTATTCTCTCCTATCGGTCTAGGCTATGATTTGTGATGGCTCTCACCGTCGCAACCCCAGTTAAGATAGTTAATGTCGCAACATCTAATTTTGTTTTATTGCCTTGTTCTTACCCGATTGTTTTCAAATCTTGTTTGCCTGTAGGTTTATTGTTCTTGCTGGACTACCTTCAGTATTACCTGATGATCATCTATTTATACTAAATATTTTTACCTTTTTACATGTCATTATCGCAAAATTTAAGTAGCATTACATAACATTTGACACTTACTACATAGTGGCACTAGTAATATTTAAAAATTCACAATTAGTAACATACAATAGAAATTTCCATCATTATAAATGGAAGATAGGTAACATGTTATGCTTTCAAAGTTTAGTTCATGGTATTTTGTTGAATAGATCCAACAATCTAAATCTAAACAAAGCAAAAAAAAAAAAAGAAGAGCAAATAACATGCGTCTATCCGTGGAGCAATTTGTTCCATTTATTTAGAAACAACAAACCGAGCCATATGCCGGATCTAGTTTGGATGGTCTACATATGCGACGTGTTTGCCATTTATATGTATTATGTCGCATTTATACTTTTTGTGCCTATTTTATCTGTAAATATCTTGATAGAGGATTCTACGTTGCACGAGTCTAGGTAATTTAAGTATAAACTAGCATCTTAATTAGCTAGGTTATCTTCCCTTGTACTATTGATCCGAGATGGTAAGTGATATCTGGTTGATGTTTTTGTTCCATTTAACTTTATACGGCATCTGAATAATGTTATATGAAAGTCCTTGATACATTTACCATGTAACAAAGTTATATATAACAGGCGATGTAACGGCTACATGATGGAACAAAATTGATCTTCTCGCAAACGGAGTAATCCTTCTGCGAAGCGGAAAATTGGCAATGAATTATTTCATGTACAAGAAGAAAATTTGCATAGGCACAAAACATATGCTGCTACATTTCAGATTTCAGAGTTTCTATATATGCTACTAGGATAAATTAAGGTAGTCGGTTGACTCCGATGCATTTTCCGATACAGCGCGTAATACACAAAACATGTAGCAAAAACGGGAGGTATCTCAAGGGGGCTGGAGATTTCGTACGTCCGAACAGAAACAACACCCAAATCAATTTGAGTAGCAGTGGAACCTCGATCCAGAATTAGGTTTACTAGATGCAAACCCAACCAAAAAACATGCAAACCCTGCAAACAACCGGAATCACATGGACGAGCACAAGTACTCACGTAAAGATTAGAAGTTGGAGACTCCAACCTCCACACAAACGCACACAAAGTAATCAAACTTTTTAACCAGCACTGCTCATACGGAAAGATATCCCGACTTGTATGTCTTGTTCCTCCAATCATAAAAATAAACTTACACCTCCCCCTAACGCGACGGTGAAAAAGGTATAAATAAGTTCGCAGGCCAGTCAAAGACCGTATCGTACCTGACTAGTCCTTTTAAATATTCTAACCGAACCTTTTTTTAATTTAATATAAACAACCGGCCAATCAGGCGGCAATTAGGCATGCAGGCTTGTAACTTTCCTAATTAACATTACGTGGACCCATTGGAGTCTTGCTTGCATGTAAGTTTCTCTGGATTGCTCACACGTATAACTCAAGCATAGACTTTAGTCGTTCCAACCATCATATTTGCACCTGGTGTTCTGAACCATGGCTCCACCTCATCTTGTGGAAAAATCTCAAAATCCATTTTCCCATACCGAAGCACAAACATGTTTGTAAGCTGGCGTCGAAACGTATTTGACTTGGTGCTAACCTCGTTTCCACTATGTGATGTTCTATTTAGCCAAACTCGCCGGTGAATATTTTGTGTCTCTCCATGTTGGCGCAACGCCGGAACAATATATTTTGGTGTTTCATGAATAGATTGCAAATGATCATTGCAAAAATTAGGCACGGGCATATCATCCTCCCCCACTTCAATGGAAAGCGTACTCAGTTTCGATCTTTGCCTTGAAGATTTCTTCTTAAAAACTTCAACAGTACACTCTATAGTGTTTGCATCCTTGGGAAGAATAGCATAGAACTCACCCTTATGCATAAAAGTGTACATGTTTGTTCGGCCATGATAAAGAGTATTAACATCATGCTGCCACGGACGCCCCAAAATAAGATGACAAACGTGTAGTGGTATAACGTCGCATTCCACTTTATCAACATAGTCATCAACACAAAAAAGGAACCTTCACCCTATATGTTACCTTCACTTTGCCCATATCATTTATCCATTTCATATAGTATGGTTTCGGGTGCTCCCATGTTGGCCATGAAAGAGACTCCACCACATCCTTGCTAATCATGTTGCTAGCACTGTCGCTATCAATTATCAGTTTGCACACTTCCCCCTTGATGGTACATGCAGTTTGAAAAATACTCTGCCGTTGTCCTTGTTCAACAATGGTCTTGTCATCTCGCTGGACCTTATGTGCTAGCAAACTCTCCATATCAGGATCATGTTGAGGGTAACATAGTATGTATCACCATGACCTCTGTCGATTCCATCCTCTAACTTTGGCGTCTCATCTTCAGATTCTGAAATATATTCTGCATCAAGAAGTAGAACCCGTTGTTGATTGGAACATTCATGCTTCATGTGTCCACGTCCTCCACACTTGTGTCAAATAATATTACGATGATGAGATGACATCGCACTAGATAAAACCTGAGAAACCTCCTTTGGCGCAGCCGCCACTTTGCTATGTTCAATGATTCCCGGCTTATAAGAAGGAGTCGGTTTAGCACTAAACCCACCATCAATAGGAGAAGAACCACGTCGCCCACTTTTGTAAGTTGGACGAGTCTCTAAAGCTTGCTTCTCCAATACCCAACATTCAGCACGCTCCACTTGATGAAGCAATTCATGAATATCATTATATTGCATTAAAACAACACAGTCGCGAATCTTTTCTTCTAACCCCTTAAAGAAACGTACCATGGTCACCTCCGTAGACTCACGCACAACTGTACGGGTCATCAAAACTTGCATCTCCTTGTAGTACTCATCAACTAATTTCGTACCTTGCACTAGACGCCGTAGTCTACTATGAAGCTGGCGAGTGTAGTAAGCAGGCACAAAATGTTCCCTCATGATTCGCTTCATGTCAGCCCATGTCGCTGGTCGCTCGTGAGTGCGGTTCTTTTTATCCCACCATACAAGAGCATACTCTATAAATTTCATTGATACAACACGAACCTTCTTCTCTTCAGAGTAGTTGTGACCGTCAAAAATCTGATTTACGCGCATCTACCAATCCAAATATTTCTCCAGGTCAACACAACTTACCGAGAATTTAGGTATGGTTATCTTGATTCGACCCAAATCATCATCCTCCTAGCCATCATTGTTGCCATGGTCACGGCGTCGCCCAGCATGGCGGGAGACCCAGCATCATGTCGTGGTCGGTGACGTAAGCCTCCACGGGCATCAGAGTCCGCAGAAAAATCACAATCATCGTCGTTGTCGCGGTCACAACGTTGCCGTGGTCAGGGCCGTCTCCAGGAATTTAGGGGCCCGGGACGAAATACAAAATGGGGTCATAAATTTTATACTTTTGTAAAATGAAGAACTATCCACAAAATACCTCATAGCTATCCAGGAAATACGTCATGTGAAACCATACAAAAATTATCTCAACTGCACAATATATATAGAATTTAAACTCAAGAATCAATGATCAAAGAAATATATAAAACATGAAAAAATAACAAATAGTATTAAGGGATACAAAAGAATACCAAATAAATAGTTTGCTTTATCCATTCCTCCCATATGTCCTATTTGCAGGCACTCCTCTTTACTGTTGTTGCATGCCAGAATATATCTGTATCTTATATTTTTTTCTGTAACAGCAAGTAAAATTGATATAAATATGCATCATGTTGCATTTAATCCATACGGGCATACAGTTCTTTTTCAATTCAATGTCAGTTAAATGTTCAAATTCGTTAATCTTGAAATCAACACATACATCATGTCAGTTCAAATACATCTTGTATTGTCATTTGCCTGTCTCAATCAAAGAAATTACTCACTTTTCAGTGGCCGAGGCTGCGAGCAGTGCCGATGTTTCTCAGATTTGGAGTCACTGCCAGTTTTGGGCGTGGCTAGGTATGGTCAGCACCCGGTGGCAGCAGCACCAGCGGCCGTGCGGAGGACGTGGAGCACTGCTAAAAACCATGCGATTGGCACTAGCGTGGAGCAGGGCTAGAGAACGGGAGCGCGGCCGGCGGTGGCGGTATGCAACAGACCAGTAGTTGTTGAATTCGTCGCAGGGGAGCACGCGAGATGGCCAGAGGCGGCGCAATATGCTTGTGGCGGGGACTGGGGAAGGGTCACGAGCGCTAGGGCTCAGGTTGTGCCAGGCGGTTCAGTTCCGTTTTTTTCTCCAATCGGGGGCCCCAAGATTTGGGGGGCCCTGTGCGGTCGGCCACTTTGGCCCCCCTCATCGACAGGACTTTCACATGACATATTTCGGGATGCAACATCTCTCGCCTGAAGGCGTTGAACTGCTGCGGTGAGCCGATTAAGACTCCCAGCCACCACCTGTAAACTATCAGTGCATTGTCGGTCGCTGACAGTCAAACGCTCGTTCAACCTGTCCTCGACGCCTACAATATTTGCAGACAACTCCTCAACCCTTGTCCCAAGCTTCTTGTTGTCTCCCTTGATCGACATCAGATGGATATGCAAATCATCACTTATCTCCAGATCCTCCGGAAGTTCATCGCCTTCCTTATGATCAGATTTCTCATGCTGCGAGTTCACCATCTTTCAAACAATTGGATCAAATAGCAGGGAAAAAATATACCGTGATCAACCTGGCTCTGAATACCACTTGATGCGACCTTCGCCAGAGAAACAATGGCGCGGATGCTTTCCCAATATTTCACTGTACAGAAAATTGCAATAAGTATTTCTTGTCAAAACTACAGTAGCTATTCTTTGCTCTTTGCAGCCTCCCGTACGTCCGAACAGAAACAACACCCAAATCAATTTGAGTAGCAGTGGAACCTCGATCCAGAATTAGGTTTACTAGATGCAAACCCAATCAAACAACATGCAAACCCTGCAAACAGCTGGAATCAAATGGACGAGCACAGGTACTCACGTAAAGAGTTGAAGTCGCAGACTCCAACCTCCACGCAAACGCACACAAAGTAATTAAACTTTGGACCTGACTAGGCATCAGTCGACTGAGACTTGCGTCATTCATGGGGAAAATTGGTTAGTACTCCTAGGAGTACATACTCCCTCCCGCTAGCGAAACCAGACCCGCTTAACTTTTTCAATATGGGAAATAAATAGATCCGATGCTAATTATTTCTCTCCAGCACGCCGTAATTAGTTGACCTGATCCTATTCTTTGGGAAAGTCGTTCCTATACAGTTATACTGCCATAAACGAGACTCCGACGCACGGCGAGACGTGAAGCAGGAGATTGGAATAATAGGATCTCATCTCCAACGCGGCTCGTCGATGGGCGCCATCGGCCGCGGCGACTCCCCGTGCAAGCGCTACATGGACCGGCAGCTGGCGGTGACGACATATGTTGGTGGCAGCGAGCTGTTTCCTTCCGTCGGCGTACGAGCAGACGCACCCAATTCTTGTTGACGGTGGCCATCGTTTAATCACCTCCAAGCCCACTATACAATCATTCAGAACAGCTAGCCAAGGCCATGGTACGTACTAATATGGATCAGTTCACTACTTTTCTACTCCAGAAATGGCTACTAGTAGGAATGCCGTACTAGTATTCCAATGCGTGCAATAAGCAGATGTATTATGTGCACATCTAGATTCATCTGGTACAATTGATTTAGAGATTCCAAAAACTGTTGTTGGAGGCGCTGGTATGTTGCAAAAAGATCCAACTAGTAATTTTGCGGATCACATAATGACAATTGCAGTATTGTTGTTTCCTATATTTTCTGTTCTAGCGCCGATTTATCATTTTCTCTTTATTTTATTACTTCCATCTAATTATTTCTTACATGTTTCTACCCCTTTTTATATGTCAGGAAGATTAGTTCTAGTAGCCCTGGAGTAGAGAGCGCCATACAAAATCCAAGTGGTTGTGAAAAGCAGGGGGAGCCATACGAAGATTTTTATAGCACTAATCAACTATCATACATACACTTTATGGTTGCCTCATTTCAGAAGGAGTACATGTGCTGATGTGCTATGTTGTACACAATAATTCGGATGAATTTATGTTAATTTCAAAGCCGACTAATGCATATGTAGTACTGAAAAAACAGTATATACTACTGAAGAAACAGTATATGCTAACCTGGATGATTTGGAGTATATACCACATGGAAACAGTATGTACTACCGAGAGGAAACAGTATATGCTAATTTCAAAACGAATTAATGCATACGTATAGTACTAAAAAACAGGTATAGTGCCGAGAGAAAACAATATATGCTAATTTCAAAACGAATTAATGCATACTTATAGTACTAAAAAACAGGTATAGTGCCGAGAGGAAACAGTATATGCTAACTTGGATGGTGCACCTAAAAACAGTATGTACCACCTACGAAGGTATTTGTATATACTCCTTCAAAAGAACTCAGAATGTACTCCTTAAAATGCAGTGCATACTCATTAAAAAATGTCAGTATGTACTTAAACAAAGAAAGTATGTACTCATGCAGAAAAATTTGGTATGTACTCCTTCAAAAAAAATGCAGTGTACACACATCAAAAACAGTATATGCGCCTTTAAAAAACTATGTATACGCCATGGCAATATATACTGTCTTCTTCATTTAGTTCTCCAGTATATACTCCTTCAAAAAACTACTTATTAAACTTTTTTGTGATAAACACCTGCGCGGATATACTACTCCATTTCGTTCAGTAACGGAGACGTGAAGCACTATACTACCAGTAAATCTTATCCCAATTTGAGATTAGTAATTAAATACTACTGCCCACCCGGTCCCATGAATCTAGCGAAGTAGTTGCATGCATGGCTGCATGTATGCACGGTCATGTAGCCAGTTTGGTTGCATGCGAGAAGTTAGCTAGCTACAGGATTGGATCAACCCAAAAACACACGTTAAGAGGTGGGAGTATGTACTCCTGGGAGTACAAAAGAGGAGTCATATATATATATATATATATATATATATATATATATATATATATATATATATATATATATATATATATATATATATAGGACATATTTTATCTACTACCAGGAGTAGTTACCCCCTCCCTCGTTGTTCTCCACGTGTCCCGCAGGTACGAGAAATCCAGCCGGGTGTAGGATGTAGCGATCGTGGGCAGAACCCGTTAACCCGGAAGCTTCTTTAATTATTCGATGGAGTTTTTTTTAAATAAAGCATTCCGTGGTTGTAGGTGGGCAGGTACGAGCAACTAATTCGCTAATCACGGGTTCACGCAGCCCTATAAAGAGGGCCTGCACGTTTCGTCCCAGACGCCAGATACAACAGCAGATTAGTTTACAATTAAAGAATAGTATCTTTTTATTTGGCAGTATGGACGGAGCTGATGGATCCGAGAAGCCCGCCGGTGAAGAGAGTGGACGCATTGGATCTGAGCAGCCCGCCGGTGACGAGAATCATAGCATCACCATTTCCCTTGAGTAAGTATATTCTTAATCTGTGTGTACACGTATTCTAGTAAGTTTATATCTAGTTGGTGATTTCATTTCTTTTTTTGTGGCAGTCACTACAACCGCATGATGGAAGTTATTGGGAGGATCGACCATTTGATGACCACAATTGAGATGCATGGCAGACTAATTTCGTTGATCCGGCGACAACTGGACGAACGTCGACGCGGTACTGGTTTCGCGCCTAGGCGGTGCATGGCTTGCGGCGTGACGGGCCACAATAGGAGTACCTGTGGACGTGCTTCTCGTTAGAAGACTTGGCGTCATGAAGATAGGACAGTCTAGTTAAAGTAATAGGTTTTATTTCATTCATTTTAAATTGCAGTAGTGAAGATGTATTTCCCTTGAGCATTGTCAATGTATTTCCATGATGGATGAATATAATAAAATGTTCTGTCATGTTGGTTTTGTATGAAGATTGTGAATTACGATTCAGAATCATGGGTATTTTCTTCTTGCACTGTCCCTTTTTTTTATAGCCGACTGTCCCTTTTCTTGTGTTTTGTTGTTCGCTGGTTGGAAAATCGATGTCAGCTGCAAAACTTCATGGCGATTGAGAGGTCGAATTACGTGATATGTATAGGATGTAGTCATTTTTTCACTATATGACCGAAGTATGTAGTATGAATGACCATGTGAAGAGAGTCGACCATGGATTAGTAGTATACATGTAGATGAAATTATAAATATGTTACGGAATTAGAGGGAGTATTAATAAGATTGTTCCTGTTGGAGTACGTAGTATGGAGTCGGTTGTTTCTGTGTGAGTACGAAGTATGTAGTATTTTGTATCTGGAGGTGTATGTAGTATGTAGTATGTATGTGTAAGAATGAAGGTGTTTGGAAGTGTGTAGTTTAATTCATCGCACTAGCTGAGAATTCTTTTCAGGTTTTTTTTTTGGAGGGAATTCTTCTCAGGTTAGTTGTGGCACGCACGGAGTGGCATCCTATTGAGAAATTTCAGGGTAGTTGAGGCTGGTGGCCACCCATGCATGTAGGGGCCGCACGCTGAGAATTTTGTGGGATGTTTATCCTGGCGAGCTGCCAGGCGCGTAATTAAGGGAAGTAGTTAGTAGTGCTTCTGTGTTGGTGTGCGCTAACAAACTCGCGTTTCTAGCCATTCCGTTGCTTGCAGAAACTGTCTTGTAGACTCAGTTGCTTGGGAAGGTTTGATGGATCCAGATCCGATGAGTGACGTCGCATTAGGAACCGAGAAACAGCCGAGCATGGTGGCTGGGGAAACCGGCAGCACGGTCGCCGGTGGAGGGATGGACGCAGATGGTGGCAGTGCTGTCGTACGTATCATTCAGCAGGAGCAGAACACGGGCGCAGAAGATGGCCTAGAGAAAATTCCACTCGAGAGGTAATCCTTGTACGGAAACTAATATTTTATTTTGGTAGTCATGAATAATCCTGCTAGTAGTGATGATCGTGGTTTCTATGTAGGGTGATAGTTGATAATGAAGTTGCTGATGCTCCCATTCCTAGTTGCTTTTATCAACCATCAGCAGTAGTGCCCAAATTAGGGCAATTATTCAAGGAAGACACAGATGGGTTTGCATTTTATAATCTTTATGCTCGATTCCATGGTTTCGGTATTAGGCGTCACAAGAAAAGAGATAGGAATGGAGGTGTGAAAAGCATGCAAGAGTTCTGCTGTGTACGCCAGGTGCGTGTGTAAAATTTGTACTTGTAGATTGAGTACAGATGCCTCTGTTTATTCATTTGCATCTTTCATATTGAACAGGGGATAGACAAAAGTACGAAAGGTGCATCAACTAGGATTGGTTGCAAAGCTATGATTAGGCTTAACCGTTTTTCAGAGAGGCAACAATGGATGGTGACAAAATTTGTCAGTGTTCATAACCACGAACTTAAAAAAAAAGTAAGCATTACTAATCAGTATAGGTCCCACAACTATATTGATGATGGCACGAAGAGTATCGTGCAAGGTTTGGTAGACAATGGGATGCCTCCGACAGGCATGTACGGATTGCTTTCAGGAATGCATGGAGGCCCTGGTTTGGCGCCTTTTACAAGAAGGGCGGTGAACAGATTGGCCTATTCTATTCGGAGAGATGAGTGTGCGGATGATATTGAGAAAACCTTGGAGTACTTTCAAGAGCTGCAGAGTCGGAGCAAGAACTTGTATTACACCATGCAGACAGATGGGGCTGGTAGGATTAAAAATCTATTTTGGTCGCATGCACTGTCGCGACTTAGTTTTGAGCACTTTGGTGATGTTGTTACGTTTGATACAACATATCAGACAAATATGTATAACATGCCTCTTGGTGTTTTTGTTGGGGTGAATAATCATTGCCAAACTGTAGTATTTGGTTGTGCAATGATGAGAGAGGAAACAGTGGAATCTTTCAAATGGTTGTTCCGCGCTTTTAGTAAGGCGATGCATGGGAAGAAACCAGCGGCAATTCTCACAGGTATTTTAAATTAATTCCGAAAAACAGATGGAAGTATCTTCTGTTATAGTTTTTATTTTGTATCTTTAACTGATTATGAAGTTGTTTATTCAGATAACTGCTATCAGATGGAAGCGGCGATCAAAGCTGTGTGGCCTGGTGCGTATCACAGAGTTTGCAAGTGGCATATTTTGAAGAACGCTAAAGAGAACCTTGGAAACATATATAGCAAGAGGAGCACATTCAAGGATGAGTTTCATAGAGTTCTGAATGAACCGCAGACAATAGACGAGTTTGAAAAAGCATGGACTGATTTAATCAAGAGGTATAATCTAGAGGACAGTGTGTACTTGAAACGGATGTGGGATATTAAGGAGAAGTGGGCTCCTGTTTACTTCAAGTCTTATTTTTTTGCTAAAATGTCGACCACTCAGAGAAGTGAGAGCATGAACCATGTTTTGAAGAAGTATGTGAGGCCATCTTCCCCAATGAATGTGCTTGTTAGAAAGTATGAAAGTTTCTTTTATGACAGAATTCAGGAGGAAGACGCGGAGGAGTTTCACACATCAGATGTAAGTTTTTAAATATGTGTAGAGTTGATTTAAAATAAGCTTGAATGAGTATTACTCCTGATTTACAATGAACTGTATACTTTTGGTATTGAAGGACAAGGTGATTACAGCAACGAAGTCGCCTTTGGAAAAACATGCTGCACGTGTTTACACAAGAGGTGCTTACAAAAAGTTCAAGGAACAATTTGTGTGGAGTGTCTCGTATGATATAAGACCATCGAAGGATGAACATCATTTTATGGTGATACATATGGGCGAAGAAAAGGATAGCTGGGGCAGGAGAGAGTATGATGTGTATGCAAATATCGATGAGCGAGAATTTTCTTGTGTCTGCAAACTGTTTGAGCACATGGGAATACTATGCCGGCACATATTGAAGGTGGGTAGTATTGATTGTGAGCAAACTTGTGACGCTTATTGTTTTTTGTTTCACATTATGTTAACTGGGTTGAATAACTTTGCGTGTAGGTTATGGTGCAGTTCGGGTTCAGGGAGATACCAGAACAGTACGTGAAGAAGAGGTGGACTAGAAGTGCTAGAGATTCCATACCAGAACACCTAAAAGAGTACGTAAATGATAATGAAGCTGCTGCGTCGAGGACTTATCGACATGACCTGATGTATCAGACGGCACTCGATATGGTTAGGCTCGGTGATACGAACACAGAGTCGTATCGGATGACTATGGATGTCATGTGCAAGCACATTAGTGATTTGAAAATACTGGCTGCCACAGAAGAAACGAGCACCAAGGAGAGTAGAAAGAGTGAAAGATTATCAGGGAAGATAGTTGCTGCTGATGTGATGAGTGAGTTCGACGAGGACCTGCTGGACGACAACTTTGTGGCAGAAGAAGGTGCTGGTGAAGAATCGTTTGATGAGGAAATAGAAGGTCAGGAGTTTGTAGAAACTCCATTTGGATGTGACATACTTCCTCCAGAATTTAGAAGAGGGAGGGGACGACCTAAAGTCCGAAGGTTCAAGTCAAAGGCAGAAATGGCGTCTCAGCATGGTAAGAAAAGCGGACACGTATCCCAAATGAAAAATGCTGAAACTGGGAGTAGTTCTGCGGGGGCTAGACCAATGCAAATTAGGTATTGTGGCAGCTGTGGTCAGCAAGGACACAATAAAAGTACGTGTGGCCGTGATTCGACTTACAAGAGAAAGTAGGGAGTGTGTCTAATGAGACACATACTTTTTATTTTTAAGAGGATTTTATGTTGCGACATTTTCATTAGGTTTTGGTATTATGTACGTTGGAAAATTGCTCGGATACTTGTGTGTCGAACGATTGATACTTCTTGTTATTTGTCTACTTATGAACTCGTTTGTTGGTGAAATATATTGTGATTTCAAACAAAGTTAATAGTACGTCCTGTTGTTTGCCATTTTTTTTGCTTTTGTTTCGTTTGTTCTCGTTTGATGAAAATCTGAATCGGTCTTTAGTAACGACTTTGTGTATGTACTGCTAATCGTTTCTGCGTTCAAGGTAGATTATTTATAAGTAGTCTCTTCACCATTTGGGAGAATCTAGAATGGAAATTTTGTTTTTTTGTATCGTCCAGGGTATTGTGTGATTGCTGAAAAGAGCTTGTGTATAAGAAGTATGTGTTATGTGCGCTGAGGTCGGTGCATCTGTTGCAATGTGTTGATGGCTGCATAGTTCCCGTCTCGTATGTAGTATGTGGAATATGTACTGCATACTCCTGTAGTACTTAACTGGTGTTGTTTTGATGGCAAGGGTTGATAGGAGGTACTTAGTATGTAGTAGGGAGTATGTGAACTCAATTAGTATTTGGTTAATATTTTTTTCCCATTGGAGACCATTGTTGTGCCATGTGGAATGATGATCGAGATTACATCTATGGCCGTGGTGCCGAAGATGGAGTATGTAGTATGTTGGTAAGAACTATGTAGATGTTGAGGCACATACATACTCTGTTCACAGATGCATGTACTGTAGTGTAGCCAATTAGGAATAACAGTGGTGGTTGGAAAGGGTAATAATCCATGTATGGAACATAAAATTATGCTATAAGTTGATGGTACTATATCTTCTATTACAGAGTGTAGAAAATAGGTAACGCGGTATGATCTTAATGGGTATTCTGTCTGCTCTTCATAGTTATTCGTATCGGCAGGTGGTTGTGTTAATTTCTCCTGAGTGCTTTCACCAGCCGGTCGACATTCTCTGGGATTATTGCTTCGTTAGTCTTGAAGGATAGGAGGTTCGCGAGAAAGTCCTTCCGTGCCTCTCTTGAATCCTGCGTATTGTGTATTAGTACAATTGATTATTAACCTGGGGTAGGGCACAATTGAATTCTATATATATGTATGGAAGTAAGGATGCTCACACAGGGTAGTGGGTTGACCAAGGTTCTTGCATCCCAATTTTTCATGTAACTCAGTACATGGAAAGCAGATTCCATCCTGCAAGGTAAAATCATTACTAGGAATCCAACGTTATTAAAATGCTTGTGCAGTGTGTATGAATGTACTAACCTGTTAGTAATTGCTGGAATATTTGTGGGGAACTCATGCTGCCAAATTGAAATATCACGTTTCCAATCTGGAAAGGAAAGCAACATGCACTCCTGTAATGCCCTAGCAACATGGTCTTTCGTCTTAGAGTGTCGAGCTTCTACATCCTTCCCTCCTTTGCTTATATCCCTAAAGGGATCCAAGATTTGAATCTTCTCGTTCTCCATATCGAATGTGTACAGAGAGAAATGAAATGGTTGGTGCAAAGGGACATGTAGCTGCAAAGTTCGAGTAGTATATTGCTCAAAATATTGTGGAGTATGTAGGACACATGAGTGTCGTACGATAGAGGATAGGGTGAATGATAGTGGGTGAGCATACCAGTCGGCTTTTTGACACGTCGTATGGTATATGAATGTCATTGAATAAGTAGACATGCTCCTCGGCGTTCCAGTCTGCCCCGCCAGCGGTTGCATGCATCTGTGTACATTAAAAGTGGAGAGTGAGATGTGTGCAATTTGTAGAACTGAAATTATGATGTGTACGTACCGCAAAATCTTGATTTATGAAATGCCTCCAGCCTAAGAAATCGCTACCAGTAAACCTTTCTATCTCATCCTCGAACAGTGCTTGTACAGCAACATTGAAAGCATCATCTTGAAGTTCAGCATCTTGACTAAGGGCTTCTTGTATCTGTTTCAGTTTCAAAAACCTGGGCACAGGTTCAGACATGTGTACCCAGATTTTTCTGTGGGAAAGAAGGTTAAATTTATAAAGATAAAGCAAGTAATTTAATACATAATGAGGGAAGGAAGTTTACTGACCTCAGTTGTTCTTCATTAGTAATGGATATAGTATATGTGTATAAATCTTCTAATGCCTTGACATCGACCCTCACACTTATGTATTGTTTGCACAGAAATGGGGACTGAACCATTCTACTGGGTCTAATTATTCGCTTTGGTATGTTTACAAGCATATCAGATGGTTCTCCAATGATTCTCCTCCTTGTTTTGGGTTGAACTTTTGGAAGACCACATTCCTCATGTATCGATATTCTTGCTGCACTCATTTCTTGTAATAAAGAATGAGGTGATATGGATGTAGGAGTTTGGACAGGAAAATCTGTAAATGGTGAAATAATGTGTGTTAATGCTTCATATTGGTTTGGAGTGCAACGACCTTACTTATTTTGGTTTTACCTGTTTGTGCAGCTTGTTGTTGCCGATCTGGTGTATCTGGCACTACGGCTGTATCAGCTACCATGTTGAATTCCGTCGATAAGTTTGCAGACACTCGGGGGATTTGGTTGCGTACTGAGATGCTGTTGTCGGGCTCAAATTGGCTCAATCCAATGTTAAAGGTTGGGGTCTCCAAGTTAACTAGAGAATTAAACGTTCTATGAGTAGTAGGAGTGTTCGCTGACTGTTGTGCAATTGCTCCATACTCGTAGCGGATGCTGTGGGGATTTCGTATCTACATATACAATCGTGGATAATAAATAATGCACATTTTTTTGTAAAAAAAAACTTGGATGTAGTATGTAGAAAAGAGTATGTTGTATCGTGCTAGGACCAAATGGTGTTTTCATGTAGTATCGTGTAGAGGAGTATGTATGACAATAGAGTAGGATGTAGTATGTTGATTAGAGAATGTAGTCTGATGAGACAAGTATGTAGTATGCTGAATTATGTAGATAAGAGAGTATCGTAGAGTGTAAATGGCATAGTTAGTCAGAGTATGTAGTATGATATTTCAGTCCCTTGTAGCAAACATATAACATGTTACCTTTAATTTTCCGTATGTCGGAAAAGGCAGTCGATTATGCAGAACTATGTCACGTTTGATGAGTTTGTCGACCACGCTATCGTTATATGCAGCAAACCTTGGAAGAATGTTGTCGGGGGGGCAATCTTTGCCAATTTCCAAGGTGTCCAGGTAGTGAATCTGAATGAATAAATGTAGCTTGGTTATATCAGTACAGAAACAAGCGTATAAAAATAAGTATTAATTAGTACTAGGCAAACCTGAGGTATTAACATGCATCCATTGATGTATCCAATGTTTTTTGCACGCTTAAGTTTTAATTGCAGGGATAGTGCGGCCTGTCGGAGCTCCTCGAGTACAAAGTGTGCCCAGTTGTATGTATGAATGTTCGCCATATCAAACACCGGTTTCAGATATCGTGTTGATATGAAGTTATTAAGGGACTGTGGAGCTAAGAATTTGGTAACAACACAAAATGCAAACGCGGTCTTGAATTGGAGGATCTCATCATTTGTCATCGGATCAGCATAATTTTTTGAAATTATCTTCAAAAGGCTACTGATGGTGATTTCATCCCATGAATCTTTTCTAAAAACACCACAAAAATATGCTTTCATGGAACTAACATCCTGTGTGCTTGGAGGTATTATGATCTGGCCGGAACAAGGGAGTCCACTCACACGATTAACATCCTCGGGTGTCATCTTGAGCTCCCTGCTTGTCCCAGCGAAAAAAAGCAACAATTCTGCATCAAATTTACTTAGGAGCCAGGCTCCTATCGGTTTATTCAGCTTGTGTAGCTTCAGACTATATAATCCCTGAAAACCCATCTCTTCTACAAGCCTTCTCTGCTGCTCACCTAGGTCTTCCAAGAGATCTATAATGATAGAAGGAGCACACCTGGTGTACAACTTGTCCTTCCATGGTTTCTTCTTGACGGAGCTCCGTTTCTTTGAGCGAGAGCCACCGGAAGCTTTTTTGGCAGACCCCTGTTCTTGCCTATTAGTACGTACTTTCGAAAGAGCTCGCCTAAATGCAGATTTGGAGTTGCTACCGCTACTGCCGGGCTTGCCCATACCTGCAATGGGATAAACAAAACTCAGTGTACGTATGAGGCTTCGAGACATTGTAGGCCGATGTATAAGAAGGATTAGTAGTTGCATGGACGTAGGAACTCTTGTCTCATCACATACCAGATCGGACCATCGTTGGCCAGCCCTTCTCTTCACCGTCTTGCCGGCGGCAGAAAAATACTTGCGACGGCGCCGATCCACGGGCGCCAGCCGGCGATGAAAGAAACGGCCTGGCAGATACTAAAAAGTTTGTTAGCGCGTACAACAATAACCTAGGTTCTTAATAGCTGGATAAGGATGGCTTTGCGTAGGAAATAGTCTTGGTCGGTTATTAGCCTGATTCAAAATTTGGGATAACAACAGAAACGACGGGATAAGCACCTAATAAATAAATTAAATAAATTAGAAGCAATGGCAAACGGGTCGGGTGCTAGTTTCTGCTAGCCCGTTAGAATTGGCAACGATACATACAAGAAAACTCACGCTCCATCTAGGAAGCTGAGATCTACGGTGGATTCTTAGGGGGTAACTACCCCCGGTAGTAGTATGGAATTTCCCTATATATATATATATATATATATATATATATATATATATATATATATATATATATATATATATATATATATATATATGGTTAGGGTTTAGGGTTTAGGCGGGTTGCAACTAATCTTCCTGGAGTTGCAGGCGGGTTGCAGGCGGGTTGCAAGCGTAAACGAAAAAATGTAGGACAAAACAAAAATAAATCTAACAGTCCAACAAAGAAAGAAAAGGCCAACTAACAACGGAAAAGGGCCCATCCCGTTGCCAGCCCCTCACGCCGAAGAGAGCCCACCCCGAAGCATGGATCCTATGTGGGCTGCTCACACGAAACACAAAAAAAGGTGTTAAACAACAAAGAAATCTAACGGACAGTCGATGAACTGAGATTTAATATAAACATCCGGCCAATCAGGCGGAAATTAGGCACGCAAGCCTGTAACTTTCCTAATTAGTATTACGTGGATGTGTTGGAGTCTTGCTTGCATGTACTACTCCAGTAGTTTCTTTGGATTACTCACACGTAACTCATGCATAGATTTTAGTCCCTCCAGCCATCATATTTGCACCTGGTGTTCTGAACCGTGGTTCCACCTCATCTTGTGGAAAAATCTCAAAAGTCATTACCCAAACCAAAGCACAAATATGTTTGTAAGCTGGCGTCCAAACTTATTTGACTTGGTGCTAACCTCGTTTCCACTATGTGATGTTCCATTCAGCCGAACTTGCTGGTGAATATTTTGTGTCTTTCCACGTTGGCGCAACGCTGGAACAATATATTTTGTTGTTTCATAAACAGCTTGCAAATGATCATTGCAAAAATTAGGCACGGGCATATCAGTACCCAATAAAACTCACAATCATATATTTATATTAAATAATTTTACTTATTTACATGTCATTATCACAAAATTTAATTAGTATTACATTATATCGGTCAATTTCTACCACACACCGGCACTGGTAATATTTAAAAACTTCAACATTCCTAGCATACAACAGAAATTTTATCATTATAAATGCAACATTGGTAGTATGTTAGGCTTCGAAATTTTAGTTCAAGGTATTTTGTTTAAATAAATCGAGCTATCCAAATGTAAACAAATAAAAAAAACTTGTATCTATCTGTGCAAATTGTTTCCATTTATTTAGAGACAGCAAAACCGAGCCATGCGACGGATTTAGTTTGGATGGCCTACACATGCGACATGTATGCCATTTATATGTATTATGTTGGATTTATATGTTTTTGTGCCTATTTTATCTATAAAAATCTTGACAGAGGATTCTACTTTGCATGAGAAAATTTATCTTAACTAGCACAAATGCCAGTGTGTAGCAATGGGAGAAAACACCGGGTTCCTATGTAGGCGTCGTATAATGAAACTATGTTGTTGGATGGCAGTTGTTGATGACAAAAAAAATGACCGATCATTTGATCAAAACAAACATGAAAGATGAACCATGTATAAATTGCCTCCATGCTATTTATCGAAGCATGTGCCAACAACCTTTTGTTAGCTTGTTAGAGATTACGGAGAAAATAGAATAGGTGATAATTGTGTGAGAGGGTGAAAGAATAAAGGAAACACTGTTGTGTTGTGTTGTGTGTGTGTGTGCGCGCGCGCGTGCGTGCGTGCGTGCGTGTGCGTGCGTGCGTGTGTGTGTGTGTGTGTGTGTGTGTGTGTGTGCGTGCGTGCGTGCGTGCGTGTGTGTGCGCGCGCGCGCGCGCGCGCGCGCGCGCGCGCGCGTGTGTGTGTGTGTGTGTGTGTGTGTGTGTTCATTGTTATGCTAATCTAGATCAATCAAAGCTAGATGGCAACACTGAGAAATCCTTTTTTGGCTTAATCGCATACAACAATGCATCTTTAAACATTAACAAGAACAATGCCCGTGCGCAACGGGATATACATCTTCTACTACATCGGCTTATGATCTACCTTTCTATAATAATGCGATTATGTAAATAAATGATCATCAAATTCTGCCCATGAATTACCTTATACTCTCTCCGTTCCATAATATAAGGTGTATTGGTTTCCGTTCAAGTCAACTATTTGAAAATTTGACCAAGATTATAGAACAACATAGAAACATCTGCAATACCTAATAGAAAAAAAATGAAACTACCTTGCATGATCGATCAAATGATATAAATTTCATATTGTGGATATTGATATATTTTTCTAAAAAGATGGTCAAACATGCACTCTTCACTTTTGAAAAAACAAATACACCTTATATAAAGGAACGGAGGGAGTATTTTTATCCAAAGTCTGGTAAGTATATTAAAATGAAATTGATTAGAAGGTAAGTAAATTACGTTGGGAAGAAAGGTGAAATAAGAACCTTACGTTATTTTTAAGTAGTAGAGATAAGAGATAGCTTGTGATCTACCTGCCCATAACATGCGATTGTGTAAATAAATGTTCATTAAATTATGTTCATGATTTACCTTATATTTTGATCAGGAAGTGATTTGTCGGCTCATAGTATGCGAGTGTGTAAATAAATGTTCATCCAATTCTACTCGTGATTTACCTTATATACCTTATATTTTGATCAGAAATTTGGTAAGTAAATTAAATTGAAATTGGAGGAAGGTTGGAAGAAGAGGTGGTGGGAAGAAAGGAGAAACGAAAACATTATGTTATTTTTAAGTAGTATAGAGATAGATATTTTGGTGGCCCTTTTGCATGCAGCAATGTCATGTCTCTTAATAGTCCGGCTTAATTAAGAGCCATTTTGGGTTCAAAATTTGTAGCTGCATTTTGGCAGTGGCGGAGCTATGTTGGGGCCAGGGGGCCACCGCCCCCTCCCCCCCCCCCCCCCCCCCCCAAGCCTTTGACCAATTTCTGAAGAATATTCTTTTAGGAAGATGGAACATTTTTAGCATTTGGCCCTCCCAGACACTGATGATTTGTATTATGGCCTCCAAGAGTTTTTCGGCTAGCTCCACCACTGCATTTTGGGTTCGATTGGTCACATGGAACACGCACCCAAGCTCCTTTCCCTTTGTATGCTTAAATTAAACCAAGCATTTATTTGCCTTCGATTGGCCCTAGCAAACATCCGGCTATTTCTCCCTGCCTTCTAAGCCCACTCCAAGATCTAGCCCAGGCGACTTAAAAACTATTGTTTTTTCGTTTGCTTCTAGAACGCAGGCCCATGTACAAGATGTAGGCCAGGAACGAAACAACTTTTACATATACAGAAACGATCGAAAACGACACCAAAAATAGGTCCCTGAATTTGTACCGCCTCGTATATATAGATTAAACATGAAATCACCTAAGAGGGGCGAAACCAAAAATATCACCTTACTTTATTAATAGGTATAAATTAGTTAGGTTATCTTTTCTTATACTATTCATCTGAGATGACAGGTGATGTCTCATCGATATTTGGTTGCATTCAGCTTTATATGGCATCTGAATAATGTAATATCCAAGTCCTCAACGAATTTGCCATGTAAAAAATATTTATCCTATATAACGGGCGATGTAATGGCTACATGATAGAACAAAATCGCAAACGGATTAATCCTTCTGTGAAGGAGATATTTGCCAGGGAATTCTGTTATGTACAAGAACAAAATTTGCATAGGCACGCAGCAACCGTATAATGAGTTCAAATTTCAAAGTTTCTATGTATGCTACTACAGGGGATAAATTAGGGTAGTCAGTTGAATCCGACGCATTTCCAATAGAGGGTGTAATACACAAAATGTGTAGCAAACAGGAGGTATCTCCAACCCCCTTGAGAAGGAGTAGTATAAAGATGAAAAATGTTGGTCCTAGAGCAATTTTATAACAAGAATGAAACAGGAAAAGAAAACTGAGCACAGCAAAAGCTGTGCATATATTCGGATTCACCCCTCTATTTACTCCCACTAAGAGCAACTCTAGTAGACCCCGCAAAATTCGCAAACCCGCAAAATTCTGGCGAGTATACAGACTCGGCCCAATTTTCTGGCCAGAACAAAGCCCGTATACTCGCCCGGCCCGTAAATTTTTGTACCGCGGCGCGCAAACCGCCCCCCCCCCCCAAGCAGTATATCTACGGGTTCGCGGTGCATTTGCGGGTCGGTACCCTATCCCCCGCCGCCGCGTCTGTCCGCAATTCTCCACTCTCCTCCTCACATTTCTCGCCGCCGGTGAGCCCATTCCGCCTCCAGCCGCCATGTGGGGCCGCATGTGGAGCTCCGGGCGCGGCTCCAGGAGCAGCTCCGGCGGGGGCGGCGACCCCGAGCGCGAGCGGCATGTCCCCTCGGACGGCGCGAGGAAGCGCAGGGCGAGGAAGTGGACGAACAGGGGCCTCTCGCCGATGCCGAGCTTCCTCGTCCGTGAGACAAAAGAATACGACCGTCGGCACGGGCGTACGCCCTCCTCGGCCGCGGGCTCGTCCTCCGTCGCGAGATCTTCCCACACTGCGAGCTCTTCCTCTTCCGGTGCGAGGCTTCTCCCCGTGAAGAGGGAGTGGTCGGAGGAGCCGGAGAAGATCGAGGTCGTCGCCGTCAAGCAGGAGCCGGAGGAGATCGAGCGCCGAGGGGTTGTCGGGCCCGAGGATTTCGTGGCCGATTTCGACGCGGTCGCGGCCGCCATTGCCGAGCGGAGCTTGCGCGAGGAGGCGGAGCGCCGGCGCCACGACGACCTCATCCTCAAGCAGGCGGTTGCGGCCAACCTTGCCGCGAAGGAGAAGGACGACGAGTGGCGGCGCATCCGCGAGGAGCAGAGGGAGAAGTACATCAACCTCGGCAGCTCCGACGAGGAGGATTGAGCTCCTCCACCGCGTCGTCCATGGCCGTGAGGTCGCCGCCGTGAGATCCCCACCCCCCTCTAGTACTACTAGTGAATGTAGTATGTAGTATGAACTAGTGTTTGTAATGAATTAGTGTTTGATCATGTAGTATATGTAGTATGTGATGAACTACTACGTTTGCAATTTTTCTGTGAAACTTTTTTTTTAATTATGCAGTTTTATATACGGTTACTGTTCTGCCACGCACGTTTTCGACCCGCAAAAGAGATCTTCGTCGAACTGTAAACGGCTTATGCGGGTCGGGATTTTGCAGGGTCTGCTAGAGATGCTCTAATCTAAGTCTGATCCTCTTCTTCTTTCTTGGTTTATGGATTTTGCACGGGAGACCAAATCCATTCGAGTACAAACTCCAAAGGCAAACTAAACCAAAGCTCAAAGCAGGTTGAGCTTCTTTTTTGCATAAAAGCCAAACCAGAGCAACAAATTCGGAATCCTCTTCTCAGGATCCCGCAAGAATAGTCGTCGAAGTTTCGAACATATATGCAAACAGCACCAGGAACGAACTTGTCCTGTGCCGAAGGAGAAGCAGCAGCGGCAGAGCTAGGGAGCAAGAGGAGCTGGACAGGGGAAGGAGAAGAGCATTGTGTGGCTAATGGTTACAGGGGTGTGTGTCGCAGGATGGCGACAGCGATGTACTACAGTCGACAAGTGACACAGGAGTACGTGCTTAATTAATTAATCGAAAAAAGTATATTTTTCGTCCCTCAACTCTTGGTGAAGTCTAGATTTGGTCCCTCAACTCCGAAACCGGACAACTTGCACCCCCAACTAACGAAACCGGACAAGGTTCGTCCCTGGTCTCGATTTTGACCGGTTTTGGTGTTGACTGACCCCGGTTTTGACCGGTGCTGACTCAAATTTTCGCGTAATTTTTTCATATCCGTGAACTTATAGAAATTCACATACTCCTTTCAAATCCACATAGTTTTTTCAAGGTCGCTCATTTTTTTTGAAAAATAAACATACCTTTTTCAAATCCGTGAACTATTTTGAAGTTTGTGTACTTTTTTCAAATCCCTTTTTTTTGAATTTGCGTACTTTTTTCAAATCAGTGTATTTTTTCAAGTTCGTGTAATTTTATCAAATCCAAGTATCTTTTTTCAAATCCATGAAGTATTTTTGAAATTCGCATAATTTTTAAAGTTCGTGTATTTTTTTTTCAAATCCATGTTCCTTTTCCAATCCATGAACTTTGTTTGAAATTCAGATACTTGCTTCTGGTTGACATAATTTTTCAAATCCACACATTTTTTTCTAATTTGCGTAAAAGAAATTCAAATCAACGTACATTTTCAAGTTCGCATAAGATTTTCAAATCCAAAACAATGTATGCGAATATGAATAAGTACATCAATTTTAAAAAATTACATTAATTTAAAAAAACTACATGAACTTTAGAAAAGTACGCGGATTTAAAAAAAAGTACGTGAACTTGGGAAAAGTACGCGGATTTGAAAAAAGTACACACATTTTTAAAAAGTTCACGTATTTAAAAAAAGTACCCAAATTTGAAAACATTAAGCGGAATTGGAAAAGGTACGTGAATTTGAGTCGGCACGGTCAAAACCAGGGTGGGACAGCAGCAAAACCGGTCAAAACCGTGACCAGAGATGAATCTTGTTAGGTTTCAGTAGTTAAGGGTGCAAATTGTCCGGTTTTGGACTTGAGGGATCAAATGTAGACTTCGCGAAGAATTGAGGGATGAAAAATATACTTTTCTCTAATTAATCAAATGTTGTTGAGGCGCGACAAGCTTTATGTGTCGACGACCGATCAAGGTTAATGGCTGATGATTAATCGGGTGGTGGCGTGGGTCGATCCATGATCGTGCATGTGTTGGCGCTGTGTCGGGCGGGCAAGTCAGGAGCGCCTGTCGACTGGCCGGCCAGCTCCGCTCTCAGCTGCACCTGCATGCGCACACGCTTACGAAAATCTCAACGTTTTGTTGTCGAAGCTGAAAGCTCAATCGCCCATGTTGTGCATGGCGACGCCAGCTAAACCGTGCACAGGATGGTCTCCGATCACCCGGAAAAGTCCAATTACAGTGAGGTCATTCAGGCCTCTTTATATATTACCGGACGAACAAGCAACGGCGGAGCTCCCCTCTCGCAGGACGACTAGAGAAAGACTTCACTAGTAGAAAAGGGGGCAACGGTCCAGGCCGGGTCAGCCCATTAGTCCCGGTTCAATCTAGAACCGGGACCAATGGGGGCATTGGACCCGGTTCGTGAGCCCATGGGGCCGGCCGGGCCACGTGGGCCATTGGTCCCGGTTCGTCTGGACCTTTTGGTCCCGGTTGGTGGGACGAACCGGGACCAATGGGCCTGACTCCTGGCCCACCATCATTGTTCCCGGTTGGTGGCCTGAACTGGGACCAAAGGTTGCCCTTTAGTCCCGGTTCATGCCACGAACCGGGACTAAAAGGTCGGCTCTCGCTGCACCCATAGTTTAGTCCCACCTCGCCAACCGAAGGGCGCCGACACCTGTTTATAAGCTCGTCCCTCTCTATGTTGTTGAGCTTCTCTCAAAGTGAAAATAGATGCACCTATAGAAGAAAATTGGACCTAAATTCATAAATAGAAATTGATTATGAATTTATGTTTAATTTTCTCTATAAATGCATCTATATTCACTAACAGAGAAGTTTTTATTTTTTGTGACCTAAAAGAAAAAAAATCACTAAAATTTTAAACTAGTGATTCACACAAATTTTAAACTAGTGATTCACACAAATTTTAAAAAATTCAAATTTAAATTATTCAAATTTTAAAGCTAATGGCACTAACAGAAAGTTTATAATTTTTGTGACCTAAAAGAAAAAAGAAATCACTAAAAAACTATAAGTATTTAGTTCTAAGTAGAAATGAAAAAATAAATAGCAAAAAAGAAAAAAAAAGCCTATAATATTTGTAAAGTTATTCATAAA
The DNA here is from genome assembly GCA_032464435.1 of Aegilops umbellulata. Classification (NCBI taxonomy): domain Eukaryota; kingdom Viridiplantae; phylum Streptophyta; class Magnoliopsida; order Poales; family Poaceae; genus Aegilops; species Aegilops umbellulata. The sequence goes on along the minus strand of CP136060.1, from coordinate 587,659,226 downwards.
CTAGTGATTCACACAAATTTTAAAAAATTCAAATTTAAACTATTCAATTTTTAAAGCTAATGGCACTAACAGAAAGTTTGTAATTTTTGTGACCTAAAAGAAAAAAGAAATCACTAAAAAACTATAAGTATTTAGTTTTAAGTAGAAATGAAAAAATAAATAGCAAAAAAGAAAAAAAATGCCACCTACTGAGCCACCACGCCCTGAATACGACCAGAAACCCATCCATGGGCCTGGATTCAGGCCCGCAGAAGGCCCAACAGGCCCACAAGCATAGCGGTGTGAGATTAGGCCCATAGGCCTGCAGTTCTGAGGAGTTCGATGAAGATGGCGAGGCAGCACTTATAAACAGGTGCGGCCGCTCCTCAGCTAGCGAGGTGGGACTAAACATCCCACCGCACCGCGGCTTTGGCAGGTGCAGGACATTGGTCCCGGTTGATGCCACGAACCAGGACCAATGGCTTTGCTATGTAAGCAAAGACTTTGAAAATTTTCACATTTCCCTCGCAATTGCCCCCGACGACGCCGAGCACATCGACGCCGCCAGGCTGCCCTGACGCCGCCCGCCGCCCCCGCCGTCGCTGTCGCCCGCGCCCGTCGTCGCCATCGCCCGGGCCCTCGCCGGCCCTCGCCCGCGCCCTCGCCCGACGCCGTCGCCCGCGCCCTCGCCCGACAACGTCGCCGCCCCGTGCCCCCCTTCCTCCTCGCCGCCGACGCCGTGCCCCCTCACCGTCGCCGTCTCCGCGCCCATCACCGTCGCCGTCGCCGCGCCCCTCACCGTCGTCGATCGCCGCCCCGTGCCCCCTGCGTAATTTCCTAATTTAGGATGTAGAGTTAATTGAGTTGTTGTAATTAATTTAGATGCGTAGTTTAGATGTATAATTAATTGAATTGTTGTAGTTAATTTAGATGTATAGTTTAGATGCCAAAGTTAGAATTTTTTACTGTTCATACATTTTTTTATGGTATTATTGTTGCATATGCAAAAGTTTGTGTGTTCATATATATGCAAAGAATATGTCAATTTTTTCATAGAATTTTTATCAGTTTTTTGTTGTAATTTTGTTCATAGAATTTTTATGATTTTTTTGTTCATAGAATTATATTTGTCAATTTACGTATATGTTCATATTTAGAAGAAAAAGAAGGAGAGAAAAAAGGAGAAATAAATAAGAAGATGAAAAAGAAGAAAAAAAAGAGAAGAAGAAGAAGTAATAGAGGAGAAGAAGAACAATTCTTCTTCTTCTCCTCTATTATTCCTTCTTCTTCTCCTCTTTTTTTCTTCTCCTTCCTCTTCTATTCCTTTATTCTTCTCCTCTTTTTTTCTTCTTCTTCCTCTTCTTACTTTTGTTATCGGGTATGTCGTTGTCGATATACCCCCCCTCCCCGATTTTTCTTATTGAATGCTCAAATTGGAAAGCACTATGCAAGGCATATATATGATTAGTTGAATAATAATGATCTAATTTAGTCTTTGAATTATGAACGTATAGGAAATGTCATCATCGGACGACGAAAGTCTCCCGGGGGAGTGCGACTGGTGCCACGATGATCAAGGTCAGTGCGACAGGGCTCACCTGGACGATGGTCGGCGCTTCAGCATTAAGCTCGAGGAGACCTTCAAAGTTGAAACGGTATGCAACGACGACAAGTGTTTTTTTTCATAATTAAGTATGACTTCAACTATTTCAATGTGTAATTTTCATCATTTACAATTCTAGTATAGTTTATCCCATGCCATGCAAGACGCTATGTCTTGGAGAGGATGGATTTTGAAGACCATGAAAATTTTGAAACGAAGAAAATTCACCTAAGGACCCATCATGATATGGATTTTAAAGTAAAGTTGTATAATGCTGAGAGCGTAACCCATTTTGGTTGCAAAAATTGGGAAGAATTTTACAAATTGTATGGTTTTGATGAGGGTATGCTTGTCACCATGGATCTTGGTGATCCTGAAATCGAGCAAGACAATATGGACATTTGGGTTCCTTGTTGATACGCCTCCAGTTCTACCGCTATGTAAGTTTCTCAAACATATTTAATTATTAACTAATTTATTTGTTCATTTCAAAATAGTTGACAGCTTATTTTCATTGACAGCTTATTTTGAAGTATCAAAGAATGTGCAGAAGATGGTAGATAGAACTTACTACACCGATGGCTCTGAGTTAACTTACAAGGAGAAAACTCATCTGGTTGGATTTTGTAATTATCTTGAGAATTACAATATCTACAATCGAACTCCTCAACATTGTGGTCAATACGTGCCACTAGTGCACGTGTTGAACTACGGTAACTACCATGGAGATACCCTAGTAAGATTTTTTACTATTACGACATCCGTGCATCTTTATGCATACTTCTAAAACTAGTACATCATTGCTAACTACGAAGTTATTACTATGTTTTTCAACAGAGAATCCCAGAGGATTGTGTGCCTCATTTGATGTATCAGAATGGCGGCAGCCTTTGTGTTTTGAACATATATCCAGGTCATCCTACGAATCTCAACTGTCCATTCCAGATTTCTAAAAGAAGTGGAGACATGACAATCAAATAATGGAAAAAATGTATGGACAGTCGTAATGAGCTTCTTGGAAGCAAAAGGAAGCGAGGCGCAAGAATTGGAGACAGGATGATCTCCATTCTTCATAATGAAGAGTCAGGATCTATATTGTTTTATGCTATTTTACCTTAAGTGTGTTTAGGTCATACCTGATACTGATGATCATGTGCTAAGAACAATTATGTAGGGTTGGGTTCGATGACTATGCGGATGATGATCGTATGACTTATTATTAATAACGAGTAGAAGTTGTATGATGATGCTTGATTAATTATAGTAGGACTTGTTATTATATATGATGATGTATGATGCGAGCATGCATGAATTATTATATATATATATATATATATATATATATATATATATATATATATATATATATATATATATATATATCTGCGGGTGAAATGAACATAGCAGTAGCGTTGGTAAACCAAGGATGAAGATATAAAAGAGGACACTTCTCTCTATTAGCTAGCTAATAACAACCTAAAAATAACCCCCTAAACCCCTAAAACAACCACTTTTTTTTTAAAAAAAGAAAAACCTTAGCTCTAGCTAGCTGCTGACGCGTGGAAGCCTTTTGGTCCCGGTTTATGTCACAAACCGGGACCAAAGGCCCCCCTGCCTGGGCTGCCGGCAGCGGCCACGTGGAGGCCCATCTGTCCCGGTTCTGGTTTGAACCGGGACTAAAGGGTGAGGGTATTAGTAACGACCATTTAGTCCCGGTTCGGGAACCGGGACTAAAGGCCCTTACGAACCGGGACAAAAGGCCGGTTTTCTACTAGTGCTTCCTTCCTTTGGTCTTCGTCGGCGAGCCCGTGGATTCGCCTCCTCTCCGCCGGCTACAGGCCGGTGACGGGAAGAGTATTCCCGATGCCTCAGCTTGGATAGGTAGGGCTTTAGTTCTCGCAAGGGCGACGCTTTTTATTTGAGTCAGTCTTTCGGGTTTCGATCCTACTCAAGTTCGTTCGCCGGGACAGATTAGACGAAGCTCCGGCGTAGATCCTGTCAGCTCCTCGGAGCGGCGTGGTTACAGTTTTTCGTCGTGCGTACACAACGGCGAGATTTGGTGTCAGGTTCTTCAGATCGATTTAAAGATTCAATGGCGACGATTGCGGCTCACGAATGTTGATCCTTAGAGGCACGTGCACAAAGACTTCCCAGCTGTCATCGAGAAGGTCAAGCCGGCTCTGGCATGGGAGCAGCGACAACGGCGCGTCGGCGACTCGTTCTGGCGGGGGCAATGGTCGTTCGGTTGTCCATGCACCTCGATGTAATTTTTATTATGTTTGGGTTGCTTTGTACTTTCAGTGAATTTTTATAATACATCTTATATTTTCCCAAAAGAAACCAATGGCAGTGCCTTTTTTTAGACAAAACGGCAGAGCTTGGAATAAACAGTTGGGCAGGTCAAGTGGGATTTTTTCTGAGAAATGAGCCAGGTGAGCTAAGTTGAAGGAAACTGTTGTTGGGCTGGCCTTCCACACCCCTAGGCCCGCATTGTGGTGGAGAGGACTTATGCTGGGCACGACAATATAGGACGGTGACATATGCGAGAGTTATATCTCGCTTACAGCAAGACAGAAGAAGCTTTCGCCTGAAGCGTCCATAGTTATGGGCCATCCCATTTTCATGTGTTCAGCTCACTCGCTTGTTGTGTTCGTGTAATCACAGGGGTCGCACTTTTTTCAAAGATTTACACACATAGGTATACATTAGTTGTATTCATAATAGTAACGATACGGAGATGAAACACATACAAGCAACAGAAAATAAGGAATATACAAGCGGTTGTACTGCTGCATACCATCCTTGCCGAAACTATCAAGCACCCACGACCCTTTGTCGTCGCCATAGAAGAACACACCAGAAGCTGGTCCATATCTTGACATTGAAGAAACCCCTAAACAAGAGGGTTTAATGTAACTCGATAGCCACCAAGCCCGGAAGGCTAGATCTAGCCCGATAAGGAACATCAGTAGGAGGTGCCCTCCGAGCCTCTTGAACTCCGGGTTGGGACCAACGCCAACCTGCACTTCAATAGGCGACCGGATCCTCGACCGTCTTTTGCATATCTGCAACAGTCATCCTCCAAGAGCAGCCCATCTCGACCATCACGCCAAGACGCAATGCTAGATCAAAGCCACTCAAATAGTTTGGACTTCACAATCCTCTTGTCGGTGCCAGCAACACCAACGACGAGCAAAAGCACGTGCTAGAAGACCATTATTCCTATGAGCACCATCGGCATCAGCCCCACCATGACACCGACAGAGAAACTCGAAAAACCTAGAAACCCTAGCCGTACTACACGTCTGAACAAGAAACCGCGGCTCCCCTCCCCCTCGCGACACAAGACGGCGATCGGAGAGGAAAGGGAGTCGCGGAATCACCGGCAGTTGCCGTAGATCTGGAACCGTCGCCGCCTCTTGTTGGCTCCCGGGAGGAAATGATTCATGTGTATGTCACAACAAAGGTTGGGGAGCGTGCCTCCTGTATCGTTTTTCTTGTCGTTGTTGCTGCGTTCGGTCGTGGATTGGTCAGTTTAACGAGATTTTTTCTTTCATTTTTTCTTACGGTTTTCTTTGTTTTCATCGGTTTTTAGGGGTTTTTCACTGTTTTCCATCGTTTCTTTCTCGGCTTTCACTGGTTTTTTTGTTTTCTTTGTTTCTTTTTTGGTTTTCACTGGCTTTTCCTTTATTTCTTTGGTTTTTGTTTTTTATTTCTTTTTTTGTCGGTTTTATTTCTTTGTTTCTTGTATTTCACAGTTTCAATTTCCGGCATTAGTTTTCTCTGGCTTTGGGGATTTCTTTGTTTCTTTGTCGGTGTACACTTTCTGTCTATGTTTTTAGGTATACCTATCATTTCTTTCCTTGTATACTTTTTTCCACTCTTTTTGCATTGGTTTCCTTCTGTTTTTATTTCCCTTTATTCTTCATTTTTTCTTTGGGTTTTTGTCTTTTCTTATTTATTTTTGTTGCCTTTCTTCGTTTTTATTTGTGTTTTTGTTCGTTTTCCTTGGTAACTTTTTTATTCGACACATGACTACTTTTCTCAGCACACAACGTATATTTCTAGTGTACAGGCAAAAAACAAATTGACACACGTTGAACATTTTTCGAATACACAATGTACATTTTTCAATCAATATATGTGTTGAATACATGGTCATTTTTTTTTCAAATACACGGGAAGCATTTTTTAATAAAAATCAACATCTTTTCATAGACAATATGCATTTTCCATATACTCAGGCACATTTTATAAATATAGAATTAAGTTTGTAAAATACATATGTTTTTTGTGTCTACTTTAAATTAATGTATGTTCTACATTTTTTTGTATACATTAGGAACATTTTTGTATATAGGTTTAACATTTTTTAAGTGCATGATCAACATTTTTATACATATTGTATATTCTATTTGTATACGTTATTCATATACATGAGAAACATTTTTATACATATTTAACATTTTTCAATGCTTGATTAATATTTTTCAAATGTTTGATTAACATTCTAAAATACATGATCAATGTTTTTCATATAGAATGTATATTCTCTGTATATATTATTCATATACATAACAAAAATTTCAAATTCTTAATTAAAAAATTTCAAATTATTATTAACATTTTCTAAACAAATGATGATTTTTTTCATATAAATTTATTTATTTTATTTTTCCCGGGCACATTGTATATTTTTGTATAAATGAGATTTTTTTTCTATAAACATATAATATTTTTCGCTTTTATTCTTATCTTGTTAGCTCGAATTAATTTTATTTGGGCCTAAGTTTGGTGATGCCTAGTCTTTATTGAGTTCCGTGATAAATCTAGGGTCTTGGATCGGAAAGAGCCTCGGGGGTGGGGGGGCACCTTTTCATTTTGCCGGTGCGGCGTTCGTCGTCGGGTACATTATGTGTCGGTGCAGCGTTCGTCGTCAGGTACATCATTGTTCTAAATGTTTATTTTCAGAATAAGTGGCTGCGATTTGAAATTGGTTCGTAGTGTTGTGACGCTTGTTAAAGTAGATTTCGTCGGCGCATTTAATTTATTTACATTGCCTTTGTTCATACGTTATTGATTTATGATATCGTTTGCCTGTAGGTTGCTTAGTATTCATACACAATATCCAATAGAACTCACAATCACATATTTATTTTAAATATTTTTATTTCTTTACATGTAATTATCACAAAATTTAACTAGTATTACATTACATTTGACATTTTCTACCACATACTGGCACTGGTAATAAATAAAAAAACTTCAACATTACTAGCATAGAACAAATATTTTATCATTATAAATGCATCATTGGCAGTATGTTATGCTTTCAAATTTTATTTTAGAGTATTTTTTTGAAATAAATCCAATAATTCAAATGTAAACAAAGCAAAAAAAGAAAACATGCATCTATCTATGGAGCAATTTGTTCCATTTATTTAGAGACAACAAAACTGAGCCATGTGTCAGATTTAGTTTGGATGGCCTACACATGTGATGTGTAAGTTATTTATATGTATTATGTCAGATCTATGTTTTTTTTGCCTATTTTATCTATAAATATCTTGATAGAGGATTCTACATTGCACGAGTGTAGGAAATTTAAGTATTAATTAGCCCCTTTATTAGCTAGGTTATCTTTATACTATTGATCCCGAGATGGTAAGAAATGTCCTGATGTTTGGTTACATTCAACTTATTACGACATCTGAATAATGTAGTATCGAAGTCCTCGACACATTTGCCACGTAACAAAGTTATTTTCTTATACGACAGACAATATAACAACTACATGATAGAATAGAAGGCATCTCCTTGCAAATGGGAGTAATCTTCGTGTGAAGCAGATATTTGCCAAGGAATTCTTTTATCTACAAAAAAAGAATCGCATAGGTACGCAGCAACTGTATAATGACTTCAGATTTCAGAGTTTCTGTAGATGCTACCACCGGGGATAATTTAAGGTAGTCGTGTTGAATCCGATGCATTTCCAATAGAGCGTGTAATACACAAAACATGTAGCAAAAACAGGAGGTATCTCCAACCCCCTTGAGAAGAAGTAGTATAAAGATGAAAAATGTTGGCCCTAGTGAAGTCTTATAACATGAATGAACAGGAAAAGAAAAACAATTAGAGCAAAAGCTCTTCATATATTCGGATTCACCCCTCTATTTACCTGCACTAATCTAAGTCTGATGTACATACATATGTTCTCCTTTTCTTCTTTCTTGGTATATGGATTTTGCACCGGACACCAAATCCATTCGAGTCCAAACTCCAAAGCCAAACCAAAGCTCAAAGCAGGAACTAATCCCCTTCCTTGGGGGTCGTTCTGTAATAACCTCTCCATGCGAGGGGGTCATCGGAAAATATTTCGACGCCTCTCCGCGAATGGCCTCCTTGGCCCTTGCTGCGCTCTGACCTCACCGGCTGGAGCTTGCATTTGCATAAAAACCCAACCAGAAGCGACAAATTCGGAACCCTCTCCTCAGGACCCCGCAAGAATAGTCGCCGAACATATATGCAAACAGCACCCCGAACGAGCATGCTCTGTGCCAATCACGACGCCGGCAGCGGCATGGGCAGGAGGACGGGCGCCGTCGTCGGCGAAGGGAGGAGTGGCGCCCGGCAGAGCGGGCAGGTGCGGTGGCCGTGGGAGGCCCAGCGGTCGAGGCATCCGCGGTGGAAGACGTGGCGGCACCCGCGCGGCCGGCGCACCCGTGCGGCGCCGTGGAAGTCGCCGAGGCACACCGCGCAGCCCTCCGGCAGCAGCAGCGTGCCGTCGTCGCCGTCGGAAGCAGCGGAGAGCGCGTCGAAGCGCATGGCCGGGGAGTGCTCCTCCAGCTCCTCCAGGCCGTGGTCGTGGTGTTGATGTTGGTATTGCTCCTGGTGGTGGTCGGCGAAGTAGGCGAAGTCGGGGGCGTCCGAGTAGTCGAAGCAGAGGTCGTCGTCGACGCCGGCGCCGACGAGGCGGAGCAGCCAGGAGGAGAGGCGGCGCAGGTGGCCGAGCAGGAAGAGGAGGTTCAGCAGCAGCCTGGGCATCTCCGAGTACACCGCCGGGAACCCCATTATCTCTCTCTCTCGCTCGCTCTACTTGGACGGATCGGCCGAATCAAGAAGCTGAGCAGAGCTCGAAAGCTAGGGAGATAGGAGGAGGACGAGGAGGATGAGGGGTCTCACATGGCGCACAATGGCCCGGCCTTTATAGCCAGCTAGAAGTAGCGGCTATGGAGGAGGTGGAGGTAGGAGAGTGACACAAGGAGGAGGAGAAGGAGAGATCGAGAAATGAAGCTACAGGATGGGGGTTGCAGGATGGCGACGGAGATGTACAGTGCCCAATTAATTAACCGTGCGTGAGTGACAAGGTTGTGTGTCGACGGTCGATGGAGATTAATGGCGAATGATTGATTAAGCGGGTGGGGTGGCTCCATCGATCGACGGATGGATGGAGGGAGGAGGGATGCGTGCTAGCTGCGTGCATGTGCCGGTGTGTCCGGCGGGAGGGACAGGCCGGACGGGGTCAGGTGCGCCTGTCGACCGGCCGGCGGGCTCGTCTCGGCAGGTGAGCCGCACGCCTCTGCAGGGATGAAAAGCTTTTTGTAATGCCCATGGTGCGCACATGTGCACAGTGTTGTGATCGGCCGGACCTAATCTGCGACCGTTCCGCCATTAGTGTTATGGGGCGAACGGTTGTGCATTGAAGATGTAAACGGCTATGAAGTGGGTGTGGAGAAGGATATCGTCGGCACCTCATAGTCCAGGCGGATATGGAGGAGATGACCCCGTCCGAACACCGGCGGCTTGTCTCGATGCGTGCATGGTGAGCGGTTGAGAAAGGCATGCGCGAAGGCCGAAGGCGATGAAACCAAGGAAGGGCTCGCCGGTGGTAAGCGGAAACCAACAAATCCTAATGTGCGGCGGTTAGTGTTATTCGGCTAGTGGTCGTGCACAGAAGATATATACGGTGTGGGGGCATCGTGCAGGGAAAAAAATTACATGAGACCAGGTCTCATAGTTAACAGGTGAGACCCACCTTTATGAATGACACGTGGCATTCACAAATCACAAAGCATCTAATCTCTTCCCCCTGATTTCAAGTGAGGGGTGGGGTAGATGCTTTGTGATTTGTAAATGCCATGCGTCATCCACCAGGATGGGTCTCACCTGCTAATCCGTGAGACCTGGTCTCATAAAATTCTTTTTCATCGTGCAGGTACAAACACCCGCCGGGCTTATCGACACCACTCCCTCGCCGCCAAATGGAAGCACGATGAGTGCCGGGGGAAAGCATGCATCAAATCGATGAAGTCGGGGAGGGCTTGGTTGCAGCTAGGAACCGGCTAGGGAGAAGATAGATAGGTGTCAGCAGCCCTACGTAATACACCGACGAGATAAACGGAAGAGAGAAAGGTGGTGAGGCTTTGCGGGAGGAAGACGGCCATTCGCTTGGTACTCCAACAAACCGAACGTTCGCGGTCTAGGCCATGAAGGCACCGGCATGGGCATGGCGTGGACAGGAGGGAGGTCGAGGCAGACATGCCATGTGGACGCAGTCACAAGCGTAGTAATGTCACATGCTTAATGACCTGCTTCCTACTAGCGGCCAGATTAAATTAGCTGGGACGGGCGCGTCGGGGCATAATCTGCTGTCGGAGACATGCTGCCGCGCCACGACAAGGCGGGCTACATGCATGCACGGCGACGCGTGCGTCGATTCGTCCGCCTGTCCGTCCGTCGATCGGGACGGATGCGTTGGGCGGCCACGTAGCGACGCTCCTACGCGAGCTGTCCTCGTCCGTGGCATGGCCGGGCCGGCACACCATGTGTGCCTGGATCGATCGATGTATCATCACAGGAAAAATTAGCAACAATGCATTGAGAGCGGCGTTTCGGTGCACGGGTGCATCTGCACCCGTTTAAAAAAGAATCGTAAAAAATTCAGAAAACTTCAAAAAATTCCAAAAAAAATAGGGTGGTAGACAATTTGATGCGTGAGGTACGCTTGAATTTTTAAAACATTTGGATTTATGTGTAGCTCTTATAAAAAAGACAAATCAGACCAGAACAGTATATGAACAGTACACATTTTTACAGACCTCCGATTTGTTTTTTTTTTGCTGAGAGCTGCACAGAAGTCCAAATGTTTTGAAAATTGGAGCGCACCTCACGCATCAAATTGTCTACCACCCTTTTTTTTGGAATTTTTTTAAAATTTTCTAGTATTTATTTTGATTTTTTTCGTGAGCGCAGGTGCAGATGAGCTCGGGTTCAGATTCGAATTTTTCCAATGCATTCACATTCATATACATATTTCGAGCTACTACCACCGTCCTGATTTGTTGGTCCACTTCGTATTTTGTGACAAATTTTTTAACATTAGATTTAACTAATAAAATGTCGATGCATTTAACAAAAAATTATATCATTGGAAACTACTCCCTCCGTCCCATAATGTAAGACGTTTTTTGACACTACACTACACTAGTGTCAAAAAATGTCTTACATTTTGAGATGGAGGAAGTATGTTCAAATACGAATCCAATGATATTTTTTTATGACATACATTATTATTTTCTTAGTTAAATTTATGGTTAAAATTTGGCACAAAATACTAAGGAAACCAATAAATCAGGATGAAGGTAGTAGCTAGCTGGCTTCTCCATAGCATTATCGCTTGGCAAGACGACATACGGTCCATCTGTATATACGATGCTATGCGGAAAATAAATAAGGAGGATACGATGCTATGCGGAAAATAAATAAGGAGGAAACGATGAAAAAGAATATATATATTGTTGCTAAACCCTTTTACTTCCGCTTTTGCTAAATGTTAGGCGCTGGAAAAAATTTTGATGCATCGGACGATTTCAATGCGGTCCCATGGTGAAACTGGGAGGCCACGCCGTGGCGGGTCTGGAGGGTCACTGTTCAGGTCGGGGTTGTCAGGGTCATCACTAGTGGTGAAGAACGGCGGGGGGGGGGGGGGGGGGGGGGACGATGTCTTGGATGAGATCTGACGATCCAGAAAATTGAGTGACGCTGATTTTTTTCCATCGCCTAAGAAATAGGCTGCCCTTTTTGTTTCTATTATTAAATAAAGTTTGGCCTGTTGAATTTGTTGTGGATTGTTGAATTTGTTGTGGAATGGTTTTTGTTTGTGTGACTTCTCTAAAATTGCTAGTGAAACAAATGCTGATGTGCCTGGAATTTTTTCGAATATTAGCCCGTGTTTGGCTGCCAGGTATTCTTAGAATACTACGGTATCTTGAAAAGCTACGAGTGCATTTTAGAATCCTATATCAAGATATTAATACCAGGCAATACAGATACAAACTAAAGGACACTAGCCAAATACAGCGCTGCATACTGTGATTGCCATTTGCCAAACACACCACTCTTTTCGTAATAATGTACTCCCTCCGTCCCATAATGTAAGATGTTTTTTGACACTACACTCGTGTTAAAAAACGTCTTACATTATGGAACGGAGGGAGTACAAAACTAATGTTTTCATAAGCTGCAATATCAATTGTCATGGGCATAAAAGACCGGGATTTAAAAGAAAACATTGCTTACATGGGCAGCCTGGATGAGTTTTTGGGACCGCTCGCTCACCAGGACAAGACGAGGAGGGTTCAGCGCGCTACAGTAGTTTCAGGGTTGGACATGCCATGTGGCTGCAATCACATGCATGCATGATTACTTACCGGCCTGCCTGCCGGGACAAATTAGCTACACTCCAGCTAGCTGGGCAGGGGCAGCTGGGAATGCGATGCGATCGACCGACGCGCCTCAGATCAGACCAGAGCAAGAGCAAGAGCACAATCTCTTGTCGGAGACACGCGTGCTAGCGCGCGCCACGACAACGTAGTATACACGAGGTACACGTACACACGATCCATGGAGCAAGTCGCTATACTCGTCGGATTCATGGGACGGCCACGTACTTACGATCTTCTCCTCCAGGGCCGGCACGTACGCCATGTGTGGCGTGGGTCGATCCGTGGATGCTTCAACCCACACTAATTAAGCTAGCTACCTATATAGGCCATGCATGCGCAAGGCGAACGACACTGGGAAATGAAGCCAGCCAGGTGCATGCATGATAATGCATTGTGCCCTACACTTAAATTAAAGCCACGTAAGTACGTACATGTACACACATGGGTAGTGTACGTACATGTACACACATGTGTACTTAAATCAGCAGCTATAGCATATGTACGACTGCGATGGAGCTAGAAAACTACAAGCGTACTACGTAATACGGGTGGTAAAATAGTAATTATTATGACTCACATGCATCATACGTAGAATGTATTTCTTGTATTTCTTGTGCCTTAAAAAAAAGCATTTGTCATGCGCACACATACATACATACGGTATGTGTATCTCTATGTACGTATTGCATGCGTCTAACAGGCAGCACGTTCAATACAATGCATATACATATCCAACTAGTTAGTTAATTATTCCCGTCAATTAGACAATACATACGCACATGCACGCGCTAGTTTGTGTCGATGTCATGCATGGGCCATGTACTAATTAATTTATGAATTGGCCGGCATCAGTCGATGATCCGCGCGTAGAAAATGGACAAGGAGGAAACGACGAGACGGAATATAACGTTGTCGATTGACGCGCGTGCATGTGTTAAGTGTATCTCTTTGGACCGCGACCGCGATTGCACGCCTTGGCTGTCCATGTCTTGCCTGTCGCTGACCCTGTCTGGTCTGGTAACATGAGGGAGAGGACCAAGCCAAGCGAGCTTCACCGGAGCCGGAGAGGCCGGCGATGACATGCACGACGGCGGCGCCGGATCAGGAGGCGGAGCACGACGGTGGTTGGACTCGGACTCTTCTCCGCTCCGCTCGTCCTGTTTCATCCTCTCGGGTAGGGCCACAGCTTTTGGCAGGTGATGCCATGCATACATGCAAGGCCCATGCCGGCGGCAGGGTCCGCCTGTCAGCGACGGCGAGACGGGCACGCCGTCGACAAGCTAGCACAGCGACGCCAGGTCCATCGCATCTGGCGCATACGCCAACCCCCCGTCCGTCCGTCTGCAGCGCACAAATGGAGATCACAGAGCAGTATGGCGTGATTGGCGAAGGTTCGAACGTGACGTGGTCGGGCGCCAAAGCATAGATGGGGCGGCAGACAGACTGGGACGGCCCGCGGGCCCAAGCCCGCTTGTCCCCATCGCTCGCCCGCCCTAGTGTGCCTGCCTAGTGTGGTGGTCAGTGGTCACGCCCCGCTACAATCGGATGCGGATGGCACGTCCCGCTCACCTCCCATGCTGCATCTATTCAGCACTTTTTCTTTTTCTTTTTCAGGAAAAACTTCTGATCTATTCATCCAGTGTCAAGTGTTAAATGTAGTACAAAGAACATCAGAAGTAAAATTACATCTAGGCCCGTAGACCACCTAGCGACGACTACAAACACTGGAGCGAGCCGAAGGCGTGCCGCTGTCATCGCCCCTCCCTCACCGTAACCGAGCAAACCTTGTTGTAATAAATAGTCAGAAAGTCATAGTGCTAAAACCCTACAGAACCCATGCAACAGAACAACAACCACTGCCCCCATGAACATTCATGAACGAAGATCGGATCCACTGGAGACAAACGCCGACCGAATCACGCGAGATCCGCCAAAAAAACCTTCACACTCCCTCCGACGACACTAGAAGCACCGCCATGACAGGGGCTGGGCAGGGAGAGTCTTATTCCATCTTCACTGGTAGAAAAAGAGGCTTCCGTCCAGCCCCATTAGTCGCGGAACTGTAGGAACCGCGACTAATGAAGTCTTTAGTCGCGGTTCGGCAGACGAACCGCGACCAAAGGCCTGGGCCCAGGGCGCTCGGTGGCCAGCTGGTGCACGTGAGGGGCTTTAGTCGCGGTTGGCCAGGCCAACCGCGACTAAAGCTCCTCCCCTATATATACCAGTTCAGCACACTCACTTAGCCATTTGGTGCCACTTCTCTTCACAAGCTTCACAAGGGGGTGTAGGTTTGCTTTTGGTTCCTCTTATGCACACAAGGTGTTTGATGAAATGCCCCAAGAGCGTGAAACAAACATGATATGAAGTGTTGGAGCCACACTTGAGGTTCCTCATTTATTTTTTCCTCCTCGATCGCGGTTAGCAACTTGAACCTTTCATGCATGTGTGTCATTGATAAAATATGCATGTGTGTTGTTCATTGTTTAATTTCTATTGTTTATAGCTAGTTAGTTTAACAAATGCATGATGGTTAATTATATATTTTATATTATAATAATGCAGATGAATCGGCAATGGATGTACGGTAACCGACTCTCCCCCGAGTTCACTACGGGTTTGAAAGATTTCCTCGTAGTGGCTAATGCGAACAAGCAGAAGGGTTTTGTTATCTGTCCTTGTGTTGACTGTAAGAATCAGAAGGGTTACTCTTCCTCAAGAGAAGTTCACCTGCACCTGCTTCGGCACGGTTTCATGCCAAGCTATAATTGTTGGACCAAGCATGGAGAAAGAGGGGTTATAATGGAAGAAGATGAAGAAGGGGATGATTTCATCGATGAAAGCTATCTTGCTCATTTCGGTGATACTTTCATGGAGGATGCTGAAGGTGAAGGGGAAGGTGAAGGGGAAGGTGAAGGTGAAGAAGAGGCACGTGATGAGACCATTGATGATCTTGGTCGGACCATTGCTGATGCACGGAGACGCTGCGAAACTGAAAAGGAGAGGGAGAATTTGGATCGCATGTTAGAGGATCACAGAAAGTCGTTGTACCCCGGATGCGATGATGGTCTGAAAAAGCTGGGCTGCACACTGGATTTGTTGAAATGGAAGGCACAGGCAGGTGTAGCTGACTCGGCATTTGAAAACTTGCTGAAAATGTTGAAGAATATGTTTCCAAAGAATAACGAGTTGCCCGCCAGTACGTACGAAGCAAAGAAGGTTGTCTGCCCTCTAGGTTTAGAGGTTCTGAAGATACATGCATGCATCAACGACTGCATCCTCTACCGCGGTGAATACGAGAATTTGAATGAATGCCCGGTATGCACTGCATTGCGTTATAAGATCAGAGGCGATGACCCTGGTGACGATGTTGAGGGCGAGAAACCCAGGAAGAGGGTTCCCGCCAAGGTGATGTGGTATGCTCCTATAATACCACGGTTGAAACGTCTGTTCAGGAACAAAGAGCATGCCAAGTTGTTGCGATGGCACAAAGAGGACCGTAAGTCGGACGGGGAGTTGAGACACACCACAGATGGAACGCAATGGAGAAAGATCGACAGAGAGTTCAAAGATTTTGCAGCTGACGCAAGGAACATAAGATTTGGTCTAAGTACAGATGGCATGAATCCTTTTGGCGAGCAGAGCTCCAGCCATAGCACCTGGCCCGTGACTCTATGCATCTACAACCTTCCTCCTTGGTTGTGATTGAAGCGGAAGTTCATTATGATGCCAGTGCTCATCCAAGGTCCGAAGCAACCCGGCAACGACATCGATGTGTACCTAAGGCCATTAGTTGATGAACTTTTACAGCTGTGGGGCAGACCTGGTGTCCGTGTGTGGGATGAGCACAAAGAAGAGGAATTTGACCTACGAGCGTTGCTTTTCGTAACCATCAACGATTGGCCTGCTCTTAGTAACCTTTCGGGACTGTCAAATAAAGGATACAATGCATGCACGCACTGCTTACATGAGACTGAAAGTGTACATTTGCCAAATTGTAAGAAGAACGTGTACCTTGGGCATCGTCGATTTCTTCCGAAAATTCATCCAGTAAGAAAGAAAGGCAAGCATTACAACGGCAAGGCAGATCACCGGCCGAAGCCTGCAGAACGCACTGGTGCTGAGGTATTTGATATGGTCAAGGATTTGAAAGTCATCTTTGGAAAGGGTCCTGGCGGACAATCAGTTCCGAAGGGAGCTGACGGGCACGCAGCCATGTGGAAGAAGAAATCTATATTCTGGGAGCTAGAATATTGGAAAGTCCTAGAAGTCCGCTCTGCAATCGACGTGATGCACGTTACGAAGAATATTTGCGTGAACCTCCTAAGCTTCTTGGGCGTGTATGGGAAGACAAATGATACAAAGGAAGCACGGCAGGACCAGCAACGTTTGAAAGACCCTGATGACCGGCATCCGGAATGGTTTCAAGGTCGTGCCAGCTACGCTCTGACCAAAGAAGAGAAGGTCATATTTTTTGAATGCCTGAGCAGTATGAAGGTCCCGTCTGGATTCTCGTCCAATATAAAGGGAATAATAAACATGGAGGAGAAAAAGTTCCAAAACCTGAAGTCTCACGACTGCCACGTGATTATGACGCAATTGCTTCCGATTGCTTTGAGGGGGCTCCTGCCGGAAAATGTTCGAGTAGCCATTGTGAAGCTATGTGCATTCCTCAATGCAATCTCTCAGAAGTTAATCAATCCAGAAGTTCTACCACGGTTACAGAACGATGTGATCCAATGTCTTGTCAGTTTCGAGTTGGTGTTCCCGCCATCCTTCTTCAATATTATGACGCACCTCCTGGTTCACCTAGTCGAAGAGATTTTCATTCTCGGTCCTGTATTTCTACACAATATGTTCCCCTTCGAGAGGTTCATGGGAGTATTAAAGAAATATGTTCGTAACCGTGCTAGGCCAGAAGGAAGCATCGCCAAGGGCTATGGAAATGAGGAGGTAATTGAGTTTTGTGTTGACTTTGTTCCTGACCTTAAGCCGATTGGCCTTCCTCGATCGCGGCACGAGGGGAGACTAAGTGGAAAAGGCACGATCGAAAGGAAATCAACGATATGTATGGACGGCCATTCTCTGACTGAAGCACACCACACTGTACTGACCAATTCCAGCTTGGTGGCTCCGTACTTTGAGAAACACAAGAATATTTTACGCTCGGACAACCCGGGGAAGCCTGAATCCTGGATTAGGAAGGCCCACATGGAGACTTTCGGCAGTTGGTTGAGAAAACATTTAATGAATGACAATGATGTTATAGATCAGCTGTACATGTTGGCCAAGACACCATCTTCGACTATAACGACTTTCCAAGGGTACGAGATAAATGGGAATACATTTTACACGATCGCCCAAGATAAAAAGAGCACCAACCAAAACAGTGGTGTCCGCTTTGATGCAGCAACCGAGAATGGGCAAAAGGTCACATATTATGGTTACATAGAGGAGATATGGGAACTTGACTATGGACCCTCCTTTAAGGTCCCTTTGTTCCGGTGCAAATGGTTCAAGCTAACAGGAGGTGGGGTAAAGGTGGACCAGCAATACGGAATGACAATGGTGGATTTCAACAATCTTGGTTACCTTGACGAACCATTCGTCCTAGCGAAAGATGTCGCTCAGGTTTTCTATGTGAAGGACATGAGTAGCAAACCGAGGAAACGGAAAGATAAGAAAACGATCAGTACATCATGCGATGATCCAAAGCGCCACATTGTTCTTTCAGGGAAAAGAAATATTGTGGGAGTGGAGGACAAGACAGACATGTCAGAAGATTATAATATGTTTGCTGAAATTCCGCCCTTCAAAGTGAACACCGACCCAAGCATTAAGTTAAATGATGAGGATGCTCCATGGATACGGCACAATCGTAAGCAAGCAGGGACACAAGGGAAGAAATGATGTGTAATAATTTATTGTACCAAACTTTGTTGAATGGATCATGTGAATTATATTACCCGTGATGTGTTTGGTGTCCATTTTCGAATGATTCGAGATACCGCTGATGATACATGAAATTTGGAGTGATTTAGTCATACTCTTGCCTAGGCGTATAATATGCATACTCGTAGTCTTCATAGCCGCCGCCGTTGTACTGGTAGTCATCGCCTTCTAAGTTGCCGCCGTCGTCGTCGCTGTCGTCGGGCGGCGCTCGTGGCTCGAACTGAGGGTAGCGCAGGCGGGGCATATCGCCGGCCGTGATGTAGTCCATGACGCTCTGCAGAGTCCGGCCGTACCACCATAGCCGACGGCCGGCCTCGTGGAAGTTCCCAGGAGGCAGACCGTCCTCCTCATACCTAGCGAGCGCCCTCTCACGCCGATTGATGAAGAAGGCGTCCCAAGTATGCTGGTTATCGGGATGCCAGCGGGGATTCATCCGCTGCTCCGGCGTGAGTTTTATTTTTGAATTGAATTAGTTTTATTTTTCTTAATTTTTTGATATATTATTTGTATTTTTAGAATTTTGAATTGAATCAGTTTTATTTTTCTGAATTTTTTGATATAATATTTGTGTTTTTAACATATTGAATTGAATTAGTTCTATTTTTCTGAATTTTTTGATATATTATTTGTATTTTTAACATATTGAATTGAATTAGTTTTATTTTTCTTAATTTTTTGATATATATTGAATTGAATCATAAGCATGCAAGAAGGGATTTTAAAATGAATTAGTTTTATTTTTCTGATTTTTTTGATATATAATTGTATTTTTAAGATTTTAAAATGAATTAGTTTTATTTTTCTGATTTTAAAAGGAAAAAGAAAGAAGAAGAAAGAAGGAAAAAGGAAGCAAAAAACAGAAGAAAAAAACAGAAGAAAAAAGGAAAAACAGAAGAAAAAACAAACAGAAGAAAAACATAAGAAAAAAACAGAAGAAAAAAACAAACAGAAGAAAAAACAGAAGAAAAAAGGAAAAAGGAAAAAAGGAAGAAAAAAAGAAGAAAAACAAAACAAAATAAATAAAGCACAGACACTTTAGTCCCGGTTGGGGAGGCGGACCGCGACTAAAGGGTACCCTTTAGTCGCGGTTGTTGTCCCCAACCGCGACTAAAGGGTCTTTCTGCGCGGGAACGAAAGCGGCGGCAAAACCCTTTAGTCGCGCTTGGGGAGGCGGACCGCGACTACCTTCAGTCGCGGTCCGCCTCCCCAACCGCGACTAAAGGGTACCTTTAGTCGCGGTCCGCCTCCCCAACCGCGACTAAAGGTGCGTCTATAAATACTGCACTTAGCAGTTTTGCCACTTCCCATTCTCCTCTCTCTCGACGCCGAAGCGCTGCCCCGACGCCGATCGACGCCGATGCCGACGCCGAAGCCCTGCCCCGACGCCGAAGCCCTGCGCGCCGCCGCCCCCGTCCCCAGTGAGCGCCGCCTCCGCCCGTGCCTGCCCTTGCCCGCCGCCCGTGCCCTGCGCCCTTGCCCGCCGCCCGCCACCCGCCGCCCTGCCGCCCGCCGCCCGACGCCCTGCCGCCCGACGCCCGCCGCCCGCTGGCCCTGCCTGCCGTCCTCCGCGCGCCGGCAGAAGAAGAAGAAAGAAGAAGAAAAAGGAAGAAGAAGAAGAAAGAAAAAGGAAAAAGGAAGAAGAAGAAAGAAGGAAGAAGAAAACAAAAGAAAAACAGATGAAAAACAAAAAAAAGGAAGAAAAAAGGCCACCGGAATTTTTTTTTGTTCTTTTTAATTTTAACTAGTTAATTAGTTTAACAAAAACGGTAAAATAACTTAAAACTTGATAATTAACAAAAAAACCGTAAAATTTGATAATTAACAAAAAAACGTATATAAAACTTGATAATTAACAACAAAAAAAGTAAAACTCTGCGGTGTTTTTTTTTGGGATCGAGAGGGGGCGGCGAGGGTTATACATGTGTGTTGTCCTCGCCTCCCTCTCCGTGACGCCGTCGTCTGCCGCCCCGTCTCGCGCTCTACCGCGACACCCTCTCCCACCCCTTCCTCGCCCCCTCCTTTTGCCACCGCCCTTTCGCCACCGCCACCGCCACCGCCCCCCTTCTTCACTTAATTAATTTGTTTTTACTACATGTTTTCAGGACTGACATAATGGCGGACGATAGAGCTGACCCGATTATGGACAACTATGATCCGACGGTGAAGCACATATGTTCGGCATCATAAACGGCGATATTCTATATGTGCCGACCGGACAAGAAGAAGATGATATCTCTTCTTATCTGAACCTTGACGGTGAAGATGAAGGGCGCCGTCAGCAAGATGATGCCGAACAAACGTCGATAAACGACGATCTTCAAATGGAAGTAGCAACCACCTCCGGCGCCGAGGTATATATATACATTGAGCCTCTGGTGATACAAACTAACTGATTTGAATAAATATGTGTGTACTAACGCGCGCGACTCTCTTTCTTATTTTAGCCCTCGGCCGGATCGTCGAAACAATCGAGTACGCCGTCAAAGCGTGGCGCAACCAAGACGATGAAACAAGGAGAAACATGCACCATCGAGATTGTCGACAGTGCAACCGGCAGGCCGCTGGAGCCCCGCAAGAACACCACCAAGTTTGTCAGCCAATGCGGAGCCGTTGTTAGAGACAACGTCTCGATCACCGTCCAGGAGTGGAATAAGCCAAAGAAGGCATGAATTGCTGGTTTCACTTTTGTCGATAAGAAAACAAAAAAAGATTGCTTCAAGAAGCTTATGGAACATTTCGTTCTACCTCCGGAATACAACAAATTCGATGAGGAGGGTAACAAGATTGAGGAAAACAAGGAGAGGAGGAGGCTAGTCAAACAGTTCGCTCTTCATAAGATGGCCGACGCATTCCGGAAATTCAAGCAAAATCTAGCCCATGACTTTGTCAAGCAGAACAAGACTCCGGATTTCAAAGGACAATATGAGAAACTGAAACATGATTGGCCAGAATTTGTGAAGCAAAAGAAATCGGAGCAGTTCATTCAAATATCAAAAAAAAATAAGGAAAATGCGGCTAAGAAGGAGTACAATCATATTATGGGGCCAGGAGGGTATCGCCTTTGGCAGCCTAGGTTGGAGAAGATGGAGAACGAGCTGAGGGCGCGAGGAATCCGTCCAGGTACGGAGGGATGGGACCCAAGGGCCAAAAGCTGGTGGTACGGGCATGGGGGAACGCTGAACCCGGAGACAAGGGAGTGTGTTTACCAGGGCAAAATAATTAAACCCACCCAAGCCCTTATTGACGCAATGAGGGATGCTCAAGAGGGGAAGATCAAGTTCAACAGAGAGAACGACGCACTGACAAAAGCCCTCGGGAATCCTGAACACGGAGGACGTGTACGAGGCATGGGGCACATTCCGTGGAAAATAGGGTTCCCCCAGAACGATGACCCGTACGGTTACAGAAGCCGTAAGAGAAAGATGGATCGGGAAGCAGATGTTGTGGCGCGGTTGGCATCGGAAATGGATGCGATGAAGAAAACCGTGAGTGTACTAGTAGCCGAAAGAGATGCAGCTCGGGCGCAGCATGAAGATCATCCAGCGGATCTCGGAAGCCAGCAGCGGAGAAGCAGCGTGGCTTCCACGGAGGCCCCACCGGCTGGTGCAGATGCACCGACGATCGAAATTACTGCACCGGAGCCTCTGGTGGTCGAAATTACTGCACCGGAGCCTCCTCGCTACCCCGTGGACGATATAAAGGAGATGAAAGAATGTCATCTGTATTATCCTATCGGGAACATGTCCATGAAGGTAGCCATCGGCAGTGCTTTACCATGTTTACCTAGAGCACTCCACCACAACAACCCCATTCAAGATGGCTATGCTCGTGTCACGGTGGAGGACATAGTCCAAGGGTTTGAGGACCTGGAGATTGACATTGGTACACCTGAAGGGGAGAAAAGACTTGGAAATGTCAAGCGCCATTTCATTCTATGGCAAAAGAAGTTTATCAAGTTTCCAGGCGAGGCGCCAAGGACAACAAGTCCACCCCCCTATGGTGGTGGTGGTGGCGGTGGCGGTGGTGGTGGTGGCGGTGGCGGTTCACCTACACCTCCGTCACGTCAGCCGACGCCTCCCAGTCCACAACGTCCGGCGGGTGATCAGACGCCGCCCCCCAGTCCTCGTCCGACGGGTGATCGGACGCCGCCCCCCAATCCACCTCCGGCAAAGAAGCAGAAGCAGTCATGGATTATTAACCCGGACCCTTATGTACCTAAGACCACAAAGGTACCGGAGCCATCACTGAAGCCTCTCCCCACAAGGCCTTGGGAACGTAGTGCCGAGGAAACTGCCGCGACCGCGGCTGCTGATCATGAGAAATGGAAGGCGGACTGCAAGAAGAAAAGAGAGCCCGAGCCCAAGCCAGTATTTTCTGATGAGCAAAGGAAGTGGGCTAAGTCATTTTTGAGCACACCGTCCCAAGCCGCGAAGAATCTGCCTGACGACTATGCACGTGAACTTCGTAGGCAGGCACTCGTGTTGAAGGAGAAGAAAGAGCGGGCGGAGAACCAGGAGAACAAAGCCTTGGAGGAGGCCGAGAAAACGGAATTAGAAAGTAAAAAAAGCGGGAAACGAGTTGCCCAGCTCGGGGAACAAAGTAAACAATCGATTGCCCCGCTTATAGTGAAAGCCGCCGGTCCGGATGACCCCGATATCATAGCAGCTGCGGCAGCACATGGATTGACTGTAACGAGTGCCAGAGAACAAGCGGCCAACTTAGGTATTACTCTTCGTGAACTGTTAGGCCTTGATGAGGCGCCAGTGAAGGAGGTAGTAATTACATATGTGAAGAATGGGCCTCTCGTCGAGCCTGCGCAGGAAGAGGATCTACCTCCACAAATGAAAGGTCTGCTGAAATGGTACAAGGGTTACATAAAAAATAAAAACGCCAAAGAATATATTTATGCGGAAGTTAGATATGAGCACTTCAAACATTACTATGTACAAATTCATCTGAGTGAATTGTTCCAGCTTTTCAATCTGCGCGAGCTCGACAAATCTATCATCAGTTGCTACGTTCTATAAGTGATTTATTTCTACCCCATCTCGTTCATATTGCATGCACTATATATATGTCCTAACTATATTGTTGTGTCCGCTATTATACATGCAAAATGAAGATTAAGGAATGCAGAGTAAGGAACATCCATGATGTTGGGTTCATTGACCCGCACATCGTTAATGGATATGTGTTGCGGCATCACCCCGCCGACATGGAGGCAGACCTGTGGCAGTTTCTTACAAAGCAGGAACTCAAAAGTGATATTCTATTTCCTTACCATTTTGGGTGAGTGTTTCTGTCTTGAGCACATTCTCTTTTGTTTACTCCATGCATGGTATGTGGCCGGCTAATCGATGAGTTATGCATGACGTACTGTGCATGTATCGTGTCCGCAGGTTTCACTGGATTCTGCTAGTAATTAAAGTTGACACCTCAGAATGTCTCGTCCACGACTCTCTGAATATGGATCCAAAGCTTTGGGGCGGCATGAGAAGAATGCTGCAGAAGTAATTATTTTCATTCATTTGCGCTCTATATCGATCGGCCTATTTCGTTCATTTCCTAATATCAAGTAACTAATAACTCTCTTGTTCATTTAATTTTCTTTGCCTCGTAGGGTTTGGAGACGGTTCGTAGATACAAAGGTCGGTGAATTCAAAAAAGAGCTAGAATTCAAAAAGTCAAAGGCAAAGAATGGTGGGGATATTCAGCCAGCGGGGACCAATCTATGTGGATACTATGTCTGTGAGATGATCCGGAGATACACCTCTGAGCGGGTTCCGAGTGATACCAATGCTCAGAGGAATAACGTCCGGATGATGCTTAGTCCAGAAGCTCGCTTCCGACCACTTTAAGAGGAACTAGCTGGATGGTTCAGCAGGGAAGTCCTCCATCCTAAAGGAGAACACCATTACAAGGACGTAGAACTTTATATGCATCAAATTATGTATGGAAACTTGTTCAAAATTGTATATGGTCATCCGATGATATTGAATATATATTGTATATTCCTCTTGAATTCTTTTTGGTTCTAATTTCAAATTTGTTTGAAATTGTACATTCATATGCATGTATGTAGTAGCGTAGAATATGTGAAACTCCTTCAAAATTAAAATAAAGCATAAAAGAAATAAAACAATACAAATTAAACAGAAAACAGGTTTAGGGGGGCAGGTTTAGGGGGGGGGCTAAAACCCTAAACCTGCGGCGGCCTTTAGTCGCGGTTGGCCAGAAGAACCGCGACTAAATGTCCTCCGCCCCGACGGCCGCCTGGCGCCCACGTGGACGGGCCTTTAGTCGCGGTTCTTAAGCAACCGCGACTAAAGGGGGGGGCCTTTAGTCCCGCCTGTTTGGTCGCGGTTGCGCAACCGCGACTAATGGCAGTTGCGAACCGCGACCAAAGGCCCTTTTTCCACCAGTGCTTAAGAGAGTTGCCGCCGCATCACCTCTCTGAGCAGGACACTAACACTAATAAAACTTAAAAAACCATCTAAAAATGGAGCCCTCGGGATCCACCCTAGCTTCATGGCCCTAAGGCCACAAGAGAGTTGCCGCCGCAGAGTTCGAGATCCGACATAGCTTCATGGCCCTAAGGACACAAGAGAGTTGCCGCCGCAAAGGTCGGTATCCACCGTAGCTTCATGGCCCTAAGGTCACAAGAGACGAGGTAGACCGGCGGCAGCACCAACAGGAGGCACAAGAAACCCTAGCAACTGGGTGTCCTCCTTAGGGTGTAAGGGTACGAGCAAAGGATTAGTTTTGGTGTTCTTTCCTTCTGTATGTAGCGACCCGACCCGGATGGATCAAGTCTCTGTGCTTAAGTGTCATCCCTGGATCGGTATGCTGACACACACAGTACTCGAGGATTTATAACAGAGGTAAATCACATGTATAAAATAACGTAAATACTATTACCTCAATCCATATAGCGGAAGTAACAAAGGTTGTGGATTCCCATCAACACCAACGGCAGAGTTGAGTGTAAAAATCATAACCCTAACGTATCACTTACTCGTCGTAAGAAATCCTGCAACATGAGACGTTGCAGCCACAAAGGGTTAGTACATTGAATGTACTGGCAAATTCACACTGTAGAGCAATCATGAATAATGGCTATCACTACATGCATATATGGCTGGTGGAAAAGCTCTACGGTTATAAGGTTTTTGCGAAAAGTCAATTTTTTCCTACTGCAAAGGAATAAATTTTATTTAACTATCATGGTGGTTGTTAAACATTGAGAATGGTTGACAGCATTCTCAATCCCAATTAAGCATCATCATTAAACCCAACAATATTAATTAAAGTAACATGATGAGATTCACATGATAATCCAAGTACTAGATACTCAAGACGTCCATAACCGGGGACACGGCTAATCATGATTAGTTTGTACACTCTGCAGAGGTTTGCGCACTTTTCCCCACAAGACTCGATCGCCTCCATTGGATTTCTCGCACTACATAGTGTTTGAGAAACGGATGACCGAGACATAGTCTTTCAGAAGCGCTAGCACCTTACGATGGATAGACCGGTACACCTACTTTCCCCTACATCTGCTAGTCTACCCTGTAAGAGTTCGCATGACTTAATCAACTATGCCAGAGCCCATAATGGCTTGTGGCTGCATACGGAAGTTTCTAGTATGAATAATATCATGATTCCTTTGAGCCTGAGTGGCGGTCCATAAAAAAACAGGCAATCCTGGTCTACCCAGGTGCCTAGACATGCAATCCTGGAATACCCAGGTGCCTCAATCCACCCAGATGTGTGTTTAAGTTGCCACCTTAAGTAAACCGTTAATTAATAATCTCACATCTGTCATGGATACTTTCAAAACCCAATCCACGTCTACGAGCATAACATGGCAATATAAGCATAGCGTAATAGTAACTCCCAAGGTTCGAATGCAGGGCAATATATAGGTTCCTACCTCATCAACTACTTCCCAATACCCACATGTTATCAATCCTACTCATGCAATGTTTGAGGGTTGAAACTAATGCATAAAAACTGGGTATGAAAAGGGATATAATCAAAGTGTGAGCTTGCCTGCAATGTTGATGAAGATGATTCACACTCAAAACTCTTGATAGATCTACTCGTCACACTCCGGTCAATCCATCGTAAGCAAGCAATAATAACCACACATAAGCAATCACTCATAAGATCGAAAAGAACGAAGAAGACGATTCGGAAAACATCAAAACTAAGCAAATAACTCTGCAACGTAAAACAATTTCTAACAATACCAAAATTATGTGAATTTGGCCTTATCAGAAAATTTAGGTCAAGAGCTTCGATTTGCAAAAAGAATAAACTAAATCGGAGTTACGAAACTCAAGTTATGATCAAACAAAGTTCAAATTCAAATCTGATTTAATTCAAATTTTAAATTTTGAAAAACATGTCTAAGTTATATTACTGGATAGAGGAGATCGTAATGAAGAAGTGGGCGTTGGTTTCGTTGGATTTGGATGAACAAGTAAAAAGTAATGATCAATTGAAGTACATGGACTAATCTGTGAAGAAAATTATCACGAATAGGTCCCTGGCCGAAATCTAAAATAAAAAGAAAAATCTATCGAGCGAACGTTCGCTATCAGAACCTAACGAACGAAAGCGTTCGCTACCGAACCTAACTAATGAACGTTCGCAAAATAACAAAATCTTAAAAAAAAATTATACCGATCTAAACCGAGACTAAAATTACAAGAACCGGGACGGGTTTTTCGGTGGTTTATATCGGTCGGGGCGGTTTTGTTCGAAAAACCGTCGGCGGCGGTTTCCGACGGCAGCGGCAGATCGGCGACGGCGGTGCGCGGGCAGGGCGAGGCGCGGGGAGCGGCGGCGCGAAGCTAGGAGGCGCGGCAGCGACGATCGGCGGCTATGGCGGCACGGGCGGTGGGGTGGTGCGGCAGGCGGCGCGAAGTGCGGCGGCGGCTGCAGATCTCGGTGGCGGCAGCGGCGCGAAGCGAGAGGAGCGCGAGGCGGCGCGAGAAAAGAGAGGGAGGGGCCCGAGGCTGCGGCTAAATAGGCGGGGAGGAGCGGACGACGGCTTGGGCGAGGGGGCAGAAGAGGCCGGGGCATCCACGGCGAGCGGCGGCGGTGATGCGGACTCGGGAGGAGTCCCGGTCGCGCACGGGAGGAGGGAGGCGGCGGCGACTTGGGCCGGCTGGGCTGGCTCGGCTGGGCCGGCCCAGTACGGGAGAAGAGATTTTTTCAAACATTTTTTACAGACAACAAAAATACAAAGAAACACAAATAAAATGAACTATACTATAGGAATATAATACACCAAAATTTGCTCCTGCTCTAAAATACACACAATTTTTCTAGCATTAAATAAAATACACACAATTTTTAGTAATTCAAACAGTGCTCCTGCTCTAATAAAGTCCAATAAAATCAATTTTAAAATACCAAAATGAATTCAAATCTATTTCTCTCAAATTTTCTGATGTAGGGAATCATGTTACCCTAATTTTCATATATTTTATTTTTGGAGAAAAATAATTTGAATTAAACTCAAATAACTCCAAATTGAAAATAAATTCAAAAGAATTTTGGATTTAATTCTTTAAAACTCTCAACTCATATTTCATATAATTTGAAGAAGTCATTTTATCTTCTCTCATGAAAATCATTGAGCTGCATGAAGTTTATGAATTGAAATATTTCCAAATGAAATTCAATTATTTTCAAATACCCTTTCATTTAATTAAATGGAAGAAGTCATATCGTCTTTGCTCAAGGGTTTTGTATTTAAAAAGAATTTGAATTCATGGAGATCAGAAAGCAAATATGAAAGTTTGGGAAAGTCCTTTTTTTCCCTGTCATTTAACTTTCAAAAAGTTTCGAATTCACTCACTTTCAGACAATCAATCAAACAATCAATCAAATCTATCTATTTATTATAACATTTTCCAAAATTTAGAATTTTGGGATGTTACACTGTATCTCCAAAATAATAAGAAAAATTCTGCTTTACATAGGTTACTATATATTACGTACCTTTGTCCTAAAAAACTTGTTTTAGATTTACCTAGACATTGACGTATCTAACACTGAAACGTCTCTGGATACGTCCGTATCTAGACCCAAACAAGCTTTTTGGGACGGAACCTTTTTTAAAAAATAGGTTAGTGTATGTTTATAGACTACTTGCTAAGAATATAGGGCGAGAGAAATGGAGAAAATATATCTCTCTCATTCACACACGATGATTGTGATTTTGAAATGGGCTGGTCTTGGTCGTCTTAATAATAGGACTATGACTTGGTTAGGGTCAGGTCCTCCTGAAGTTTTGGAGTACAAGGTTTGAGCTCGCAAAAAAAAAAGAGATGGGCTGGTCTGTTGCCACACATAAGATAAAGAGAGATATGGCTTATTGTCAAAAAAAGGGACCTCCTATCTGCCGCATTCTGCGGCAGACTGGCGGGGCTTCGCACAAGCCAGTGTATGACTGGGCCGGCCCATGCAGGAGCAGCCAGTGATGTAAAAAAACAACGTAAAAAATGCTTCGGTCAGGATTCGAACACGAGATTCAACACTAGCAGAGACAACTACGTAACCACCAGAGCAGATCAGTGCTAGGATTAAACTTACATCATGAAATCCTTTAGATATAACTATATCGGCAGATCCAAAATATTTTCCCTTTTTTCAAACATTTAAGAATTCCGAATACGTTAAAAAAATCTGAACAATTTTCACAAAACATGAACAAGTATTCAAAAACTTGCCCAATTTTTGTATTTCTAACCAAATTCCAAAACGAAAAGAATATATGAATTTCTGAACAAATTTTGCAAAATAGGAACATTTTTCGATCCAATTTTTTGAAAATACAAACAATTGCTGAATTTGCAAACAAATTTAAAAGGCAACTTGAATTTGTGAACAAATTTTGGAATAAAGGAACATTATTTAAAATATGAGCATTTCGGACAAAAGGGAACATTTTTTGCGTCTATGAACAAAATTTTGAAAATGCAAATATTATGAGCATTTATTGAATTTGTGACAAAATTTTTAAAAAGGAATATTTTTCCAACTTATGAACATATTTTAAAGGTAAACAGTTTTTCAAATATGCGAATATTTTTCCAAAATAAATAAATGTTATTTAGCTTTTGAACAAAATTTGAAACAGGAACTTTTTTGGACTTATGAACATTTTTTAAAAACCAAGTAATGTTTTGGAACTTCTGTACAAATATTAAAGTACAGGAAAAATTTGAACTTCAAAACTTTTTTTGGAATTCTGATAAACAAAAAAAGAAATAATAAACAAGTAGAAAAGGAATAACAAAAAATAGCAAAAAAGAAAGGAGAAAGAGAACATACGAAAACAGGAAAAGCAAAAATGAAACAGAAAAAAGGAAAAAGGAAGAAAAGAAAAAGGAAAAAACAGTAAAAAAAACATAATAACTGAAAACCACAGGAAACCTGTTCAGAGACCTACTAAAAGCTTCCCAAAAGCGATCAGAAACCTTCTAGGAGGTTCCCAAAACTGGAAACTGTAGCGGGTGCATTATCTTATAAATGGGCCGGCCCACCTTGCTCGCTAATCGGTAACTATCAGCGACATGCCGCAGAGAGCGGCAGATAGGAATTTCCTAAAAAAATATTATTCCCTTCATTCCCTTATACAAGGCCACAAACTTATATTATAGGTACCAAGATAAAATTTAATGACTTCTTTGCAAGTCAACTTTTCTTTTCGTTAACCGGGATCATCAATACACTACAAGCATGCAACGAATGAATGGGAAGGAAGTGGCTAAGTGTCATTATGAGTATATGCATGTAATATTAAAAAGTAGTTAGTACGAGGAACATTATTAATTTTTGCCTCGATTACTGTTGATGGCCTTGTATTGATGCAAAATATATTTTTGATAGTGGCCTTGTATAAGAAAATAGAAGGAGTATATCAAATGAGCGCATACGCACGGTTCATGCTGAAAATGGGCCGGCCTATTGCCACCCATAAAAAATACAACTCGCGGAAATCGCATGTACTCCTACTCCCCGCCTTAAGTGAGAGGTAACTCGGTTTATGAAAGACATTCAGGATCGAAAATGGCCTTTGGTGGCCGAGCACCGTGCAGGCCGTAATCAGCCCCGTCAGTGCCCGTTGCGATCGTTGCCAAGGAGGTACGACTCTACTGTATTCTGAATGTATTCATAGAAGCGGACCATACACAGTGCTCGTATTTGCCAATTACTAAAAAGTGTGGGCTCATGTATACTAGCAGGCACAGGAGCTCTGCACAGATGCATGTCGCTGTCACAGCGTCCATCGGCTCTTGCGGCACCTGTACACGGCACGGGATCGACCCTGTCAAAATGTTCCACGACAGGGAGCCGTTGAGGTCGAACGTTGAGGAATCCGGCCGTTGCCATGGTCTCACCGGCTATTTATAGCAGAGATGGACTCGTCTTCCTCCCCAAACACAATCGACATGGCTTCATCTTCATCCTCAGTTCGTCCCAGGGAAAGGCAACAGCATCTGCCGCTCATCACTTGCCCGGATTGCGACGAGGTTCAGACGCACATTAATCAAACAAATACAGTTTTTCATCAGCAACACACCGAAAATGTCCGAACAAGAGAATTGAAACTGAAATCACGGAGTCTCCAACTAATTATCGAATACAACAAGCAAACTACAAATACATATTCTCACTATCACAGGGCAAAGTCGCTAGCAGTCTAACAGCCGACATAAGCACGGTTCAATGAACTGCTACACTTCAACCATAAAATCATAATAACATCACTCGTAGAAATCTGCCCTAGGCGTGTTGGTGCAAGTGTTCCTCCTGTGTCTTGTCAGACTGCACCTGGAGCAGCGAGGACACTTCCTTGGCGACTTCGAAAGATCACCGCGCTGCGGACACGTAGTGCTCTTGTGCCCCTAACCACGGCAGATTGAACAAAACCGGCTCCTTTTAGCCGGCTGTTCATATGGCGCTTTGTCGCAGCTTTTTGTAGGCCGCCCCGCTAGTCTCTTCTTGGGTGGTGCCCCAAAACCTTCTGAAACTCTGCACCTGATTCATTGGACCAAAATGTTGCTTGCACGCTATAGATGAGCCTGCAGAATCACCCGCTATCTCTCTGTTGGATAATCCCATGCCATCACGTACAGCAGCTACCGGCTCAAGCAATTCCTTTGCGTTTCTTAGCTGCTCCATGGCAAGAGTATATGTATCGACATTGCCACCAAGTCTAACAATTTCAAGGCAAAGTAGATGCAGATTGTTATGTCGCCGCGAGGAGTATTTGAGAGGACCTTTGTCTTTCTGGTAACGGAGAAATTCTGGAGGCAGTATATCCCTTGCATCCCTTGTCCAACGCTTCATCACGTGTTTTGCCGGAACCTCCTGCAGACCAAGCTGGGTCATCACCTGTGAAAAAAAAGGGTCAGTGTCAAAATGTACCATTTATTTCTGATCTCAATAATAAGTCGTCTTGCAGTCACAAAGAAACAACAATATCATCAACAACAACCTACACACCTTTAGTGCATGACTACAGACCATGCCAAAATGCTCAAACATCCCGCATTCGCATTTGAATTCATCAGCAAGCTCATTTACCTGGACGAGGAATTCATTTTTGCACCAGTTGTCCTGGGAATCTTCCTTTACATGCCTTGCTATGTATTCACGACGAGGGACAACTTCGATCAGAACATATGATTCACCCTCATATAGCATCTCACCAAAATTTTCAAACATAGCCCATGTGTAAATTTTTGATGCATGAATCTCGATGGGGAGGTTCTGAGCCAGCACAACACCACCCTGCGTGCAGAGACATACAACTAGCATGTGCGGCACATGATGTTACTCGTCAGCAGGGCATGATCCATGATAAGATAGAAAAATACACATGGGAGAACATACAAACATTATACTCTTACCAGCTTGGTTCTTTTCTCCTGGTAACTCTCCTCTGAATCTCTGTCAAATTGCATCTTCTCATATTGCCTAACAAACAGGTACATCAGGGATCCTGGCGGCACGTACCCTTTGAGCAAATGGTTTGCACTCTCGCTCCGTTGTGTGCTAGTCATCTTGACGCAGAAAACATTCATGAAGTAAGATTTAGCCCATTTCCTCCTTGTCTCATAAATCTGGGTGAGAAATGTGTTTTTTTGCAACCCATGCTTATCAAGCATACATGCCCAGCCATCCTCAAATTCTTTCTGACAAAGGACGTGATGCACCATCTAGTTGAACTCTTGTTTGAACTCAGCTCCCTTGGCCATCAGTGATCCAAGGCTCTCTTTTGCTCAATCGATGCACTGTATGTGGCAAGACATCTTCTATGGCAACTTCCATCGCACGAGCTTGATCTGAAACCACTAGGTTTTTTTTGTGATCATTTATAGAAGGAAAAACTTTTTCAGAACACACAATGAAAAACAAGATGTTGGTCACATTTAATCGAGAACAATCTTTTATACCTGTGAGGATTGTGCGTGGCTGAGGAGCACCTATCATCTGGAAGAACTCTGTAAATATCCATTTGAAAGGGTCGATTTTCTCATCGCTCTCATCGGCACACCACCAAAAATAATGCTTTGGAAGTGATTGTTGACACCAACAAAAAGACCGAACGACATGTCATACAGATTTATCTTGTAGTAGTATGAAATGTGACAGCGTCGCCAAAGCACTTAAACTGCTCAATGCTTCTCCCTGTTGTCCACATCAAAGTCTTAACTCTACCTTCAAGATCAATTTGTACACTGTACTTAAACTCAGGATCCTCAGCCCGCATTGCGTTGAAAACCTGTATTGTCTTCGTGGCATCATTTTCCGATTGCTCTCTAGTAAGTTTTCCAGAGAGTTTTCAGAGATCTCTTTGTGGATGGCACCTCCTTCACCGATCCAAAAAAACTGCCCACTACACTGTAAACCTTTCTTAAGCTTATATTGTTTTCTCTTAGCTGTTTCACCAAGTCTCTGGTATATCTATCTATGTGTCGGTGAGACTTCCAGTGTAGCTTCTCCATACAATTAACTGAGAGTGCATGGTTGTGCTCTGATTTGTGTTCAGATATGTACCATCATTTATCTTCAGATCTAAGCACCCGCATCAACGCACCGCACCCGCACCTTGTTGATCGGCTGTTAGATTGCAATGGCTTACATTGCAGAGTTTTACAGATGAACATACCACAAGATAAATATGGAAAGAAGTGCTCGCACGGAAACATTTTTTTTTCATTTCTGAAGTAGTGAATTATGCTTACCGCGCATGCGCACACAAACTCTTGCATACACTTTGTCCGATGAACGTTCAGTCTGCTTTTGGCATACCAGACGCCAAAGCCAGTCTCCCAGGAGTATAGGTTGTAAAACTCGTACGCTTCTTCAACTGTGTCAAAACTAGTTTCGAGCGCCGGATTGACAACAGTTTCAGCCTTGTTTTCTGCGTAAGCTCTCATTGAAGCCTCAAGTGCAGGGACTCTGCTGGGGTTGGCATCCCTTTCTTCTGACGCCTTGCCAATCCTAATACTGCATTTTTTCCAAAAATGGTGTTAACTGTATTTTCTAGCAGTCCAAACCTAGATAAGAGAGTAATTCTTAAAAATTCAGTACCGAATATTGATGCAGAATCATGTATTACCTTCTACAAGGTTTGAAGCTAGCAACAGAACTATAAGAAGGAAACATTTTTTGGTTTGTCCACGGTGGCAAAACACTCCCATGGGTGTGTGTTCTTGCTACAGGCAAGTGCAGGAAGCTAGAATCACTGCTACAGAGGAAAAATAAGGGAAAAAGCAAGTGTGTGTCTGTTACCGTCGACTCCAGCAGGAGCCATTTGAATTGTTGATGACGACACCATCTACATCTCCGTCTTCTCTCACAGATGCAGCTTTCTCACAATCAGGAGCCATGGCGTTTGAGTCACCAATGACCTCACTTCCGCCCTTCGCCGCCGCTGCTGTCCATGGGCTCAGAACATATCAGATCAGCGGAGAGCCCGCGACCGCGAGCATCATGGATAGAAGCAACCAAGAGTCCACAACATCTATCCCACCACCCAAAATATCTCCCGCATCTAGCCTAGGAACCAATCTGCAGGACACAGAAGTTACCACCCAGTCAGATCCAACGAAACAAAGGCGAAGAACTCAAGAACAAATACCGAAAATCAAGCAGTAGAATAACAAATAAATCCCAAATTGAAAGAAGTAACAACAAGAGAGACAATATGGTAGGTGGCTCTCACCCAGATTCTTCTTCCTCAAATTAAGAAGAACTCGAGGCCATCGCCATCCATGGCGAATCGCCGCTCCGCACAGCTACCACGGGAAGAGATGAATATTATGACCAAGGAAAGAAAAAGAAACCGCTCATGTTTTTTGTTTGAGAAAAAAGCTGCAGCGCCAGATCGGCCCATTAAAGCGGGAGTTAATATCATACCAGCCACCGTTGCAGCTACATGGCCTAATCTTTAAATGAGCCCAGCAGGCGTATGAGAGGTGCCTGCGTGTACACCGCGTGCTGTCCAGGCCCACGTACAACGGTGGCACACCAGCCCATGGCACGCATGTATTCCAACTTACCAGGCACCGTATATAGCGAGTGAGAAAAAGGGAGCACAGATCACGGCGATACATGCACGGCACGAGATTACGGCCTACAGGGTGCTCGGCCACCAAAACGCCTCTCTCATTCAGGATTCCCTAAAAAAAAGACATTCAGGAAGCACCACACTTGTAACCTAGTCACCGCTACCGCCGGCCACAAGCTCCGCGTTTCTGCTCGTGTTTGTGGATCTCTCTCACCTCCGATGACCTCTTGGGCATCAGGAACCTGCAAGGGAACATGCATGCCAATGTTTGACTAGCGCACTTTTTACTTTCTATTCCGTGTTGAGCTTGTGCCTTGTGTGTCCTTGACCGCAAATCTTGAAGGCCGCGTCGCATGAAATAAAAGTCGCATGCCTCTGTCTTCATCATCGGTCGGGGGCAAAACAGTTGACGCTGGAGAGTTTATGCATGGTACGGTGGTTTGGTCCAACATCTCGATGTGTTTAGAGCACTTGGCAGAGGTAAAGATGATGATGGTGTCAAGTGAGTATCGGTCGGGAGTTCTAATTGTCTCAATCGTTTTCATGGGATAGTGTAGTAATGAATCCACCACAATGTGTTCAACAACGATCATAGGTCCTCACCTATTGGGTTGAAGGACTTCAATTATTTTTAAAACCTTTCAGGTTAGTCCATCTTAAAGATTTGGCCGTTTGTTGTCTTGTTACCGAGTCATGGTGTTGAAACTGGGATGCAGAAGGTGAAGCTTGAGACAGCACCTTCAAAACCATGATGCAAATTTCAATGTTACCATGAAACTCAGTAGTTCGTGTTTGTTTCAAGTTTTTCAGTCTCGTGTAACAATCTCATGTAATATGTCTAGCTGCCTAGCTGGTCGATAAATTCGTATCATTTGCTCGTGTACTAGGAGAAGCTCACCGCCGATGAGCTCCTGTCGGATTCGTTCCCGCACAAGAACCTGGAGAACGGCGTGCTCTGGGAAGTCGATGGCCATTGGGTAGTTCAAGGAGCAATTGATGTGGACATTGGTGCCAACCCCTCTGCTGAGGGTGCTGGTGAGGATGGGGGTGTGAAGGTGGTTGTCATCGTTGACACCTTCTGTCTTCAGGAGCAACCTGCTTTTGACAAGAAGCAGTTTGTCGCCTACATCAAGAACTATGTCAAGAAACTCCCTACCAAGCTTGAAGGGGAGGAGCTAGATGCTTTCAAGAAGAACATTGAGCCTACCACAAAGTATATATTCTTAGCAAGCTCAAGGACCTTCAGTTGTTTGTGGGCGAGAGCATGCGTGATGATAGCAGCTTGGTGTTCGCCTCGTCGTCTCCCTGGCGGCTCGGGAAAAGAAGCGACGCCGTCGCAACTTCTCGTCTGCCCCGTCTCAGTCTGGCCGCCGCTGGAGGGGCTCCCCGGCAAAGCCCGGGCCGGCCTCAAGAAAGGTGGCGGCTGGGCACTCATCTCCGCCGCTGCACGGGTGTGCAGGCACTCGGCGCGATGCGGCTCCATGGACTGCTCTCTTGCGATGCGTGCGTGCGTGCGTGTGTGTCACTTAGGTGGCGTCCTCGGTGCCGGTGTGCTAAGGGCATCTCCAGCCGTTGGCCCCCAGGACGCATAAAAATCGCTCCCTGAGGGCGAGCCGGCGATACACTCGGTGCTGGGGGCGGTTTTGCGCCAAGTCGTCGCCCCTATCTCGCCCTCAGGCGCCGAAATTTGCCCACTTTGCAGCCCAATTTCGGCGAATAAAGGGCCCATATGGGCGAGAATAGGCCCATATTCGGCATGGTTTCGCCGTGTCTCGGCGTTCAATTATGGGCGTATTTCATCAAATATTTCTTATCACATATTTTTTTTTGCAGAAAAAATCAAATACTTCAACAAAATAGTACAACAACAAATAGTTCAATATAAATTATATAGTTCAACAAATAAAAACTCGTATTTCATCATACGGCATCCCCCTTGAGCCTTCATAGGTGCTCAATCAGATCTTTCTGCAGTTGATGATGCACCTGTGGGTCTCGGATCTCCTGACGCATACTGAGATAGGCATTCCAAGTTGCCGGCTAGAGGACCCTACCTGTAATATGATTCAGTGTCAAACACTGGGTCTTCTTGCTCGCTCTCAATGATCATGTTGTGCAAGATGACACAACAAGTCATAATCTCCCACATTTGATCTTTGGACCAGGTCTGAGCGGGGTACCGAACAACAGCAAATCGAGATTGGAGCACACCAAATGCCCGCTCGACATCCTTCCTGCAAGCCTCCTGAAGCTTCGCAAACCAGGCGTTCTTGCCTCCTGCCACAGGGTTTGAAATCGTCTTCACAAATGTCGACCATCTCGGATAGATGCCGTCAGCTAGATAGTACCCCTTGTTGTATTGGTGCCCATTGATCTCGAAGTTCACCAGAGGAGAATGGCCCTCAACGAGCTTGGCAAAAACAGGAGAGCACTGCAGCACGTTGATGTCATTGTGAGTTCCTGGCATACCAAAGAAGGAGTGCCAAATCCAGAGGTCCTGTGTGGCTACCGCCTCAAGCACCACACTGCAACCGCCTTTGGCGCCTTTGTACATCCTCTGCCAACCAAATGGGCAGTTCTTCCATTTCCAATGCATGCAGTCGATGCTTCCAAGCATCCCAGGAAATTCTCTTGCTGCATTCTGGGCTAGGATCCGAGCAGTGTCTTCCGCATTGGGTGTTCTCAAGTATTGTGGCCCAAACACTGCCACCACTGTCCGACAGAACTTGTAGGAACACTCTATGCTGGTGGACTCGGCCATGCGCCCATAGTCGTCGAGTGAATCACTGGGAGCTCCATATGCAAGAATCCTCATCGCTGTCGTGCACTTCTGGATGGAGGTAAATCCAAGAGCGCCAGTGCAATCCATCTTGCACTTGAAGTAGTTGTCGAACTCCCGGATGGAATTCACAATCCTGAGGAAGAGCTTTCGGCTCATCCGATAACGGCGCCGAAATGTTCTCTCGCCATGAAGTGGAGCATCGGCGAAGTAGTCGGAGTAGAGCATGCAGTAGCCTTGGAGACGATGCCGGTTCTTTGCTTTCACCCGCCCTGGCGCCGAGCCACCTCGCCGCGGCTTTTCATTGCTCGCCAGCAGCTGGGCGAGGGAGGCGAGCACCATGAGATGCTCCTGGACGTCGGCCGCGTCTTCCTCCTCCAGCAGCGTGGCGAGCTCTTCCTCCTCATCCGAGTCCATCGCCGAGACAGGCAAAACGCCGAACAGCTTGCGCTCGGTGGGCGTGTACCTGCCGTTAAACCGCGCCGGAAACGGCGGCCGGAAACGCCCAACTGCTGTGGGAGGGGCTGCCGCGGCGAAGCGCTGCTATTTTCCGGCGGGGAATGGCTATCTAGCGGAGTAGGGCGGCGGCCGTCGCCGAGATATAGCTAGTGGTGGACGAGGGCGCGGGGGGTGCGAGGCGAGTCGGGGGAAGAAAACCTTGACTTTTCCCCTATCGGTGTGGGTCAGGCGTGCTTTTCCCTAGCGCTGGAGCCCCCAACTGCTCCCCAGCGCGCCGGGTTCGGCCTGTGACCGCCGGGCGGAAAATAGGTCCGAACCGACGATTTTCGGCGTCCTGGGGGCGCGACTGGGCCGTTTTTTCGGCGCTGGCGCCGAAAAAGTGGCCTGGGGGGGGGGGCTGTTGGGGGCGCGGCTAGAGATGCCCTGAGCATACGGCTGTGCGCGCAGATGGCGTCCTCGGTGCGCTGCCCTTTGGCTGCAGATCTAGGAGCCCATGCCCATATCCGTTCAAGGTTGGAGGGGATTGTTTTGGGGATGGCCGGCGCCCCGCGGAACGGTGGTGGTGATGCATCTGGTCACTTGGTTGCGCCGACGAGGCGTGGAAAGTTTGCCAAGCGCAATGACCAGGGCGTGGAGGCGCTTTGTACTGTGGTGGTTTGGCCCTAGCGCTCTTCGTCCGCCATGTCGTCTTTCTGCTAGACGTCGACCTCTTCAATCTGGTCGCTGACGAGTTCCGGTCTTCCCTGTCAGATACCTACATGAATAGGCGTATGTCGCCCTAGATATCTTGATCGAAAAGGCTCTGGTCACACGCGCTCTTATTATCAATCAGCAAGGCTTCAAGAGGGCGCGATGCGAAACTTCCATTCTTATCGGAGTCATGGGACATGTCTAAGTCAAGATTCACAAGGCCTTGATAGAGGTGAAGAAAGTCGTGGTGGCTACGATTGGAGGTCTTAAAGCGCTTACGGAAAGGTATACTAGATGCGATGAAGACTGTGTGCTAGGTGTTTGGTGACTTGCAACCGTGTCCTCGGCATGTGGGGACGACAACATTGATGGACTACAGTTTTGGTGGTGCTTCTCGAGTACCGAGTCTCGATTCCTAGGGTAAAAACCCAAGGTCTGGTCTGTATTGGTTGTGCCTGACAATGACCTTGCTGAAAGCATTGTTTTTGGGTGAACTCGGACTTTCTCTAGGGTGAAAACTCAAGATCTTCGATAGGGCAATGACAACGCTTCTGCATTGTTTCCTCCTTGGATGCGTTGCTTTTGGAGAACCTATTTTGTAATCCGAATGTTGTCTTCGGTGGTGGTTAGAGTGCTGTTGTTGCTAGTGATTGATCACCGTGTCGAGGTCTTTTTTCTTTTCTTTTATTCTTTTTATTTCTTGTTTGCTGTGTGTATTCTTAATGCCTTTGGACATTTTGTTGGTACAGAGATCAGGTGTAATTGCTATTTTCGTGATATTAATATATTCCCCTTCTCAAAAAAGGAGGGAGCTGCTCACCCAACTTTCCTCTACTTCGCACATGGGCTGAAAGAGGTCAAGTGCTAATTGCACTGTATGCTAAAATCTATGCAGTCGTTATGATAAAAAAAAATTCTATGCAGTCGTCAGCAGTTTTGCTCTGCTCTATGACAACTATCCATTGTTGCTTTCGTAACTGTCAGGTGCTGAGTGTCTTGAAAACTTTATGATAATTGTGGGATTTGCTTTGTGATAATTGTGGTACTCGCGAAGCTGGTGTGGCTAAAAAAAGTTGCACCATTTGCTAAAAATAACAGCGACATAACACGTCCCCACACAATGTGACATGTGGGCAATGGCTATGAGGAGATTTTAGGTTGGTTCATGGATCACCAGATCCACCCCCCTAGCTCTGCTTCTGTTTTCAATCCATAATAAAATATATTTTCGTCAAATACAAAATTCACATAACTTCGAAAAAATCATCATAAAAGTACGACAATTTTTTAAAAACGCTTTGAAAGTTATAAAAAATACTCAGGTGTGCCAATAAGTTCACGATGCTTTTCAAGATTGTTTGACGTGTAAAAATGTTCCATATTAATAAATACGACAAATGACTCCATCACGTTTGACTTCAATATATTATTAAATGATACCAAAACAAACTATACAAACATGTTAACTAGCAATAAGGTACAAATTAGGATTACATAGTTGAACACAAGGACTAAAAAAATAAACAAAAAATTTAAGAAAGAGTACAAAAGAAAGAGAAATGAAAACTGG
Source organism: Aegilops umbellulata (assembly GCA_032464435.1). Taxonomy (NCBI): domain Eukaryota; kingdom Viridiplantae; phylum Streptophyta; class Magnoliopsida; order Poales; family Poaceae; genus Aegilops; species Aegilops umbellulata. The sequence goes on along the minus strand of CP136060.1, from coordinate 587,618,870 downwards.
AGATTATAAAGCAAATAATTACTGGGCCGCTGGCCCAAGGTGATGGTTAAGTGAGTGGAGTGGTGTTCCATCCAGCGTGTAAGCCAGGGTGCCCCTATTTGTCGCAAGGGCCTGCGTTCGGGTGGGCCAATCCATGTAGCAAGCCCTAGCTCGGGGTATCTCTATGTTCTTCCTATGTTCCTTCAGATCTTTTTTGGATTTTCTTGGAAAGTAGTTTTGTGAATGAATATTTAAAGAGAAAAGATCCCCGTCACCCGGCCGATTATAGCTCACCCGTCCATCACCTCATACGCGCGCCACGTGTCCCAGTGGGCTGTCTATCACCGCTCATCCTTTTCCTTATCTCCACAACTAACGAGGGAGAGCCACTCATTCCTTTCTTTACTTATTCATCTTCTACACACCTAGCTTGCATTCTATACATATTTGTCTCTTCATCCAAACATTGATCTCGTCCGTGATGACGAGCGCACCATGGCCGATGGCCGGTGCAGCGGCCTGCGAGTAGGCGTAGATGCTGGAAGCCGCTCCATGCGGTGATGTGAAATCGGCCGCGCGTGCGCTCTAAGCTGCCGGCTGCACCGCTCGCATATGTGAGGCATGTTGGAAATATGCCCTAGAGGCAATAATAAAAGCATTATTATTATATTTCCTTATTCATGATAATTGTCTTTATTCGTGCTATAATTGTGTTAACCGGAAATCGTAATACATGTGTGAATAACAGACAACAAACATGTCCCTAGTGAGCCTCTAGTTGACTAGCTCGTTGATCGACAGATAGTCATGGTTTCCTGACTATGGACATTGGATGTCATCGATAACGGGATCACATCATTAGGAGAATGATGTGATGGACAAGACCCAATCCTAAACATAGCATAAGATCGCATAGTTCGTTTGCTAGAGTTATCCAATGTCAAGTATCCTTTCCTTAGACCATGAGATCGTGTAACTCCCGGATACCGTAGGAGTGCTTTGGGTGTGCCAAACGTCACAACGTAACTGGGTGACTATAAAGGTATACTACGGGTATCTCTCAAAGTGTCTGTTGGGTTGACATGGATCGAGACTGGGATTTGTCACTCCGCTTGACGGAGAGGTATCACCGGGCCCTCTCGGTAATGCATCATCACAATGAGCTCAATGTGATCAAAGTGTTTGATCACGGGATCATGCATTACGAAACGAGAAAAGTGACTTGCCAGTAACGAGATTGAACGAGGTATTGGGATACCGACGATCGAATCTCGGGCAAGTAAAATACCGATTGACAAAGGGAATCGTATACGGGATTAATTGAATCCTTGACATCGTGGTTCATCCGATGAGATCATCGTGGAGCATGTGGGAGCCAACATGGGTATCCAGATCCCGCTGTTGGTTATTGCCCGAGAGCCGTCTCGGTCATGTCTGCATGTCTCCCGAACCCGTAGGGTCTACACACTTAAGGTTCGGTGACGCTAGGGTTGTGAAGATATGTATGTGCAGTAACCCGAATGTTGTTCGGAGTCCCGGATGAGATCCCGGACGTCACGAGGAGTTCCGGAATGGTCCGGAGGTAAAGAATTATATATAGGAAGTGCTATTTTGGCCATCGGGACAAGATTCGGTGTTATCGGTATTGTACCGGGACCACCGGAGGGGTCCCGGGGTCCACCAGGTGGGGCCACCTGCCTTGGGGGGCCACATGGGCCTTAGGGGGTGCGCCTTGGCCCACTTGGGCCAAGGGGAACCAGCCCCAAGGGCCCATGCGCCAAGGAAACTTGGAGGAGGGAGAGTCCAGAAGGGGGAAGGCACCTCCGAGGTGCCTTGGGGAGGATGGACTCCTCCCCCCCTCTTGGCCGCACCCCTTCCTTGGAGGAAGGGGAAAGGCTGCGCCCTCCCCCCCTCTAATGCACCTATATAAAGGGGGGCAGGGGAGGGGGGCTGCGCACCAGATGCCCTGGCTCCTCCCTCCTCCCTGCAACACCTCCTCCTCCTCCCGTAGTTGCTTAGCGAAGCCCTGCCGGAGTTCTGCTGCATCCACCACCACACCGTCGTGCTGGATCTTCCTCAACCTCTCCTTCCCCCTTGCTGGATCAAGAAGGAGGAGACGTCTCCCGTCCCGTACGTGTGTTGAACGCGGAGGTGCCGTCCGTTCGGTACTAGATCATCGGTGAATTGGATCACGGCAAGTACGACTACCTCATCCACGTTCACTCGAACGCTTCCGTTGCGATCTACAAAGTGGTATGTAGATGCTATCTAATCTGAATACTCGTTGCTAGATGAACTCATAGATGGATCTTGGTGAAACCGTAGGAAAAATTTTAAATTTCTGCAACGTTCCCAACAGTGGCATCATGAGCTAGGTCTATGCATAGTTCTTCTTGTGCGAGTAGAACACAATTTGTTGTGGGCGTAGATGTTGTCAATTCTTCTTGCCGTTACTAGTCAATCTTGATTCAGCGGTATTGTGGGATGAAGCGGCCCGGACCAACCTTACACGTACGCTTACGTGAGACCGGTTCCACCGACTAACATGCACTAGTTGCATAAGGTGGCTGGCGGGTGTCTGTCTCTCCTACTTTAGTTGGATCGGATTCGATGAACAGGGTCCTTATGAAGGGTAAATAGAGATTGACAAATCACGTTGTGGTTTGAACGTAGGTAAGAAAACGTTCTTGCTAGAACCCTAATTCAGCCACGTAAAACTTGCAACAACAATTAGAGGACGTCTAACTTGTTTTTGCAGCAAGTGCTATGTGATATGATATGGCCAAAGTTGTGATGTATGATGAATGATCTATATGTGATGTATGAGATGTTTATGCTATTGTAATAGGAATCACGACTTGCATGTCGATGAGTATGACAACCGGCAGGAGCCATAGGAGTTGTCTTTATTTTTGTATGACCTGCGTGTCATTGAGAATCACCATGTAAATTACTTTACTTTATTGCTAAACGCGTTAGCCATAGTAGTAGAAGTAATAGTTGGCGAGCAACTTCATGGAGACACGATGATGGAGATCATGATGATGGAGATCATGGTGTCAAGCCGGTGACAAGATGATCATGGAGCCCCAAGATGGAGATCAAAGGAGCTATGTGATATTGGCCATATCATGTCACGTTTATTATTTGATTGCATGTGATGTTTATCATGTTTTTGCATCTTGTTTACTTAGAACGACGGTAGTAAATAAGATGATCCCTCATAATAATTTCAAGAAAGTGTTCTCCCTAACTGTGCACCGTTGCTAAGGTTCGTCGTTCCGAAGCACCACGTGATGATCGGGTGTGATAGGTCCTTACGTTCGCATACAACGGGTGTAAGACAGATTTACACACGCAAAACACTTAGGTTGACTTGACGAGCATAGCATGTACAGACATGGCCTCGGAACACAGAAGACCGAAAGGTCGAGCATGAGTCGTATAGAAGATACGATCAACATGAAGATGTTCACCGATGTTGACTAGTCCGTCTCACGTGATGATCGGACACGGCCTAGTTGACTCGGATCATGTAATACTTAGATAACTATAAGAGGGATGTTTATCTAAGTGGGAGTTCATTAAATAATTTGATTAAATGAACTTTATTATCATGAACTTAGTCTAAATATTTACAATATGTCTTGTAGATCAAATGGCCAACGTAGTCCTCAACTTCAACGCGTTCCTAGAGAAAACCAAGCTGAAAGACGATGGTAGCAACTATACGGACTGAGTCCGAAACCTGAGGATTATCCTCATAGCTGCCAAGAAAGATTATGTCCTAAGAGCACCGCTGGGTGACGCACCTATTCTCCCTGCAGAACAAGACGTTATGAACGCTTGGCAGTCACGCTGCGATGATTACTCCCTCGTTCAGTGCGGCATGCTTTACAGCTTAGAGCCGGGGCTCCAAAAGCGTTTTGAGAGACATGGAACATATGAGATGTTCGAAGAGCTGAAAATGGTTTTCCAAGCTCATGCCCGGGTCGAGAGATATGAAGTCTCCGATAAATTCTTTAGCTGTAAGATGGAGGAAAATAGTTCTGTCAGTGAACACATACTTAAAATGTCTGGGTTGCACAACCGCTTGACTCAACTGGAAGTTAATCTCCCGGATGAAGCGGTCATTGACAGAATCCTCCAGTCGCTTCCACCTAGCTACAAGAGCTTTGTGATGAACTACAATATGCAGGGGATGGTAAAGACCATTCCTGAAGTATATGCTATGCTGAAATCAGCAGAGGTAGAAATCAAGAAGGAGCATCAAGTGTTGATGGTGAATAAAACCACTAAGTTCAAGAAGGGCAAGGGTAAAAAGAACTTCAAGAAGGACGGCAAGGAAGTTGCCGCGCCCGGTAAGCAAGTTGCCGGGAAGAAGCCAAAGAATGGACCCAAGCCCGAGACTGAGTGTTTTTATTGCAAGGGAAGTGGTCACTGGAAGCGGAACTGCCCCAAATACTTAGCGGACAAGAAGGCCGACAAAACCAAAGGTATATGTGATATACATGTAATTGATGTGTACCTTACCAGTACTCGTAGTAGCTCTTGGGTATTTGATACCGGTGCAGTTGCTCACATTTGTAACTCAAATCAGGAGCTGCGGAATAAACGGAGACTGGCGAAGGACGAGGTGACGATGCGCGTCGGGAATGGTTCCAAGGTCGATGTGATCGCCGTCGGCACGCTGCCTCTACATTTGCCTACGGGATTAGTTTTAAACCTCAATAATTGTTATTTAGTGCCAAGTTTGAGCATGAACATTGTATCTGGATCTCGCTTAATTCGAGATGGCTACTCATTTAAATCAGAGAATAATGGTTGTTCCATTTATATGAGAGATATGTTTTATGGTCATGCTCCGATGGTTAATGGTTTATTCTTAATGAATCTCGTACGTGATGATACACATATTCATAGTGTGAATACCAAAAGAGTGAAAGTTGATAACAATAGTCCCACATATTTGTGGCACTGCCGCCTTGGTCACATAGGTGTCAAACGCATGAAGAAGTTCCATGCAGATGGACTTTTAGAGTCTCTTGATTATGAATCATTTGACACGTGCGAACCATGCCTCATGGGTAAAATGACCAAGACTCCATTCTCAGGAACAATGGAGCGAGCAACCAACTTATTGGAAATCATACATACTGATGTGTGCGGTCCAATGAGTGTTGAGGCTCGCGGAGGCTATCGTTATGTTCTCACCCTCACTGATGACTTGAGTAGATATGGGTATATCTACTTAATGAAACACAAGTTTGAGACCTTTGAAAAGTTCAAGGAATTTCAGAGTGAGGTTGAAAATCAACGTGATAGAAAGATCAAGTTTCTACGATCAGATCGTGGAGGAGAATACTTGAGTCACGAATTTGGCACACACTTAAGAAAATGTGGAATAGTTTCACAACTCACGCCGCCTGGAACACCTCAGCGTAATGGTGTGTCCGAACGTCGTAATCGCACTCTATTAGATATGGTGCGATCTATGATGTCTCTTACCGACTTACCGCTATCTTTTTGGGGCTATGCTTTAGAGACTGCCGCATTCACTTTAAATAGGGCTCCATCAAAATCCGTTGAGACGACACCGTATGAATTATGGTTTGGGAAGAAACCTAAGCTGTCGTTTCTAAAAGTTTGGGGATGCGATGCTTATGTCAAGAAACTTCAACCTGAAAAGCTCGAACCCAAATCGGAAAAATGCGTCTTCATAGGATACCCTAAAGAAACTGTTGGGTATACCTTCTACCTCAGATCCGAAGGCAAGATCTTTGTTGCCAAGAATGGATCCTTTCTAGAGAAAGAGTTTCTCTCGAAAGAAGTAAGTGGGAGGAAAGTAGAACTTGATGAAGTGTTACCTCTTGAACCGGAAAATGGCGAAACTCAAGAAATCGTTCCTGAGGTGCCTGCACCGACTAGAGAGGAAATTAATGATGATGATCAAGATGCTTCTGATCAAGCTGCTACTGAGATTCGAAGGTCCACAAGGACACGTTCCGCACCAGAGTGGTACGACAACCCTGTATTGGAAATCATGTTGTTAGACAACGGTGAACCTTCGAACTATGAGGAAGCAATGGCGGGCCCGGATTCCGACAAATGGCTGGAAGCCATGAAATCCGAGATAGGATCCATGTATGAAAACAAAGTATGGACTTTGACTGACTTGCCCGTTGAACGGCGAGCCATAGAAAATAAATGGATCTTTAAGAAGAAGACAGACGCGGATGGTAATGTGACCATCTATAAAGCTCGGCTTGTCGCTAAGGGTTATCGACAAGTTCAAGGAATTGACTACGATGAGACTTTCTCACCGGTAGCGAAGCTAAAGTCCGTCAGAATCATGTTAGCAATTGCCGCATACTATGATTATGAGATATGGCAAATGGACGTCAAAACGGCATTCCTTAATGGTTTCCTTAAGGAAGAATTGTATATGATGCAGCCGGAAGGTTTTGTCGATCCTAAGAATGCTGACAAGGTATGCAAGCTCCAACGCTCGATTTATGGGCTGGTGCAAGCATCTCGGAGTTGGAACATTCGCTTTGATGAGATGATCAAAGCGTTTGGGTTTACACAGACTTATGGAGAAGCCTGTGTTTACAAGAAAGTGAGTGGGAGCTCTGTAGCATTTCTCATATTATATGTAGACGACATACTTTTGATGGGAAATGATATAGAACTCTTGGACAGCATTAAGGCCTATTTGAATAAAAGTTTTTCAATGAAGGACCTTGGAGAAGCTGCTTATATATTAGGCATCAAGATCTATAGAGATAGATCGAGACGCCTCATAGGTCTTTCACAAAGCACATACCTTGATAAGATATTGAAGAAGTTCAATATGGATCAATCTAAGATGGGGTTCTTACCTGTGTTACAAGGTGTGAAATTGAGCTCAGCTCAATGTCCGACCACGGCAGAAGATATAGAAGAGATGAGTGTCATCCCCTATGCCTCAGCCATAGGTTCTATTATGTATGCCATGCTGTGTACCAGACCTGATGTAAACCTTGCCATAAGTTTGGTAGGAAGGTACCAAAGTAATCCCGGCAAGGAACACTGGACAGCGGTCAAGAATATCCTGAAGTACCTGAAAAGGACCAAGGAAATGTTTCTCGTTTATGGAGGTGACGAAGAGCTCGTCGTAAAAGGTTACGTCGACGCTAGCTTCGACACAGATCTGGATGACTCTAAGTCACAAACCGGATACGTGTATATTTTGAATGGTGGGGCAGTAAGCTGGTGCAGTTGCAAGCAAAGCGTCGTGGCGGGATCTACATGTGAAGCGGAGTACATGGCAGCCTCGGAGGCAGCACATGAAGCAATTTGGGTGAAGGAGTTCATCACCGACCTCGGAGTCATACCCAATGCGTCGGGGCCAATCAAGCTCTTCTGTGACAACACTGGAGCTATTGCACTTGCAAAGGAGCCCAGGTTTCACAAGAAGACCAGGCACATCAAGCGTCGCTTCAACTCCATTCGTGAAAATGTTCAAGATGGAGACATAGAGATTTGTAAAGTGCACACGGATCTGAATGTCGCAGATCCGTTGACTAAACCTCTCCCTAAGGCAAAACATGATCAGCACCAGAACTCTATGGGTGTTCGATTCATCACAATGTAACTAGATTATTGACTCTAGTGCAAGTGGGAGACTGTTGGAAATATGCCCTAGAGGCAATAATAAAAGCATTATTATTATATTTCCTTATTCATGATAATTGTCTTTATTCGTGCTATAATTGTGTTAACCGGAAATCGTAATACATGTGTGAATAACAGACAACAAACATGTCCCTAGTGAGCCTCTAGTTGACTAGCTCGTTGATTGACAGATAGTCATGGTTTCCTGACTATGGACATTGGATGTCATCGATAACGGGATCACATCATTAGGAGAATGATGTGATGGACAAGACCCAATCCTAAACATAGCATAAGATCGCATAGTTCGTTTGCTAGAGTTATCCAATGTCAAGTATCCTTTCCTTAGACCATGAGATCGTGTAACTCCCGGATACCGTAGGAGTGCTTTGGGTATGCCAAACGTCACAACGTAACTGGGTGACTATAAAGGTATACTACGGGTATCTCTGAAAGTGTCTGTTGGGTTGACATGGATCGAGACTGGGATTTGTCACTCCGCTTGACGGAGAGGTATCACCGGGCCCTCTCGGTAATGCATCATCACAATGAGCTCAATGTGATCAAAGTGTTTGATCACGGGATCATGCATTACGGAACGAGAAAAGTGACTTGCCAGTAACGAGATTGAACGAGGTATTGGGATACCGACGATCGAATCTCGGGCAAGTAAAATACCGATTGACAAAGGGAATCGTATACGGGATTAATTGAATCCTTGACATCGTGGTTCATCCGATGAGATCATCGTGGAGCATGTGGGAGCCAACATGGGTATCCAGATCCCGCTGTTGGTTATTGCCCGAGAGCCGTCTCGGTCATGTCTGCATGTCTCCCGAACCCGTAGGGTCTACACACTTAAGGTTCGGTGACGCTAGGGTTGTGAAGATATGTATGTGCAGTAACCCGAATGTTGTTCGGAGTCCCGGATGAGATCTCGGACGTCACGAGGAGTTCCGGAATGGTCCGGAGGTAAAGAATTATATATAGGAAGTGCTATTTTGGCCATCGGGACAAGATTCGGTGTTATCGGTATTGTACCGGGACCACCGGAGGGGTCCCGGGGTCCACCAGGTGGGGCCACCTGCCTTGGGGGGCCACATGGGCCTTAGGGGGTGCGCCTTGGCCCACTTGGGCCAAGGGAAACCAGCCCCAAGGGCCCATGCGCCAAGGAAACTTGGAGGAGGGAGAGTCCAGAAGGGGGAAGGCACCTCCGAGGTGCCTTGGGGAGGATGGACTCCTCCCCCCCTCTTGGCCGCACCCCTTCCTTGGAGGAAGGGGAAAGGCTGCGCCCTCCCCCCCCTCTAATGCACCTATATAAAGGGGGGCAGGGGAGGGGGGCTGCGCACCAGATGCCCTGGCTCCTCCCTCCTCCCTGCAACACCTCCTCCTCCTCCCGTAGTTGCTTAGCGAAGCCCTGCCGGAGTTCTGCTGCATCCACCACCACACCGTCGTGCTGGATCTTCCTCAACCTCTCCTTCCCCCTTGCTGGATCAAGAAGGAGGAGACGTCTCCCGTCCCGTACGTGTGTTGAACGCGGAGGTGCCGTCCGTTCGGTACTAGATCATCGGTGAATTGGATCACGGCAAGTACGACTACCTCATCCACGTTCACTCGAACGCTTCCGTTGCGATCTACAAAGTGGTATGTAGATGCTATCTAATCTGAATACTCGTTGCTAGATGAACTCATAGATGGATCTTGGTGAAACCGTAGGAAAAATTTTAAATTTCTGCAACGTTCCCAACAAGGCACGCCGACGTTGAAGCCGCGCCTGCCGTTGTCCATGGTTTGCCGCCTCCCCGAGCGGAGACGCAACAACAGATCCTGCAACACGATTTTTGGTAAAAAAAATCTGCAACATGACCTTTGCTCCAATAAATTCTATATACATTCCCGCAACATGGTCCTTGTTGCAAAAAAAAAATCTGTAACATGGTCTTTGTTGCAAAAAATATATCCGCAATATGGTCTTTGTTGCAAAAAATATCTACAACATATCCTCTATCGCAAAGATTTCTGCAACATTATCTATTACAACGAGCCCTCTGTTGCAGGAGAAACTCATTAAAATGATTCTATAACAAAATCTTTGTTGCGAAAAATTTCTACAATGAGACGTCTGTTGCAGAAAAACTCATAAAAATGATTCTGCAACAAGACCTTTGTTGCGAAAAAATTCTGCAACAAGACCTCTGTTGCAAAAAAAATCTGTAACAAAATCTCATCTGCAGAAAATACCGCAACAACACACTTGTTGCAAAGATGACTTATCATGTAGGTAGATCGGACGCCATCCGCAGCTCCATCCAATGGTCACGCAGGCGGCGGATCTTCTTATACTATCCGTCGGCGGACGCGTAGCGTCGCCCATATTTAAATTTGATAAATTTTCTTCTAAAAATTGCAATAATATTTTTGAAAATCTGGGTACATTTTCAAAAATTTGAGAAGATTTTTTAAATTCCAATTAATTTTTAAAATCTAAACATTTTAAAACACTTCGAACGGTCTTGCAAATTTTAAACCTTTTTGGAAATGGGTGTGCTACGCGTCCGTCGGCCGATCGTTTTAAAAGATCAGCCCGGTTGCGAGTCGCAAGATTTGGCGGATCATGCGGCCGATTGACGTCTTCATTATTGCAACAAATGTCTTGTTGCAGACTTTTTTTTGCAACAAAGGTGCAACAGAGGACTTGCTGCAACATTTTTTGTAACATATGTCTTGTTGTGGAATTTTTGCAACACAGGGATGTTGCAGAATTTCTTTTTCCCATGCAAACACAGGGGATATTGCAGAATTTCTTTTTCCCATGGTAGGAGGCAGCCCACGCGGTAGTGACGTCTCCTAGCAGCGGGTGATGCAGAGGCTCAAGTAGTGCGAGGAGGTGAATTGGTCCACGGCAACAGCACGCACGCCAGCAACGCGGGAGGAATGACGAGTTGTGAAAAAGGGCTGGGGGCTAGCAATCCCGAACGGGCGGTCATGCACATCTTGACAACAACGGTGGAGTCCCGCGACGACCAAGCCCGGTCCCTTCCATGGATCTTCGGCCCGGCACCGGTGACCTTGCAAGGGCGGTGCAGTTAGATGCGACGGCGCGGCGAGCGAGGGGAAGAGAGGGAGTGACGGCGGGGTAGCTCGGCTGCGCAGGCAACAAACCATGAGGGATCCAGATCCCGCAACACACACGTTGTTGCGATGGACAGATTGCAACAAGTGCTCAGTTGCAAAAACGCAAGAGATAATGCTAGGTAAGCTCACACAGGACACGTGGCATGGACGAGGCGGCAGACGCCCGCGTGGCCTAGCATTTCCCTTTTGGAAAACATGCCCATTTTTGAATTACTTGAAAATATAATTAAAAGAGGGGCTCTTCTGGGTGGAGTGGTGGACAGCACTGAGGTTGATGTCGCCAGCCCGGGTTCGAGTCCCTCATCTCCTATAAGAATAAGACAGGGGGGAGTCTCCCCTCTGTTCTCATTCTTTTTTGAAAATATAATTAAAAGGAAAAAAGTAAAAACAAATAAAGTTGGAATGGAATTTGATACAATGAGCGTCAATTAGGAATTTCCCTTAAGACCGGAGCTAGGAATCATCTGTAATTGCTGGCCCAACGTTTACATACAGCAGTAGGCCCAAGAAGTCCAATAATATGGCAAATCAGGAACTGCCTTCACATGGCTCAGTTCGTCCAAATCATCATGACAGCAGAAACTGGTCTCCTTTCTTTGTGGCTTTGTATGTATAAGCTTGAGAGCAACTCCAACCGTTCCCCTATATCTTATCTAAAGTAACCGCGGTTTACAGGAAGTTAGAAAAAAAAAGAAAAACTCTTCAACAGTTCCCGTAAACTGGCCGTAAGTTTAGAGGATCCCGGAAAAGAGGCAATTTCTCCCCTCAGGTTTACCGGAAGATGGCCACCGCACCGTCTGCCGGTGTTACTGACTGATGGGTCCTAGCAATTATCTATTTCTTTTGCTTACAATTATAAATAAAATAAAAATGGATTTAGGGAAAGAAGTTCAGGGAACTGACAAAAGTTGCTTCTAGAAAACTTACCCTAACTTTTGTTGAAAGGCTAAAAAACAGTTTTACAGGAAGATTTTTAAGGGAGCTGTTGGAGTTGCTCTTACATGGGAAAAACAATGTTGGTTAGTGCTTTGCTACTTTCTGAGTCTAGCTTCCCGATACAAAAAGACTAGAAGATCTTCTAAAAATGCTAATTTAATCAGCGAATTTTGTTAGCATCTGATTAAGGCTAGCGATGAGACCGACATGCACTAGGCTCTCAGATGTTAAGGTTAGCATCCGATCTGTGCTAGATTGCATTGGGCACTAGGTTAATCATACCAGTTAGTTAAAGTTCCCTTTCTACAAGATGCTCTGATACACACAATCATTATATTTCTTCCTTTTTCTCAAAACAGTTATATTTCTTTCTTCTCTAAAAAAACAAACAAAAGGCAAATCTCTCCTTTTTTTTGACAAAAATTCTTTTTACAAGATGCACTGATAAATGCAACATTTTATTCTCACAAAATGCAAATGACAAGTTTCTCCTTTTCTTTTTTGACACACAACCTTTTTTTGTGTCAGGTTAAAGGCAGCTTTTTATCAGCAAGGAGAAGAGTCAGCACTTTTCTCAGCCATAGGCCTATGCCAAAAGCCAGTGCCTTCTCTTTTCTTTGCTTCTTAATTTGCTTTTGCTTAGGGCATATACTGTGATTGGGACAATACCCTACTGTTCCCCATCTAACTGTCCTTGCAAGCAGCTAAAGCCTAGTAGGATATGGCTGCAGATGTGGCTTAGATTGTGATCTGCATGCAAATCAGCTGATAAAGATTCATTTTGCTTTGCACTCTCATGAATCACCATCCTAATTCCTGAACAATGTTGATTTGCTAGCAGTATGTGATCCAGTAAGTTACCTGAACATGGATGCTAATATGCTATTCTTCAGGTGTGCATAATTCAGCAGCTTGTCTGGATCCAGTACCCCTGCAGTAGGAACAAGCGGCGGTAACATCATTACCGCTGAAAGTGGCGAGTGGGCGGGTGCTCGCTGCACAATGTGCGCAGGCAAAACCTCGGGGAGTTTTATGTCACCGCACCGGTCTGGATCTACTACCGGTTGTCGGCGACGAAGATTTTTCTTATTGCTGCGTCTAGGAGCTAGCCTGGCATTGCTGGCCGTTTCCTGATCAAGAAGTAATGTGCAGTTGCAGCAAAGTGTAGTTCCGCCATGTGCGCCAATGCCGCATCATACCGACAACCCGCTTTCGCCGTTCCTCTGCGCAACTGGGAGCTGCTCGCCTCTCGGCCTCGCCAATTCCCATTATCAAGGGAGATGGATGAGACAGGGAGCTTTCATACTAGGTGATCACTCCACTAACAACTCACCATCCTGCTTTCCTCTGGATTGGATCGGACGGGACAGCACCGCCTTTTCTGCGCAACTGAATAGCTCTGCATCGCCCTTACCATGATAAGAATAGGGTCAATTTTGTAGCCCAAACAAGAGCCTGCCAAACTAACCAAAGTGCGCAAAGAGTGGAATCTTTCTGGTTGATCCTTCCACTGTCACTGCCAACTAGTCAAAATATCTTTGTGATTCATGTCAGTAGCTTCTCATGGCACTGAAGGAAAAAAGAACATGTCGAGATGGACCGTTTCGTTGCCAATAAGTAATCGCATTATGTGTTATCACTAGCACCTTTTCTTGGGGGGTAAAAGGGTCATTGCTGCGTATCCTCCGTGACATCTCTTTAGTTTTCAGAGGGATCTCCGTCCGGTAAAATATGCCTATAAGTAGTCCATGACAGGAGCATCATCATGGCAATACAAGTGAAGGTGTGTCAAAGATTCATTCAGCAGCGCAATGTGGGGGATGGTGCGCATCGATGAGTGGAAACCGGTGATGGCAATGCTGGTCTTCGACCTCATCTCTGCCGTGACAACGGCCCTGATCAAGGCGGCGCTTGAAGACGGACTCGACCGTCTAGTGCTCATCACGCTGCGTCAACTGGTGGCCACAGTATTCCTTTCTCCGATCGCATTTTTCAAAGAACGGTACATAAATTTTGATTTGCAGAAGATGACCAGCAGAGTTCAGAACTTGGGCTAGAATATGATGCTGCTGTTGTTTTTTCTGTTCTTTCAGGAACACAAGGCCTAAGCTCACACTGGAGATCCTCGTGTACCTCTTCTTCAGCGCAGCATTAGGGTACGGTTGGCAAACATATATAGCATCACAACAATCACTTCCTCATATTAGTACAGCGACCCGGCTATATAATGTTCTTCCCGATATGATTCTGTTTGATTCATCATTGACTTTTGTTCCTCCCATTTTAGCGCCGCGCTCTCCCAGTATACCTTCTTCTACGGGCTGCAGTACACAACAGCAACGTTTGCAATAACTTTCACCAACCTGGCTCCTGTGCTGACTTTCCTCATCGCGGTCTTGCTCAGGTGTGTGCGCAAATTTTCAAATTTACTTGGTACCTTTTTCATGCACTTTGTTCTTCCTAATGTTCTCTGAAACCCTTTGGGAATATATACTGCTCATCATGGATGTAGGGTGGAGTCACTGAACATGAAGAACAAGGCAGGAGCTGCAAAGATCGTCGGGACACTCATGTCGTTCGCCGGCGTCATGCTCCTGACCCTCTACAAGGGTGTGGCCTTGACACACCAAGCAGAGCCTTCAGGCCAGCATGCAGAAGCAGCTGCAGCAGAATCTGGCAAGAAGAGCTGGACCCTGGGCACCCTAGCATTACTGGCAAACTGCCTGTGCTTCTCCTTTTGGCTCCTGCTGCAGTCCAAGCTCACCAAGAAGTACCCAGCACTCTACTCCAGCACTGCATACATGTTCCTCATCAGCTCCCTGCAAGGCGGGGGCCTGACCGCGGCGATACAGCGGCGGGCATCGGTCTGGGTCCTCACAAAGCCAGTGGAGATTGTTACAGTACTATATACAGTAAGATATTTTTGTTGCAGTTTACCAAAAAAGAGTTAATAGAACTCTGCAGAGAGTTGACTGAACCAAGGAGCACTTGTTTCATATGTTGCAGGGAATCTTGGGGTCTGGAGTGGGTTATGTACTGATGACATGGTGTGTGGAGAAGAGAGGGCCAGTGTTCACTTCAGCCTTCATCCCCATCATCCAGATCATGGTTGCCATAATTGATTTCTTCTTTCTCCATGAGAACATCTACCTTGGAAGGTAAACCTTCCACGCCTCAGTTATCAAAAACGAAGACCGTATCACGATCATTCCTTCATTTCTCATACTGAAATAGTGCATAATCTTTTCAGTTTAGGAGTGATTTTATCCACTTCTGCACTAGCAGAACTGAAATGGCTGGTCCAAATGGCATCACCATTTGTATTTTTTGTTTTGCCCTTGCAGTGTGCTGGGATCCATACTGATGATCATGGGCCTCTATATTCTGCTGTGGGGAAAGAGCAGGGATGCCTCGGCGACAGTACCACCTGCCAAAGAGGAAGAGGATAAGGAGAAGCAAATCAAATCATGAGGACCAAAGCTATGCAATTCTTAGGTTGTAAAACTATGGCATATATTCCTCCTTAGTTTCCTACGCCTACGTAGTTTAACCACGAGGAACGGTACACAGTACTGTTAGTAATGCAGTTGTCGTATGCGTTTTCGCTCGCACAACGAGACGATACGTCGGGCAAATTTCTGCAGTGATGTGCCTAAATGTGGCCCAAATTCTTCAGGTGATAAAGAGCGGCGGGCATAGGTTGCCCATATCTCAGTACGTTAGAAGGTCACATCTGTCACACTGAGCATGGAAAGAAATAGAAGAAAAGAGAAGAAAAGAAAATATTCTCCGCACGATTTTTGTACGACCACCCCACGGTCCTGTGGGGGCGGCTATATCGAATCAATGCTTTGCGATTTGATTTGGACTTAAAGAAACGGTTTGCTCATCAAAGAAGAGACAGTGGGCATTGGATCTTCGAACTTTCGCACGGGAAGGCGTTCCCCTAAATTGTTCCTTGTAGGTCTAAAACAGGCTCATGCTAAAATTTTCAGTGCTAAAACAGCATCCAATGCCCTACAGTGTAGAAGACAGCCATGCAGGAAGGATCACAAGCTATATTTTGCTTGCCGGAAATTGGAAAAAAGGGGGGCAGAGCCTTACTTTGTTCTGCTGCACTGTGCAATAAAGAGACAGCTATTCGATTCAGCCGGGTGCGCAATTTGCTCGATGCGGCAAATTTTCCACAATTATTCAGACATTAAGAGAACAAACGATGTGCTCCTCTCCCCCGGGCCATGTTTTAGCTCTCGGTCACGTGTGCGAAAACGAAACCGCGAGTCGGAGACATGGCTTCGGATGCCATTTTCCGGACCTTCGGCTGTCACCACCCCTATAAAAACCATGGCATAACCAGAAACAAACTGCCCATCAGATCATCGAGGCGGACGAACAGACTGAGAAAAAAATGTGGAGTGCAGGATGCGTGGAGCAGTGGATGCCGACGGCGGCGATGGTGGCGACGAACGTCGTGATCGCCGTCATGACCGCGCTGCTGAAGCAGGCGCTGAACCAGGGGATGAACCGGCTGGTCCTCATCACTTTCAGGCAGATGCTGGCCACTGTATTCCTTGGCCCCATTGCCTACTTCAAGGAAAGGTATCATCATTACTATTATCAAAAGCAAAGGCGAAAACAGATCATCATGGTGATAAAAGCAGCTGCTAGTAGTACCAGTACCAGTAGTCGTCGTTGGTATTTCACTGTCGCTGATCATGAGCTTGCGCTGGCCTTTTTTCTTCTTCTCTACTTTCAGGAAGACAAGACCAAAGATCACTGCTGAAATCTTTGCATACCTGTTCCTTAGTGGAATCCTCGGCCCGGTGCTGCTTCAGTACACGCTCTTCGTCGGGCTGGAGTACACGACCGCAACGTTTGCTGCGACTTTCGGCAATCTGCTCCCCGTGGTTACCTTCCTGATATCACTCGCTTTCGGGTAAATGTTCAATCTCTTATCTGCGGCAAAAAGTTGTTTTCTGTGAAAAGAAGGTTTCTTCCATGTAGTAGGTCAAGTTGCACAGTTTCATATACAAGTGTGTAGCACCGCTATAAGTTTGAATTGATTATGTTTCAACACTTTAATACAGTTCCCATTAATTTAACTAGTTTATTCTGCACTACTCCTATTACTTTTAAAATCTGTTTTCATTAAATCTAGCACATAATAGCATCTTGAACTGAACCAATAGCAAGAGAAAAAGACTTCGGCTTTACCGGCCACATCGATAAGTGATAACTTCACCTATGAACAGAAATTTAACACACATAATTTTCTAAGCCATGTGAATCAGAATTAAACACTTTTTCATAAGCTGAGTTGAATTGCACATCCATGAGCCATGATTCACAAACGCAATTACTAGAACGCCAGACAAATTCAAACGAATTTCATCCATAATTTGTGCAACTGCTAGGTATGAGGCGCTGGAGGTTCGGAGCAAGTCCGGGAGCGCCAAGATCTCGGGCACGCTGCTGTCCCTCACGGGGGCCATGATGCTCACCTTCTACAAGGGCGCGTCCCTCACCCACCACCACCTCCACCACCTGCCCCCGTCGGCGGCGGCCGGCGGCGTCGAGGAGCAGCACCGGAGCGCGGTGCGGTGGGTGCTGGGGTCGGCGTCGATGCTGGCGAACGTGGTGGGGTTCGCGGGGTGGCTGCTGCTGCAGCGGCGGCTCACGCGCCTGTACCCGGCCGTGTACTCGGCCACGGCGCTCATGTCGCTGCTCAGCTTCGCGCAGGCGGCGGCGCTGGCGCTGTCCACGCAGTGGGGCGCCGGCGTCGCCGCCTGGCGGCTCCGGGGCACCGTCGAGATCGCCGCCGTCGTCTACTGCGTACGTGCGCACGCAAGATCCGTCCATCGATTCCTGATTGTTGAAGATGAAAGATTTTGATTTGGGGATTGATTTGGTTGGGTTTGGATTTGGCAGGGGGTGGTGGCGTCCGGGGTCGGGTACCTGCTGCTGACCTACTGCGTGGAGAGGCGGGGGCCGGTGTTCACCGCCGCCTTCAGCCCGCTGGCGCAGATGTTCGTCGCCGGCATCGACCTCTGCGTCCTCCACGAGCCGCTCTACCTCGGCAGGTCGGTCAGCCATTAAACTGAACCCACTCTCTGAACACTGTTGTTTTTCGTCAGAGTGCTGTGCCCAAACTGCATCAGACAGTGAGCTCATTCAGTGTCGAATTGTCGATTGATCTGATGATGATACGGTGTTTGCAGCGTGCTGGGGTCCGTGCTGGTCATCCTGGGCCTCTACCTC
Source organism: Aegilops umbellulata (assembly GCA_032464435.1). NCBI lineage: Eukaryota > Viridiplantae > Streptophyta > Magnoliopsida > Poales > Poaceae > Aegilops > Aegilops umbellulata. The sequence goes on along the minus strand of CP136060.1, from coordinate 587,600,906 downwards.
GTGCTGTGGGGCAAGAGGGAGGAAGCCGCCGTGGCGCTTGCCGCCGCCGCCGCTCCGGCCAAGACGGTGGAGGTAGCAGCAGCCGGCCACGGAGACGTGGCAGAGCAGCAGGAGAGAGTGTGACTCTGAACCGAAGCCTGGACTGCAGCAAGGCACGCGCATTCGAAATTTTGAACTGGAGAGAATATGACGAACTGAAACTAAATACTAATCGACACTGTACCGTAGGAAATTTGGATGAGAATGAGATGCACCGGTGGAGATTGAGATAAAAAACGAGATGTTGATCGATGGTGTCACTCAAATCCATCTATAATTAGGAGCCCTGATTAATCGCCGTTCACTCTGTGTCGTTCGTTCATGTCCGGATTAGCAATGGTCGATCTCCGGCGAGCTGAGCCGTTCGGCCTGTCCGTCTTGGGGCATGGCCGACACCTGTGTCGTGTTGTCCTCCATTGACGGGCTGTCACTCCACGCACGAGCTCATAAATAACCATGGCGCAGAACCACGCTCCTGCACGATCGAGGCAGCATGGCGAGGAAGCAAGGAGGACGCGTCCACGCCACGTCCATGGCGGCGCTCGCCGTGGCCGTGGCGGCCCTCTTCCTGGCCGGGGCGCCGCGCACGGCGCAGGCGGCGGTGATGGCGGCGTCGGCGGGGATCGAGGAGGCGTGCCGGGGCGCGGCGGACCGGGACGCGGCGGTGGACTACGAGCACTGCGTGGCGTCCCTCTCCTCCGACGAGGAGGGCCGGGACGCGGCGGACATGCACGCGCTGGCGGCGGCCGCGACGCGGATGGCGGTGGAGCACGCGGCGGCCACGGAGGCGCGGATGGAGGGGCTGGGCGAGGCGGAGGGCAGCCCGCGCGCGCGCGCCAGGCTGGGGCGATGCACGGAGCTCTACGGCGCCGCCGCCGACGTGCTCCGGGACGCGCTGGACAACATCCGCGCGCGCGTGTACGGGCGCGCCGTGGAGCAGATCGCGGCCGCGCTCGGCGCCGCCGAGCGGTGCGAGGACGCGTGGAAGGGCGAGGAGGCGCGGGGAGGCGGCGCCGTCCCCGTCGCCGGGCACGACAAGGAGTACGGCCGCCTCGCCGTCATCGCGCTCGGGCTCACCAGCGGCATCGCCTGACCGTCCATCGGCCGCTTGGGCACGTGCGAGACATGCGTGGTCGACTGACGTAGTAAATAAAACGATATGGGATTAATAAATAAACAAATAAACCCTCTTCTTTGTATGAATAAAACCCATCAACATGACTACATAAGATAGTTTGATATGTGCAAAATTTTCGCAATGATGTTGTCAATGGAAGATGAGTGTGATAAAATGTAAAGTGTAGCCATGTGGTCTTTAAGAAAAGTCGATACAATTAATGTCTGCTAGGTCGATGTGTTGTGCCGTTCGATGCGCTCCGCTATGAGGCTCATTTAGACACAGGGGATCCATACAACAAGCAAATCTAAGATGCTTTTTGACTAGTGTGGTGTCAAGAAAACGCGTTACATTGTTTCGTAAAAAAAGGTCTTATATTATAGGATAGAGAGAATTTTTTTCTTAAATAAAGGCATGGCATTAATTAAAAGAACTGAATAACCCCTACAAGGAGCATATTACACCGAACACCTACCACTCAACCCATGCAAGGAGAGGCCACATGGAGGGCCACGCGTCTAGCAAATGTTGGGAGAGCCGACCGACGCTGCTCCACCTCGAAGCCTTGCTGTCGACAATCAACATCAAGTAGAACCTGTAGTTGGACACCGGTGATGAAGATGATGACCAACAACCTAATGGAGGATGAAAATGACTTCGTCAAGCGGCCTGTTGACACAAAGGATTGGTAGATCGCCGACGCCAAGGATCATGTATAATAGCATGCGCCGGAGAGGAATAAGCCCCTTGGATTGGTTGTGACCTCCCTGTAGAAGTTGAAGCAACATTGAAGACCTGCTTGCTGAGGATCTGTGTCCAAAGACCACAAAGTGGGCCTCCAGTTAAGGAGCTTGAGATGTAGTATGATCCAACTCAAGTGAAAAGAATCGCTACCTTCCATGGAAGAAGAAAGAATATGCCGCGATTCCAAAGGAGCTTGTTATTTCATATTCATAGAAACCATAAGTGAAGCACAAGATCTGCAGAAAAAGATTTGTGTGTCTCCATAGATCGGATGGGGATAAACTAGCAGTAGATTAAGGGAAAGGGAAAAGGGCACTGATCTAGTAAGATCCCAGGCACAACCCTTCGTCGACGACTTGGCACCACCATGGTGCTAATAATCAAATGGGGAAAAAGACTGGGAAATCACTAGATGAGAAGGGAGGTTACTTAGCAGGGCATCTCTAGGACGAACCGAACCAAAGCCATTGCCGAGGAAGACCACGGTGAAGACCAAGCTGAGGACGACCAAGAGAGGAGCTCGACTATGCCTCCACCCCGTTGAGCAACACCCAAATCTAGCCACGTAGGACGCAAACATACTAAGAAAGGAACCTACAACTAATGCACAGGAGCCCCCCCTCCATTCTCACCTCATTGGCCAGCAGGGCCGCCAGGTCTGGTGGAGAGAGGGGTCTTTCCCTATTTTTTTCCATCCGTGTAGTAGACCACCATAGATAAAATAAACGTTCTACTAAAAAGAAGATAAAATAAACATTATCATAGTTCCTAGAGTGAATTCAAAGTAAGAATGGGGAACATCTTACAACACATTTGGTTCGCCGAAAAACTTGCGGCTTCTTATTACAGCGGTTTGCAAAACCGTAGCTAGCGTTTGTTCCATACAACACTTTCCGATATAGCGATTCATAAAATCAAAACAGCCCAATTAGGAGGTGACGAGAAAATCATGACTTGGCCGCACCAACCGAACAAAGAACGTATTGCAAAAAATTAATCAGAAGGAGTGTGTCTGGCAAACCGAATGGGCCGAACCAAACACGTCATTAGTAGATGAGGGCATCAAATAGCTTGTTATCTGTTTGTTGATGTGCATTCCGTGAGAACAAGCGCAAAATGTTAGCTGACTCATACTAGGTAGTGTGAAAAGTGCAACTTCCCTGATAAATATACTTTTATCTAAATAAGTACCACCAATGCGTCTGTAGTCCAACGGTTAGGATAATTGCCTTCCAAGCAATAGACCCGGGTTCGACTCCCGGCAGACGCAAACCTTTTTAAGGTGCTGCCACTTACTGGCATTGATTTTTTATTATACATGGAAAGTTTTAGAGAACGCTCTGATTTTATTCTATCTATACTTTTAAGGATGGTCCATAATTGTCCGTGTGTTACAATTTTCTTTGTTTTTACATCATTGGTTGATGTAGATCCGTTGTTTTGCATATATTAATATGAAGTACACACAGACTGAAATAAGCCAACGAATACACTAAAATACGTCTACATATATCCGACTTAGAAAAACGTTAGAACATCTTATAATAGTTGACGGAGGAAGTCCTAAATTTTCACTTTACATGGCAAGGTACGTACTCCCTCCGTTCCAAATTACTCGTCTTAGAAATGGATGTATCTAGAACTAAAATACATCTTGATACATCCATACTTGCGACAAGTAATTCGGAACGGAGGGAGTAGATATGTAGAGTCATCAGGTCACAGTTCATCCTTGTGTTTCAGGTGGATTTCAGCCCTATCCAGCCGGTGCTTAACCTCTAAATTAACAACCATGAGCTGCATCATCAAATATTTATCTTTAATTCAACAGAATGACTGAATCATTAAGACGATGTACTTGAGGGGACATGGAGTATGTGAGCTCGAGCTCACATGCGCCCTTTGCTACCCGCGCAACTGCCTCCACTCTGTGTGCACACAGATCCTCGCCGTGGCCTCCTCCCGCGTCGCCGGAGCCGCGCCAACACCCAAGGCCTTAGCACGGGCGGCCCCGTCTTCAAACGCAGCGGCCTCCATCTCCTTCCCGCCTCTCATCTCCGCCGCGATCTCCGGGAGCAGCACCTACGCAGCGGTCTCCGAGTAAGCCGCTGGCGCAGCGACCCCGCACGAGCTCCTCGCCGTGGTGCTCGCGCTCCGGGAGAAGCACCTGCTCGCGCCGCCACGGCCCCTGCTTGCGCTGGAGCTGGCCCCGCGCTGCCTTTGCTTGCGCCGGTGCGGGCCGATGGTGTAGCTCCAAGCACGACGCTCTCCCTCCTCCGCCGCAGCAGCTCAAACCCCAGAAGCCACGTGCGCCTTCCCTTGTCGTCGGTCCAATCCCCTGCCGGGCGCCGTTCCCCTCCCCCTCCCCTCCTCCGGCGACCTCCCTCTTTCACTCGTGTGGATGACAAGAAAGTGATGACGAGTGGATAAGAAGGGGAAAGAGGGTGAAGGCGGTGAGCTAAAAAATGCGTTCGGGCGGATGGCATAGCGCCCGCACGAGCCAGTTAGATGACGTGTTGACGGGTTCTGCTTTAAGATCTGTGATCCCCATCGGATGGTTACAACAACGTCAGGACGAAGTGCCTTCGTGCCACACGTGTGGGCGTTAGTATTTTCGTTAAAAAAAGATGATTTTAGACACAATATGCATCCGAACGGATGGGGTAGCTTAAAATAAAGTGCATTGGGATTGGGTTCCTGGAAATCATTAAGGATCCAAGATTCCATGTATACGTAGTGTTTGTCTTGCTGAATAATATTAGCAAGGATCTCGAGATTAAAGAACGTATATCTCGTGCGGTTGCAAATCATTGCATTCCCATTTAAAATAGTTCCTCTGGCTTACTTTGACATGTCGTCATCCAACACTTTGGTGCTTACTTTGACATGTCGTCATCCAACAGTTCCTCTGGCTTCAGCATCGATGGGGCTGAGTATAACCATCAAGATCAGGAAGAAACGACGCAGCTTCGTCCTGATGATCTTGGTCAACTGGAAGATGAGGAAGAACCGCACCGAGATCGTTATGTTGGTGAGGGATCCGCACCAAAGTGTAAGAAACTAAAGATGCATAGTCATAACTTGCCTATTCAATTCCCATCCATGCTTTTCACAAACCACTTTGATAACCTAATCCGACGTCGTGAGGTGCAAAACATCCCTCGTGCACATGTCCCCTCAGACTGGGATATCCAGCGTGACACGGGGTCAAATGCAGAGAGGAAAGACGCTTGGGGTACCAGCAACTATGAGATTCTGCAGGCACAACAACATACTAGCATGTTGGTGCAGACTTTGATTAACCAAATAAATCAGTTGACGAAGATGGTCATGAAGCATATCCAAGCATGCGACAAGAAGCCACCACCACCTTCAAAGGACCAAGCATGAGGAGGTCTACAATGTTATTTATATATCTTAGTATGTTAGTTGTTTCATTGCTCCTTAAGAGAATTTGTCAATGTAATCGTTCAGAGTCAAATAATGAAGGGTTATTAATTTTCTTGTTGTCTCTTATTTATGCTCGATGACAATGTGATTTTTAGTTTTCTTTTATTTATCCCAGCAAACATGCTATTGTCATTTTCTTTTATCACTACACGTTGAGAAGAATAGAAGATTAGAAGATTGTCTTAAGTTGCATGTTTGTTCTCAGCTCCATGCCATGTTTTAGCAATGGCAGCAGCGATACAAGTGCTTACTCGCAAACTATTTAGATAGCAAAAATAGACATGGTACTATTACAAGATAGACATATAACATATTATTATTTTTCAGACATATTTTTTTTCAAACATAGTAGGTAGCAAGCAGCTCTCTCCACGACATTCTCTCGCGTTCTCTTTAGAAAAAGAAGAGGTTGGACCTCTTTTTTTAGATACAACGAAAATGTCATAGTTTTGGAAATACTACGGTTTATAGAACTTCAGTCTTTTTGGACACCAAACTCGTGAAAATATTTAAAACTGTGGGTCTCTAGAAAAACTTGAGTATTCTCCGAAAACTCCAAAAAATTCTTTGCTGCCAAGCGTAGCCTTAGTACTGCATACTTTCAAGTGTTTGGCTTAAAAAATATTGTTGTCTAAGTTACTGTGGTATATATCATACTGAAGTTCTGCCGCAGTACTTACCAAAACGGACGCGGTCAGTTTTTCTAAAGTGAACCAACAAAAATCATTGCGGATAGATTAATTTCTGCATGTCTCGAACCAAGCTAGCCTCGTTAAATAATTGATCGTTCGAGATGTGCACATAATATAAATGGGAAAAAGGGAAATAACTTAATGAGAATATCAGTAAGGTTAAAAATATCCTCAAACAAATTTGCATTAATTAAAGATCAGATTATAGACCATTTTGAGGTTTGTGTTTCCTTGATAAATACACAATTTTCAATAGGTTGACGAATATTAAAGATCAGATTATAGACCATTTTTCATTTTTCATTTTCCCGACGCCCGCCCGAAAACAAATTTTCTTAGCCCTTTTTCATTTTCCCGCCGCCCACTATGCTTACAAAAAAGCCCCACATCACCATCTTTGTCTCCATCTTTCTGCAGCACCATTTTTGTCTCCATCTTTCTATAGAGGAAAAGCCATCTCCTCCACGACCATGGTAAACTCATACGGATCGATCACCTCTAAGAGGGTGATGGCATCGCCGCCGGTTCCTTCCGTTAGTCAGCCCATCATCCCTCCGATGAACATGCAAGATAGAATAATCACATTGTACGGCTGTTTGCCATCACCGCTCAGTAATTTATCTCATCCGTTCTTTCTATTCTACGCACAGGAACTTGACTTTTCATCGTGTCCAAATGGAGCATATATATCAAAATTGTTGGATCATTCATGCTAGGGTCCCGTGGAAGGCACAAATCAAGGAGAATGGCATGGAAAACTTGTACCTTCGGTGCATACTACTCAATCATCATGTAAGTCATTAATCACCACTACTTAATAGCCCGCATTTTTATTGCCCACATTTTTAAAATACATGTTTTATAAACAGTTTTGTTTCCTCATTATAGTTATGATTCATAAAAAAATATTAGGGAACAAAGATGGAAGCGATTGCGTACAACAACCAAGCAATTCGCTTCAACAACATGCTACAGACTGGTATGACCAATGATTTCAATCTCGTCGGGTTCAACCCCATGGAAATACCCGATGGCCATTTCTAGTATCTAGCCATGGACTTTGTCGTCACACTACATGTTAGGACCGAGGTTATGATGTTGGCGCAACGGATAACATCGACAATTTTCCCCCGTGCTTCCCATGGTTTGAAGTCATATTCTCGCTACGGGACAAAAGCATCACTGGTGCATAAACTTTAACTTTGGTCTTGCATTTTACTCCGTACAACTCAGTGCCTCATTGTGATTATATTTTTGGAGATGTGGTTTCTATTCTTGCCTATGTTGGTAGGATACAATATCAGTGGGGTTCAATATATAAACGCCACGTCCCTTACCTCGAGATTGGTCTCATGAACTTTAGGTAAGGGTCATTTACAATTTGCACGTTTCCGTATGCTTCTTTTTGTAGTTTTATTGTTGCAAGCATATACTAACATTTGTATTTGGTTGTAGACGGCAGATAATTTTCTTATGTGTACATGAAGAGCACGTTGGTCATCACTTCTACCATTTGCAATGCACTGATAATCCGTTCGAGAAGCTTGTTGTTACTTACATACAGGTAAACGAGAGGCAGCAATGCTTGCAAACTATGAGGGAGAGCACATTCTTCTTCTCTCCTAACATTAATGATGATGATCATCATCTACAAGGTAAGGGCTGCGTTCTATTTTAAATTTGTTGTCAATGTATTTTTTCTGTAATACTATGTCACTAAAACACTGATTTTTATCGTAGATATCCAAGAAGCCAGCCTCATGACACTTAATGAAACGCGTGCATACATCAAGGATATTGTTCAAGCTACGAACAATGGACGCTAGAATATCTGTGTACACAAGTGTGCAGTTTGTCTTAGATATACAAATGTATGAACGCTTTGCATGCAACATTCCGTTGCCAATTGTCACATTTTGAAGCGTCTTAGATATACAAATGTATGAACGCTTATCTCTTGTTGGTTTAATAATATGTCATATTCAATAAAAAAATCTATTTAAAACTGTCGTCACATTTCGTCGCCATATACTGTGAAGTCCTGAACTATATATTTGACTAATATATATTTGATGGTCAAACTGTCAAAAATGGACTTCAAATGGTAACGTGTCTACTATCGTTCTCTCTACACGTATGAATCTCTTTTAGTGTAGGTTCAAATATTTTTAATATACAGTGTAGCGCAAAAAGGAAAAGACGTTGACCTTGACAGATGTCATCGCATGCTATCAGGAATTATGGCATTCCAACGAAAATATAATTAATTTTGTACACGGAATCAAGAACTGCCATATGCATCAGCTAGATGATCGTGTTGAGTAGGACAAAAACAGAAGAAAAAAACTTTATGTTTCTTTCTATATCTCGGAAGCCCGTGTTTGACCTAGGTTAGGAAATATGTGGTGTTTGTTTCTATATCCCTGGAGGTGAAGTTTGGAAAGGAGACACATATTAGGAAATATATAATCCGGCATTGATTCATTTGCCTGGTGGAGCATGCAACCAAAATAAAATTATGGCATATTATCCTATGGTTTTTGTTATGGAAACTTGTAATTATGGAAGGATATGGGGCACCTTCTGAGTACATGCCCCACGATTCCTCCCGGCCCTCATCTTATACTCAATATTTCCTTTTCTGTTGTATTCACAAAATAAGTGGGCTGAAATATAATGGGATTGGGAAGATATGATCCGTCCACAATTGAAAATAATTTCTACAAGGAAATGAATAACGGCTTTAATTAAACGACGTTCATCTTTTGGAAGGCAATATTAACTCTCCAAAAAATTAGATGTCACAAGAACAAAATGATCAACTCCATCCGCGTCCTATTTCACCACCCACCCAAGTTCACAGATATCCCATTAGCAATTTCCGATCAAGAGGGTGCGCCTGCGCCCTAGGAGGATGTTCCCGCGCCCTAGGAGGATGTGCCTGCGCCCATGGATCTTCTGCCCCAACCAATGCATGTCGTGGAAGATGCACTCCAATACATATTTGACTTTATCATTGGCGTTCGAGACGAGGATACATTAAAGTAAGTTTTCTTATTATGCATTCTTTTGCTATATACAAATCATGTTGGAACACTCTGGTACACAACAAACTAAGATAGCTAGACTGGAAATCCTAAAACATTCATATGTACATGTATACGTTTTTTAGTTGAATCCTTGTACACAAACAATGTCATGCAAAGGCCATGAATTCAGGTTCTAGATTTGATACGTGTAGATCTAAACTCCTAATATCTCAGTTGGTAGGTTGCGTTCCGGGTTTTATTTTCGTCCCACCTCACCCGGTCTTTTTTGGTACTTTTTGGTACTTCACCTACGAAAAAAACCAGGACTCGCACGCACGAGCGAGACTGCCCTCTCGATCCGCTCGACCTATGATCTGTGACTGCAGACGCACCAGATCGCCGCCGCCCTCGCACTCGCATCCCTCCGCCGCCGCCCTCGCACATCAAGCCACCACAGATCCATCCATTTGCCGCCGCCCTCGCACATGAAGCCGTCGCCGATCCCTGCGCTACCTCGACGGGAGCCATCGATCGTCTCGCTACAACTTGAAGCTGCAACTTGGGCGGTGCCATGGCTCCTTGTGCAGAGAAAACAAGACGGGGCGAGGTCAGGGAGGAGCAGCAGGAGGAGTGAAGGAAAAGAAGGCGGCGGAGAAGGCTCTACTCGCCGGAGAGCTCGATCGGCGGCGACGAACTCCGAGCCGCACGTTCTGGCGACGGAGGGCTGGAACCGGTCGATGGGGAGACCTGTAGACGCGCTGCGGCGGTGGTTTGGGACGGCGGCGAAGCTGCAACTCGGACGGCGCCATGGCTTCCTATGCAGAGAAAACGAGACGAGGGGGAGGTCAGGGAGGAGCAGCAGGAGGAGTGAAGAAAAAAGGCGGCGGAGAAGACCTTGCTCGCCGGAGAGCTCGACTGGCGCCGACGCTAACTGTAGCGGGAGTATGCTCGGGCGTACCGGCATGAGAGCTGCAGTTGGTGGGAATTGGCTGCGGGCATAGGAACCGTGGATTGATCCCACGTACACACAGGTACTATAATTTTCCCCTATGCTTCTTCTAGATTTCGTTTTGAGCTGATGGGTCCGAGATGTGGCAGCACTTCTCGGCTCTACGAAATCCATGGCTCAAGTGTGTGTCCCGGGGTCCGAGCCTCTATCACTTCTTCAGTTCTGGCTTGCTTCAAGAACAAAAAATTTCTGTGTGGAAGACCACTAGCAGAACTGAATGTTGTATGCACCTTCATCTTGCAGTCCAATTACTTGGATTATTTGGGACAAATTCCTTTCTTTTTAACCGTACTACAGTTATATAGCAGGATAAGGATACATGCTTGTACTGCCTCTATCATAAATTGCACATGAGTTGATTCCGAGTTTAGACAGCTAGCAATCAATCGCTCTGAAGGTATTGCTCTTTTATTTTATTTCAGATCATGAGGAAATGGGTTCAGATATGTGACTACTCTATGCTGTACTAACTATTCTATGTTGTACTGACTATTCTATGCGACCACCAACAGCAAGGGTTCTCTCAGGTGAGATCCCCTCCTTTCAATTTGTTCCCCTTCATTCCCCTATTAGCGTGTGTCGGCTATTTTTCTTGTATAAACTCTAGCAGAGGGAATAAATCTTGGTGATGGATTTACCTTGACGGAAGATGATTTACAGATTTTATTTTTAAATTCTGTGTTCCACTGAACTTCTTTCACCGCACTGTCTCCAACACTGTAGCGGCTTGCTCGAATCGTCCACCACCGACCGCCGCTGGCGCAAGCTGAAACTCACCCGGGGGAGCACTGGCTGGCGCGACAGTGGCGGCGAGGACCAGGTCAAGGCTTCACAATAAGCGCCGGATCAAGCCATGAAACATGGTGACGGATTAGTTTTCCACCTCATGTTTACTTCAACATGTAGTTGGGTGTAACGTGAGTTCTGCTCTTCTTCTAGGCTGTTGGGAGGAGCGACCCTGCCATCACGTGGAGAACGAGCGGCTCTTGGTGCTCGACAAGGTGCCTGAGCAAGGCATATTAGTGGACGTGGCTCGACCCTGAACTTGCTTTCCCCAAATTTGTTCAGTGAGCAGTGCTATCATATTCTCCTTGCTCTTATCATGGATAGGTTTGGAGTTTGGGTCTTTTTAGTTCTCGCGTTCGGACCAAAATGATTGGGGGAGTGGAGATTGGCATGAATAATTGCAATTTTTAACACAAGATCAGACAATGAAGGATTTGTTGTCAAGATATCAAAAGTTGCTCATATCAACTGGAAATATAGAAGTTATATGCAGTCATGCAGACATATAGTTTTTTTGCATATGAAAATAGATTGTCAACGTATATTATTTGGCTCAATAAATTGCGTTGTGAATCACTGAGAATTGTTTGTAACAATGAACATTTTTTCATACAACACCTTAATATGTAGCTTATAAGGCTTTTAGTTTGTGAATAATTTGTTCAAAGAGTCACACTGTATCATCACACAAGGCAACGATATATTAAGGTGAAGACTTTGTCATCTATACTTGTTGATACTTTTTAAATTATGCTTACCTTGCATCCTTCTGTTAACAGTTTAGAAATATAGTTATGTTCATTGATTTCTTATACAGTTATCCCACGTCAGTATAGGTTGTGGAGGATCGTATAGTGTTTTCTTTAATTGCGGATTAGGTGTCGTTCACTTTTGCAAGGATAGGCCAGTAAGATATCTAGCATTTCCTTCATGTGGTTGCATCATTTTTTAAACCGTGTAAGTTTTGAGTGAAACTATACTATCTGTTAACACAAGGATAAGAAAGAATGGAATTGATTGTAAGCATTCTTCTTGAGATAGAGACTTTCTGTGTAGTTTGCTGCAAGTGTTTAAATCTGAATTTCAGTTTGAGATATACAACCGGCAATCTGAGGTCAATACTGCTTCTCAGACAATCTAGATATGTCAACAAAATTTCTTTGCAAACTCGTACAGAAGCTTAAGAATATGCCTGCTACTTGGGGATATTGTGGTGTTAAATGACCTAAATCTCGCTTCACATATATCACAATCCGATACGGTGTTTGCCAAAACCCGAAATTTTTTGGAACAAAAAAGGTTGTGCTAGCAAGGAAATTCACTTCAGCTCAAGACTTGATAAGGCATGTGGCGACCCTAGGAGGTGTTGTTGTGCTCACTCGCATACCATATATTCAGAGTTAAAGTTGTTTGCGTGATTTCTATGGTCTAAGGTATTTTGAATACATCAGGTTATTTATGTTTGTTTGTAGCCCGAACCTTGCAGATGGTCTCTATGCTGTAGCTATATTTTTTTTCTCATGCCGAAAGTGGTAACACATGAAAGATCCAGAAAGATTTTGAAGCGGCGTAGATCGAGCCGGTGCATACTATTGCCTTCCAAGGCCTTGAAGGAGATCATATATGTTTGGCTACTGACATGACAAGAATTTCAGCAAAAAGGTGACATGAATTTTCACCTTCTCGTCTGCCCTTTTATCTTTTGCTATTCTGCATTAACACTCAGGTGTCTGTTGTTTCAGATTTCCAATTATTAGGAACATGCTTTGCAGCTTGTATTAGTACATATCACCATGCATCCATGCCTAAGCTACTAGCGAAATGAAGGAAACTTTTTCATGATTTGTGTAGACTGGAGTCCCTTTAACATGCATTCTCTATTCTTGATTTAAGAATTTGACTATATGGTGTGCATTTAAGTAGTGGATGAAATTATAATCACGGCTTGATTCTATGTCCAATGCGGTTGGAAAAGGTTATTTTTCATATTACTGGGGAACAACTAATTTGGTTTGTTCTATGTCTGCTCAAATAATTGTATCAGTTTCAAATTTGCCGCATAAGAAATAAGCCATCAAAGCACAGAAATGCAATCTTAGTAGCAATACTAACTTAGGGCGCAGACATTTAGTGCCCGGGCTTGCTTCCCTTTGGTATCGTTAGATAGTAGAGATGACCGACATATGTTAATGCATGTGAATACTCAACGTTAAAGCAAGCTGTTATGTGAAATACAGAACTGGCGCAACCACTTAGAAAAAGAAATCAGTTGTTCCCCACTGCTATAAAAATACAGAGCTGACGTACAAGATACATAACTTATTTGGAGGTAGTTAACAGAGGTGACATTTATTAGGGGGTGACACTTATGCAAGTAGCTACGGCTATGAATAAATGAGCGTTGGCCATGATTAGCAGCACCATCATGAGGGCATTTGTCCTGGAAGTGTGGTCTGGGACTGGGGATGATTGAACACAGGTGACTGTCTTCTCAACTTGATGTTGCTTTGAATGCGTCGGACGCTGATCCAAGTTGCGGCGAGCTGATATCCATCATGGCTTGGGAGGGATTACTTGTATTCTACCAATTCAAAATTAATCTCATGCAATCATTTTCTTGATGACTATGAGAGGTATTCCCATTTGCAAATCTCCTCCTTCACGTATGGCCTCATGCGAGGTCCGGCCGCTAGCGGCGCGATGTGAAATGCGGGTGTTGGAGGTGCAGGTGGAGGGGTGGAGCAGCGACGATGACGACCAGAGGAAGAGCCGGCCTCGTGGTCGTTCCTGCCCTTACGCCGGAGATCCAGTGTGGCCGGCGGAGAGGTGGAGCTAGGGTTTGGAGAAACCGAGCGTGTCGGGCTTCAAGGAGGCATGTGTCACCGGGAGTGGGGAAGTGGAAGTGTGTACCCCCACCAGTCCATGGCTTCCGGCATTAAAAAGGACGGCGACCACTCGGCCGGGGTGGCTGACAAGCGGGGCCACCCGCGCGTGCATCGTAAAAGTGGACGGTGGGTGGTAGGTGGGCGGCTGCCACGCGGGTGAAGGAAATATGCCCTAGAGGCAATAATAAAGTTATTATTTATTTCCTTATATCATGATAAATGTTTATTATTCATGCTAGAATTGTATTAACCGGAAACATAATACATGTGTGGATACATAGACAAACAGAGTGTCACTAGTATGCCTCTACTTGACTAGCTTGTTAATCAAAGGTGGTTAAGTTTCCTAACCATGGACAAAGGAGTTGTCATTTGATTAACAAGGTCACATCATTAGTTGAATGATCTGATTGACATGACCCATTCCATTAGCATAGCACCCGATCGTTTAGTATGTTGCTGTTGCTTTTATCCATGACTTATACATGTTCCTTTGACTATGAGATTATGCAACTCCCGTTTGCCGGAGGAACACTTTGGGTGCTACCAAACGTCACAACGTAACTGGGTGATTATAAAGGAGTACTACAGGTGTCACCAAAGGTAGATGTTGGGTTGGCGTATTTCGAGATTAGGATTTGTCACTCCGATCGTCGGAGAGGTATCTCTGGGCCCTCTCGGTAATGCACATCACTTAAGACTTGCAAGCATTGCAACTAATGAGTTAGTTACGGGATGATGTATTACGGAACGAGTAAAGAGACTTGCCGGTAACGAGATTGAACTAGGTATTGGATACCGATGATCGAATCTCGGGCAAGTAACATACCGATGGACAAAGGGAACAACGTATGTTGTTATGCGGTCTGACCGATAAAGATCTTCGTAGAATATGTAGGAGCCAATATGGGCATCCAGGTCCCGCTATTGGTTATTGACCGGAGATGTGTCCCGGTCATGTCTACATTGTTCTCGAACCGTAGGGTCCGCACGCTTAAGGTTACGATGACAGTTATTATGAGTTTATGAGTTTTGATGTACCGAAGGAGTTCGGAGTCCCGGATGAGATCGGGGACATGACGAGGAGTCTCGAAATGGTCGAGACGTAAAGATCGATATATTGGACGACTATATTCGTACATCGGAAAGGTTCTGAGTGGTTCGGGTATTTATCGTAGTACCGGAGAGTTACGGTAATTCGTATTGGGCCTTATTGGGCCATACGGGAAAAGGAGAGAAAGGGCCAAAAGGTGGCCGCGCCCCTCCCCTTGCTCTTGTCCGAATTGGACTAGGGAAGGGGGGCGCCCCCTTCCTTCTCCTTCTCTCTTCCCTTTCCTTCTTTCCTACTCCCCCTACATGGAAGGACTCCTAGTTGGACTAGGAAAGGGGGAATCCTACTCCCGGTGGGAGTAGGACTCCCCTTGGCGCGCCAAACATAGGGCCGGCCTCCTCCCTCCCTTGCTTCTTTATATACGGGGGCAGGGGGCACCCCATGGACACACAAGTTGATCTTCGTGATCGTTCCTTAGCCGTGTGCGGTGCCCCCCTCCACCATATTCCACCTCGGTCATATCGTTGCAGTGCTTAGGCGAAGCCCTGCGCCGGTAGTACATCAAGATCGTCACCACGCCGTTGTGCTGACGGAACTCCTCCCCGAAGCTTTGCTGGATCGGAGCCCGGGGATCGTCATCGAGCTGAACGTGTGCCAAGAACTCGGAGGTGCCGGAGTAGGTGCTTGGATCGGTCGGATCGTGAAGACGTACGACTACATCAACCGCGTTGTTATAACGCTTCCGCTTTCGGTCTACGAGGGTACGTAGACAACACTCTCCCTCTCGTTGCTATGCATCACCATGATCTTGCGTGTGCGTAGGAAAATTTTGAAATTACTACGTTCCCCAACAGTGGCATCCGAGCCTAGGTTTTTATGGTTTGATGTTATTTGCACGAGTAGAACACAAGTGAGTTGTGGACGATACAAGTCATACTGCCTACCAGCATGTCATACTTTGGGTCAGCGGTATTGTTGGATGAGACGACCCGGACCAACCTTACGCGTACGCTTACGCGAGACCGGTTCCCTCGACGTGCTTTGCACACAGATGGCTTGCGGGAGACTGTCTCACCAACTTTAGTTGAACCGAGTATGGCTACGCCCGGTCCTTGAGAAGGTTAAAACGGAGTCTATTTGACGAAGTATCGTTGTGGTTTTGATGCGTAGGTGAGGTTGGTTCTTGCTTCAGCCCGTAGCAGCCACGTAAAATTTGCAACAAACAAAGTAGAGGACGTCTAACTTGTTTTTGCAGGGCATGTTGTGATGTGATATGGTCAAGACATGATGCTAAATTTTATTGTATGAGATGATCATGTTTTGTAACCGAGCTATCGGCAACCGGCAGGAGCCGTATGGTTGTCGCTTTATTGTATGCAATGCAATCGCCCTGTAATGCTTTACTTTATCACTAAGCGGTAGCGATAGTCGTAGAAGCATAAGATTGGCGAGACGACAACGATGCTACGATGGAGATCAAGGTGTCGCGCCGGTGACGATGGTGATCATGACAGTGCTGCGGAGATGGAGATCACAAGCACAAGATGATGATGGCCATATCATATCACTTATATTGATTGCATGTGATGTTTATCTTTTATGCATCTTATCTTGCTTTGATTGACGTTAGCATTATAAGATGATCTCTCACTAATTATCAAGAAGTGTTCTCCCTGAGTATGCACCGTTGCGAAAGTTCTTCGTGCTGAGACACCACGTGATGATCGGGTGTGATAGGCTCTACGTTCAAATACAACGGGTGCAAAACAGTTGCACACGCGGAATACTCAGGTTATACTTGACGAGCTATGCATATAAGATATGACCTCGGAACACGGAGACCGAAAGGTCGAGCGTGAATCATATAGTAGATATGATCAACATGATAATGTTCACCATTGAAAACTAATCCATTTCACGTGATGATCGGTTATGGTTTAGTTTGATTTGGATCACGTGATCACTTAGAGGATTAGAGGGATATCTATCTAAGTGGGAGTTCTTAAGTAATATGATTAATTGAACTTTAATTTATCATGAACTTAGTCCTAGTAGTATTAGCATATCTATGTTGTAGATCAATAGCTCGCGTTGTTGCTTCCCTATGTTTATTTTGATATGTTCCTAGAGAAAATTGTGTTGAAAAATATTAGTAGCAATGATGCGGATTGGATCCGTGATCTGAGGTTTATCCTCATTGCTGCACAGAAGAATTATGTCCTTAATGCACCGCTAGGTGACAGACCTATTGCAGGAGCAGATGCAGACGTTATGAACGTTTGGCTAGCTCAATATGATGACTACTTGATAGTTTAGTGCACCATGCTTAACGGCTTAGAATCGGGACTTCAAAGACGTTTTGAACGTCATGGACCATATGAGATGTTCCAGTACTTGAAGTTAATATTTCAAGCAACTACCCGAGTTGAGGGATATGAAGTCTCCAACAAGTTCTATAGCTAAAAGATGGAGGAGAATCGCTCAACTAGTGAGCATGTGCTCAGATTGTCTGGGTACTACAATCGCTTGAATCAAGTGGGAGTTAATCTTCCAGATAAGATAGTGATTGACAGAATTCTCTAGTCACCATCACCAAGTTAGTAGAACTTCGTGATGAACTATAGTATGCAAGGGATGACGAAAACGACTCCCGAACTTTTTCATAATGATGAAATCGATGGAGGTAGAAATCAAGAAAGAGCATCAAGCGTTGATGGTTGACAAGATCACTAGTTTCAAGTAAAGGGCAAAGGGAAGAAGGGGAACTTCAAGAAGAACGGCAAGCAAGTTGCTGCTCAAGTGAAGAAGCCCAAGTCTGGACCTAAGCCTGAGACTGAGTGCGTTTACTGCAAAGGGACTGGTCACTGGAAGCGGAACTGCCCCAAGTATTTGACGGATAAGAAGGATGGCGAAGTGAACAAAGGTATATTTGATATACAGATTATTGATATGTATTTTACTAGTGTTCATAGCAACCCCTCGGTATTTGATACTGGTTCAGTTGATAAGAGTAGTAACTCGAAACGGGAGTTGCAGAATGAACAAAGACTAGTTAAGGGTGAAGTGACGATGAAAGTTGGAAGTAGTTCCAAGATTGATATGATCATCATCGCACACTCCCTATACTTTCGGGATTAGTGATGAACCTAAATAAGTGTTATTTGGTGTTTGCGTTGAGCATAAATATGATTTGATCATGTTTATTGCAATACGATTATTCATTTAAGTTAGAGAACAATTGTTGTTCTGTTTACATGAATAGAACCTTTTATACACACCCAATGAAAATAGTTCATTGGATCTCGATCGTAGTGATACACATATTCATAATATTGAAACCAAAAGATGCGAAGTTAATAATGATAGTGCAACCTATTTGTGGCACTGCCGTTTAGGTCATATTGGTGTAAAGCGCATGAAGAACCTCCATGCTGATGGGCTTTTGGAATCACTTGATTGTGAATCACTTGATGCTTGCGAACCATGCCTCTTGGGCAAGATGACTAAAACGCCGTTCTCCGGAACAATGGAGCAAGCAACAGATTTGTTGGAAATCATACATACTGATGTATGTGGTCCGATGAATATTAAGGCTCGTGACAAATATCATTATTTTCTAACCTTCACAGATGATTTGAGCAGATATGGGTATATCTACTTAATGAAACAAGAAGTCTGAAACATTTGAAAAGTTCATATAATTTCAGAGTGAAGTGGAAAATCATCGTAACAAGAAAATAAAGTTTCTACGATCTGATCGTGGAGAAAAGTATTTGAGTTACGAGTTTGGTCTTCAGTTAAAACAATGTGGAATAGTTTCACAAACTCATGCCACCTGGAACACCACAGCATAATGGTGTGTCCGAAAGTCATAACCGTACTCTATTGGATATAGTGCAATCTATGATGTTTCTTACCGATTTACCAATATCGTTTTGGGATCATGCATTAGAGACAGCTGCATTCACGTTTAAAAAGGGCACCATCTAAGTCCGTTGAGACGACACAATCTGAACTGTGGTTTAGCAAGAAACCAAAGTTGTCGTTTTTTAAAGTTTGGGGCTGTGATGCTTATGTGAAAAAGCTTCAACCTGATAAGCTCGAACCCAAATCGGAAAAATGTGTCTTCATAGGATATCCAAAAGAAACTGTTGGATACACCTTCTATCACAGATCCGAAGGCAAGACTTTTGTTGCTAAATTCAGAGTCTTTCTAGAAAAGGAGTTTCTCTCGAAAGAAGTGAGTGGGAGGAAAGTAGAACTTGATGAGGTAACTGTACCTGCTCCCTCATTGGAAAGTAGTTCATCACAGAAATCTGTTCTTGTGACTGCTACACCAATTAGCGAGGAAGGTAATGATGATGATCATGTAACTTCAGATCAAGTAACTACCGAATCTCGTAGGTAAACCAGAGTGAGATCCGCACCAGAGTGGTACGGTAATCCTGTTCTGAAAGTCATGTTACTGGACCATGACGAACTTGCGAACTATGAAGAAGCGATGGTGAGCCCAGATTCCGCGAAATGGCTTGAAGCCATGAAATCTGAGATGGGATCCATGTATGAGAACAAAGTATGGACTTTGGTTGACTTGCCCAATGATCGGCAAGCAATTGAGAATAAATGGATCTTCAAGAGGAAGACGGACGCTGATAGTAGTGTTACTATCTACAAAGCTAGAATTGTCGCAAAAGGTTTTTTCGACAAGTTCAAGGTGTTGACTACGATGAGAGTTTCTCACTCGTATCTATGCTTAAGTCTGTCCGAATCATGTTAACAATTGCCGCATTTTATGAAATCTGGCAAACGGATAAAACAAAACTGCATTCCTTAATGGATTTATTAAAGAAGAGTTGTATATGATGCAACTTGAAGGTTTTGTCGATCCTAAAGGTGTTAACAAAATATGCAAACTCCAGCGATCCATCTTTGGACTGGTGCAAGCATCTCGGAGTTGGAATATACGCTTTGATAAGTTGATCAAAGCATATAGTTTTATACAGACTTGCGGTGAAGCCTGTATTTACAAGAAAGTGAGTGGGAGCACTACATCATTTCTGATAAGTATATGTGAATGACATATTCTTGATCGGAAATAATGTAGAATTATTCTGCAAAGCATAAAGGAGTGTTTGAAAGGAGTTTTCGCAAAGAAAGACCTCGGTGAAACTTCTTACATATTGAGCATCAAGATCTATAGAGATAGATCAAGACGCTTGATAAGTTTTCAATAAGTACATACCTTGACAAGATTTTGAAGTAGTTCAAAAATGGAACAGTCAAAGAAAGAGTTCTTTCCTGTGTTACAAGGTATGAAGTTGAGTAAAGACTCAAAACTTGACCACGGCAGAAGATAGAAAGAGAATGAAAGTCATTCCCTATGCCTTGGCCATAGGTTCTATAAAGTATGCCATGCTGTGTACCAGATCTATTGTATACCCTACACTAAGTTAAGCAAGGGAGTACAATGGTGATCTAGGAGTAGATCACTAGACAGCGGTCAGAATTATCCTTAGTGGAATAAGGATATGTTTCTCGATTATGGACGTGACAAAAGGTTCGTCGTAAAGGGTTACGTCGATGCAAGTTTTGACACCGATCTGGATGATTCTAAGTCTCGATCTAGATACATATTGAAAGTGGGAGCAATTAGCTAGAGTAGCTCCGTGCAGAGCATTGTAGACATAGAAATTTGCAAAATACATAACGGATCTAAATGTAAAAGACCCGTTGACTAAGATTCTCTCACAAGCAAAACATGATCACACCTTAGTACTCTTTGGGTGTTAATCACATAGCGATGTAAACTAGATTACTGAATCTAGTAAACCCTTTTGGATGTTGGTCACATGGCGATGTGAACTATGGGTGTTAATCACATGGTGATGTGAACTATTGCTGGTA
Source organism: Aegilops umbellulata (assembly GCA_032464435.1). Lineage (NCBI taxonomy): Eukaryota > Viridiplantae > Streptophyta > Magnoliopsida > Poales > Poaceae > Aegilops > Aegilops umbellulata. Next base: position 587,580,200 of record CP136060.1, on the reverse strand, counting down.
AATCACATGGCGATGTGAACTAGATTATTGACTCTAGTGCAAGTGGGAGACTGAAGGAAATATGCCCTAGAGGCAATAATAAAGTTATTATTTATTTCCTTATATCATGATAAATGTTTATTATTCATGCTAGAATTGTATTAACCGGAAACATAATACATGTGTGGATACATAGACAAACAGAGTGTCACTAGTATGCCTCTACTTGACTAGCTTGTTAATCAAAGATGGTTAAGTTTCCTAACCATGGACAAACGAGTTGTCATTTGATTAACAAGGTCACATCATTAGTTGAATGATTTGATTGACATGACCCATTCCATTAGCATAGCACCCGATCGTTTAGTATGTTGCTGTTGCTTTTATCCATGACTTATACATGTTCCTTTGACTATGAGATTATGCAACTCCCGTTTGCCGGAGGAACACTTTGGGTGCTACCAAACGTCACAACGTAACTGGGTGATTATAAAGGAGTACTACAGGTGTCACCAAAGGTAGATGTTGGGTTGGCGTATTTCGAGATTAGGATTTGTCACTCCGATCGTCGGAGAGGTATCTCTGGGCCCTCTCGGTAATGCACATCACTTAAGCCTTGCAAGCATTGCAACTAATGAGTTAGTTACGGGATGATGTATTACGGAATGAGTAAAGAGACTTGCCGGTAACGAGATTGAACTAGGTATTGGATACCGACGATCGAATCTCGGGCAAGTAACATACCGATGGACAAAGGGAACAACGTATGTTGTTATGCGGTCTGACCGATAAAGATCTTCGTAGAATATGTAGGAGCCAATATGGGCATCCAGGTCCCGCTATTGGTTATTGACCGGAGATGTGTCTCGGTCATGTCTACATTGTTCTCGAACCGTAGGGTCCGCACGCTTAAGGTTACGATGACAGTTATTATGAGTTTATGAGTTTTGATGTACCGAAGGAGTTCGGAGTCCCGGATGAGATCGGGGACATGACGAGGAGTCTCGAAATGGTCGAGACGTAAAGATCGATATATTAGACGACTATATTCGGACATCGGAAAGGTTCTGAGTGGTTCGGGTATTTATCGGAGTACCGGAGAGTTACGGTAATTCGTATTGGGCCTTATTGGGCCATACGGGAAAAGGAGAGAAAGGGCCAAAAGGTGGCCGCGCCCCTCCCCTTGCTCTAGTCCGAATTGGACTAGGGAAGGGGGGCGCCCCCTTCCTTCCTTCTCCTTCTCTCTTCCCTTTCCTTCTCTCCTACTCCCCCTACATGGAAGGACTCCTAGTTGGACTAGGAAAGGGGGAATCCTACTCCCGGTGGGAGTAGGACTCCCCTTGGCGCGCCAAACATAGGGCCGGCCTCCTCCCTCCCTTGCTCCTTTATATACGGGGGCAGGGGGCACCCCATGGACACACAAGTTGATCTTCGTGATTGTTCCTTAGCCGTGTCCGGTGCCCCCCTCCACCATATTCCACCTCGGTCATATCGTTGCAGTGCTTAGGCGAAGCCCTGCGCCGGTAGTACATCAAGATCGTCACCACGCCGTCGTGCTGACGGAACTTCTCCCGAAGCTTTGCTGGATCGGAGCCCGGGGATCGTCATCGAACTGAACGTGTGCCAAGAACTCGGAGGTGCCGGAGTAACGGTGCTTGGATCGGTCGGATCGTGAAGACGTACGACTACATCAACCGCGTTGTTATAACGCTTCTGCTTTCGGTCTACGAGGGTACGTAGACAACACTCTCCCTCTCGTTGCTATGCATCACCATGATCTTGCGTGTGCGTAGGAAAATTTTGAAATTACTACGTTCCCAACAGCGGGCCCAAGGCGGACGCGGAGCGGGCGCGTGGGCGTCCGTTCGACGTCCGTGTGGACGCAAACCGGGCGCATGTTGAGTCGTGCGGTCTGTCCGTTTGGGCCCAAACGGGCAGACGCGGACCGGACGGGGTGGTGCGTTGGAGTTGCCCTAATGGATTGGTTGAAGGTAGCATCTTCTACCGAGCTTCAATTGATAGGGAAGAAATTGTGTCTGTCTGTGCCTTTGGTTTTTTTGTGCGTTGAGAGTTCGTATAGTTTATTTTGAGGGAAAGAGATTCTTCATCTAGATGAGAAAGAGCACTCTGATTAATTAGATCAGAAGTTGTGTGTGATGGTGGTTTCTCGTGACTACAATGGCACCAACCACCAGGTGAGGTCGTGAGTGAGGCGCCGCAGGTGGACATGAGCAAGGCTTCTTGACCTATAAGATCCATGGTTGGGCAAGTTTGCTTCATCTAAACTTTACTTAGTCTGAGATCCTTAATTGCTTTATTTAATCTGCATTGGTTTATTTTTGCAGCATCTCCTCCAATACAGGAGCAAAAAACTTAGCACTGTTGATCTTCTAAACTTGAAGTTACAACTGCTTAACCCAATAATAATTTAGTTTTGGAGATTGCAGAAGCCGTTTCAACGAACATAAACGACAGGGGCATCCTGGGTAAATCAGCTAGGAGCAGCCTAGAAAAATGTGACAGTCTCACACTACAGCAGCATGCCTAATGCAAGACACCAGAACAATGATTGGAGCCTTAAAGTCCCTTCTCTTTGGATTTTGATTGGTTTTCGTGTATGTCCTTTGCTCAGGTATTTACATGTCCGATTTGTTTCTACTAGGTGGTATTCATTTTTTTAGTCTCATCAATTTTACGATTTTTGTGAAAAGGTGTATGTTTCGCTTTTCAGTTTGATCCCAAACAATATATTGTAGGGTGAAGAAGTGCTTATGTATATGTTCCAACAAAATGTGTGGCAAAATCACTGGAATTATGGTGTTATGAGCTAGAAGATTTTGAAAGCGTACCAATTAAGAAATTACACATGTTTACACCTCAGACGGGGAAGCATGTGTTTGATCTTTGTTATCGAGACTCAATATTTCCTACCAGATGTCTAAAACATGTATTATTAGAAGCAAAATATTTACAAGGATTACATGTATGCAATTTTTATGGGGCTATCTAATGTTTGATATCCAGGCCTCTAATTATTTGTATTTATTTTGTCTGGCTCTATGAAAATACAATCATGTCGGCAAATCATATTACAACAGTTGTGACATCCATAAAAAATAGGCACTCCTAGCATTGCCTTGGGGGTTGATATTTTGTCATGAACAGAGAAAGGCCAAAGTTATGTGCAATAGTTGTCGGAGTGGTTACCATGCCACAGAACCAATTGATAGATTATCACGTTCTTCATTATTGTTGGCTTAATACTTTACTGTTGTGTTTCTAATTAGAGGGCTGTAGTTGCACCTGAGTTGAGAGGGTGGTAAATGGAGGATAATGATTATAGATTATTATTTAGATATTGTATATGAAAATGTCAAGTAATTATAAATATCACTTACAATCACTAACGACCTTACTGGATGATTGTTTTCATGGACATTAAAGAAGAAATATCTTACAAGTTGAGTGCAGTTGGTGGGGCCTCAATCCATTTGAGCCAAGAAAAGTAGACATGGTCTGTCCAAAATCTTTTGAGCTATGAATAATAGATGGGGAAGGCTTAAAATATTTTGTGTTGCCATGGGACATGTGTTTTGCTGTAGTAGTACCTAAATTCTAAACTCCAAGTGCCTAATTTCATATGTAATAATTTCTTAGACAATTTCGTAGTGCAATCAAGGTTTTGGTTGTAGCATCTTGAAACATTCATTTTAAGAGTACAAAATACTCCATGTGTTATATTTACTTAATGGATAATAAAGGGTTCCATGTGCTATCTATCATTTGTAATGCAGTGCACAATAAAGGGTTCTATGTTTTTGGGCCACCTTTTCTACTTTTTGTGCATATATGATAGCTACACTGTCGAATTTCATTTCATTCTTTATCGAAATACATTGCAAGTGGAGTCAGTTTCAGTTATTTAACCTATGCTAAAGGGTTTTTTTACATGTCAAATTTCACATGTTTATATATGCAACCGATATAAATTTTAAGAAGCCCGTGGCAACGCACGGGCATTGTACTAGTACATCTAGGTGAGGACAATCTGACCTCGTGCAATGTCATGCAACCTAACCATGAATTCCGTTTATAGGTTAGTATTGCTTGGTCTCGTCCAAATTGTAGAGAGAAAGTTAAACTAGAAGAGAACCATTGATATTCGCAACCAGTACTAAGGATTTAATCTATATTGATAGATGTCTTTTGCTAAATGTTGTTGTGCATTTTTTTGTGCAGCTCAAAATGGATAAGAAGCGCACCGCCGTACCAGATCGAAATCAGCCCCTGAATGATCCAGGACACCCTTTTTTCATAAAAAACTTCATCCCGAATGCTTCAACCTTGTTGTTCGTAAGCTTGCGAGCGCTAAAGTAGAGAGGACCGCAAGAACCAACTGGGTTGGAAGCAAACATTATTTCGACTTGCAGTTTCATGCTCAGTCACAGGCCCTGAGGTACTCCTGGATGACGCAAGGAGAGCGCATCACGACGCTGATTGACTATGCTGTGGTCCAGCCTCTTCCTAAATATGATGTGTTCCAACTCTATAATTGTAAGAGACGCTCATTCTTAAAGTTTATTTTACTTATTGTAATAGCAATTGACATGTGTCGACCTACCATAGTATCTACTACCGTTGACTCTTTCGGATTCCTCGTATGGGTTACTTGTAGTCAACTCACTGAGGAGGAGGGTTGTCATGATGGATCCATCCTTCAACACGTTTGATCCTGAAGAGAGCACTCATAAAATATTGATGAGGGAGGAAATAACATTGCTGAAGGAAGAATTCAATAATGTGTTGCAGACTAGGATCCCTGACTGGAATACCCAAATCATGGATTGGGAACAAGATACCATGTCCTGTGGTGCTCGTCGGTAATCTACTAAATTGATCGCATACATAAGATGCAAACCATTATAATGTTTAATATTTATTTTTTGTGTCGCAGCAAACACTCTGGCTTCTTTGTCCTACAGGAGATTGGTTGTTGGGGATATTACTATTGGGCGTAAACCAGCCAGGAGAGGCCGGATTAACTTCATTAGTAGTTGATTCTGCTTGAAGCCCATGAAGACAGATGAGGATGCTATGTAAGGCCCAGGGCCCAGAACCGATTTAAGGCCTGTAGCTATAAACTGGCTTTTGGTATGTAACTTGTATTGTAAGATAGAAAGAGTGGAGACCGAACCGGACACGCTTATGAGACGGCCTCGAGACTCTGTAAACCGACGGGCGCCATCCATGTATATAAGGGGACGACCCGGCGGCGGTTCAGGACGACAGACAACAACTCGAGACTCAGGCAAAGCGTATTCACTCCCTGGTCATCGAAACCCCATCAATTCCATCACAACTAGACGTAGGCTTTTACCTTCATCGTAAGGGGCCGAACTAGTATAAAACTCTCTTGCGTCCCTGGTCCGCTTTAACCCCTTTAAGCTAACCCGTGGCGATGGCTCCATGACTAAGTCCTTTCATGAGGACATCTGCCGTGACAAAACCACGACAGTTGGCGCCCACCGTGGGGCTATCGCACAATGGTTTCAAGATCTTGGAGGGAAACTTTGAAGGACTCAAGGGTTACGCTGTGGGCCGGATGACCAAGAGTCGTCGCGGCAAGCTCTATATCGACGATGCAGGATGGGGCCCGAGGCCGGCTCAATTGAGTACGGGTACCGGGTGCCCTTTGGTGGCATACACGTCTTCATCGGCAAGATCGGCGAACCGGGCCCTGAGCCGGATATCTACACAGACCTCGTCGAAACGGCTCAGCGTGCGCGATCTGCCCAGGTTAAGCCCGCCATGAAGCATGCCTTCGTCGGAGTCATCAATGGAGGGGAATACGAGGACAGATCGGAATCTGGTAGCGAGACCGTCGTTTATTCCAGCGACGAGTCATCGACCAGAGAGATCGAGTCGTTATATCAGCTACAAGATGGCCGGATTGGAGGCGGTTCCGATGGAGACAGTATTCTGGACCCCTCTGATCTGCCCAACCGGGTTGGAATCTTCATGGCCGGTACACAGCCGGCGATCTACTCTTCGACCGCAGCAACGATGATTTCTGGATCAGTATCGGTGACGGCAGCCAGGGCAGGAGGCCCTGTGCGACCGCCAGCTCAAGTCTTATCTGATTTATTTGATGCGTTGGCAACGCTGATGGCAGAGCCCAATCCGGCGGATCAGGATGCCCACAATGTGGAAATCGCAAAAATAAAGGATCAGATCACTCAGGCCAAGGCCGATTTGGCGACTGAGGATGCCAGGATGACCGTGGAGCGGGCCGCTTTGGACGCGCAGGCTTATCGGCTTATGCTGGATCAGAATGCATCGCACGAAGTCCTGAAGAGAAGGCACCGATCTCGCCTACCTCTGGTTTACGATGCTAGGTACCTCTTTAACACCCCGGGAGCGGGGACCAGTAACCCGCCGGTAGCAAACCGGGCGGAGGCACCTGGAGTGGGCGCGCCGGTTCATCCACATTTGATGGATCCGCCTCATCAGAACAACATTGTGATGCAGCCTGTCTCAACACCACCGGGTCATTACTCTACTCCAATGAACAATCTCGTCGCTACCGGTTCACGGCTGGAGGCTATCGCAATTGAAGGTGATTCTCCGGCGGCGGTCGAAACGCGTCGGGTTAAAGAGCTCCTTCGAACAGCCTTGGCCCAACAGGAGGCTTACTCATATAGTCATGATCGGATTCATTCCACCCCCGCCCGAGCCGGAGTTACAACAGGCGTATGGATGAACCGGCCGTGTCAAGTAATGCGTGAAACCGTGAACCGCCCCGTGGCAACAACCCGGCAGGGGGAGCTGGCGACACTCAGGAAGTGGTGGACCGGGTTCGTGCACGCAGAGAGGCCGAGTTAGCAGCGCAGCATGAAGCCCGTCATCTTACTCTGGTTCGACCAACCACATCAAGGGAGCTAGGGGTTACCTCTAGTTCTTTGGGGGTGCCGTGTCTTTTTCCAGCGTTGCGCAACGTGCGCATGCCCAAGGATTTCAAGGGCCCGTGCAAGGTGCCGAACTACACCACCGATTTATCTCCAGAGATATGGGTTGAAAGCTATGAGATGGCCATGGAGATGCTAGATGTGGATGATGCAGCCTGTGCGAAGTACTTCACCATAATGCTATAAGGAACGACGCGTACTTGGTTAAAGAGTCTACCGGCTAACTCTATCAGATCATGGGCCGAGTTGAGAGCCCGGTTTATCCAGAATTTCAAAGATACCTGCAAGCAGCCCATGTCGATCGTGGACTTAGCTGTCTGTGTCCAGGAGGAAGGAGAGTCAACAACCCGGTGGGTGCGCCGGGTCTTGGAAATTTTGCATTCGTCAGATCGCATCAACGCTGACACCGCGGTGCTAAGATTGGAAGGCAATTGTGTTGGGGAACGTAGTAATTTCAAAAAATTTCCTATGCACACGCAAGATCATGGTGATGCATAGCAACGAGAGGGGAGAGTGTTTTCTACATACCCTCGTAGACCGAAGCGGAAGCGTTGACACAACGTAGAGGAAGTAGTCGTACGTCCTCCTCGCGATCCGACCGATCCAAGCGCCGTTACTCCGGCGCCTCCGAGTTCTTGACACACGTACAGCTCGATGACGTCCCCGGGTCTCGATCCAGCAAAACCTCCGAGGATGAGTTCCGTCAGCACGACGGCGTGGTGACGATCTTGATGAACTACCGACGCAGGGCTTCGCCTAAACACTGTGACAATATGACCGAGGTGGAATATGGTGGAGGGGGGCACCACACACGGCTGAGGAACGATCTCAAGGATCAACTTGTGTGTCCTAGGGTGCCCCCCTGCCCCCGTATATAAAGGAGCAAGGGGGGAGGGCCGGCCGGCCCTAGAGGCGCGCCAAGGGAGGGGGGAGTCCTCCTCCTAGTAGGAGTAGGACTCCCCTTTCCTAGTCCAACTAGGAGAGAGGAAGGGGGAAGGAAAGAGAGGGAGAGGGAGAGGGAAGGGGGGGCGCGCCCCCCTCCTTGTCCAATTCGGACTGCCCATGGGGGGGCGCGCGCCACCTCCTGGCGCTGCCCTCTCTCTCCCCTCGCGGCCCAATAAGGCCCATACTTCCCCCGGGGGGTTCCGGTAACCCCTCCGGCACTCCGGTATTATCCGAAACCACTCGGAACCATTCCGATGTCCGAACATAGCCGTCCAATATATCAATCTTTACGTCTCGACCATTCCAAGACTCCTCGTCATGTCCGTGATCACATCCGGGACTCCTAACTCCTTCCGTATATCAAAATGCATAAACTCATAATAACTGTCATCGTAACCTTAAGTGTGCGGACCCTACGGTTCGAGAACAATGTAGACATGACCGAGACACCTCTCCGGTCAATAACCAATAGCGGGACCTGGATGCCCATATTGGCTCCTACATTTTCTACGAAGATCTTTATCGGTCAGACCGCATAACAACATACGTAGTTCCCTTTGTCATCGGTATGTTACTTGCCCAAGATTCGATCGTCGGTATCCAATACCTAGTTCAATCACGTTACCGGCAAGTCTCTTTACTCGTTCCGTAATACATCATCCCGCAACCAACTCATTGGTTGCAATGCTTGCAAGGCTTATGTGATGTGCATTACCGAGAAGGCCCTGAGATACCTCTCCGACATTCGGAGTGACAAATCCTAATCTCGAAATACGCCCACCCAACAAATACTTTCGGAGACACCTGTAGAGCACCTTTCTAATCACCCAATTATGTTGTGACATTTGGTAGCACACAAAGTGTTCCTATGGTAAACGGGAGTTGCATAATCTCATAGTCATAGGAACATGTATAAGTCATGGATAAAAGCAATAGCAGCATACTAAACGATCGGGTGCTAAGCTAATGGAATGGGTCATGTCAATCAGATCATTCAACTAATGATGTGACCTTGTTAATCAAATGACAACTCCTTTGTCTATGGTTAGGAAACTTAACCATCTTTGATTAATAAGCTAGTCAAGTAGAGGCATACTAGTGACACTCTGTTTGTCTATATATCCACACATGTATTATGTTTCCGGTTAATACAATTCTAGCATGAATAATAAACATTTATCATGATATGTAAGGAAATAAATAATAACTTTACTATTGCCTCTAGGGCATATTTCCTTCAGTCTCCCACTTGCACTAGAGTCAATAATCTAGATTACACAGTAATGATTCTAACACCCATGGAGTCTTGGTGCTGATCATGTTTTGCCCGTGGAAGAGGTTTAGTCAACGGGTCTGCTACATTCAGATCCGTATGTATCTTGCAAATCTCTATGTCTCCCACCTGGACCAAGTCCCGGATGGAATTGAAGCGTCTCTTGATGTGCTTGGTTCTCTTGTGAAATCTGGATTCCTTCGCCAAGGCAATTGCTCCAGTATTGTCGCAAAAGATTTTCATTGGACCTGATGCACTAGGTATGACACCTAGATCGGATATGAACTCCTTCATCCAGACTCCTTCATTTGCTGCTTCCGAAGCAGCTATGTACTCCGCTTCACATGTAGATCCCGCTACGACGCTTTGTTTAGAACTGCACCAACTGACAGCTCCACCGTTTAATGTAAATACGTATCCGGTTTGCGATTTCGAATCGTCCGGATCAGTGTCAAAGCTTGCATCAACGTAACCCTTTACGATGAGCTCTTTGTCACCTCCATACACGAGAAACATTTCCTTAGTCCTTTTCAGGTACTTCAGGATATTCTTGACCGCTGTCCAGTGATCCACTCCTGGATTACTTTGGTACCTCCCTGCTAAACTTATAGCAAGGCACACATCAGGTCTGGTACACAGCATTGCATACATGATAGAGCCTATGGTTGAAGCATAGGGAACAACTTTCATCTTCTCTCTATCTTCTGCAGTGGTCGGGCTTTGAGTCTTACTCAACTTCACACCTTGCAATACAGGTAAGAACCCTTTCTTTGCTTGATCCATTTTGAACTTCTTCAAAATCTTGTCAAGGTATGTGCTTTGTGAAAGTCGAATTAAGCATCTTGATCTATCTCTATAGATCTTAATGCCCAATATGTAAGCAGCTTTACCGAGGTCTTTCATTGAAAACCTCTTATTCAAGTATCCCTTTATGCTATTCAGAAATTCTATATCATTTCCAATCAGTAATATGTCATCTACATATAATATCAGAAATGCTACGGAGCTCCCACTCACTTTCTTGTAAATACAGGCTTCTCCAAAAGTCTGTATAAACCCAAATGCTTTGATCACACTATCAAAGCGTTTATTCTAACTCCGAGATGCTTGCACCAGTCCATAAATGGATCGCTGGAGCTTGCACACTTTGTTAGCTCCCTTTGGATCGATAAAACCTTCTGGTTGCATCATATACAACTCTTCTTCCAGAAACCCATTCAGGAATGCAGTCTTTACATCCATTTGCCAAATTTCATAGTCATAAAATGCGGCAATTGCTAACATGATTCGGACAGACTTAAGCATCGCTACGGGTGAGAAGGTCTCATCGTAGTCAATCCCTTGAACTTGTCGAAACCCTTTTGCGACAAGTCGAGCTTTGTAGACAGTAACATTACCGTCAGCGTCTGTCTTCTTCTTAAAGATCCACTTGTTCTCTATTGCTTGCCGACCCTCGGGCAAGTCAACCAAAGTCCACACTTTGTTTTCATACATGGATCCCATCTCAGATTTCATGGCTTCCAGCCATTTTGCGGAATCTGGGCACACCATCGCTTCTTCATAGTTCGTAGGTTCATCATGATCTAGTAGCATGATTTCCAGAACAGGATTGCCGTACCACTCTGGTGCGGATCTCACTCTGGTTGATCTACGAGGTTCTGTAGTAACTTGATCTGTAGTTTCATGATCATCATCAGTAACTTCTTTTCTGATTGGTGTAGATGTCACAGAAACCGGTTCCTGTGATGAACTACTTTCCAATAAGGGAGCAGGTACAGTTAGCTCATCAAGTTCTACTTTCCTCCCACTCACTTCTTTCGAGAGAAACTCCTTCTCTAGAAAGGATCCATTTTTAGCAACAAATGTCTTGCCTTCGGATCTGTGATAGAAGGTGTACCCAACAGTCTCCTTTGTGTATCCTATGAAGACACATTTTTCCGATTTGGGTTCGAGCTTATCAGGTTGAAGCTTTTTCACATAAGCATCGCAGCCCCAAACTTTAAGAAACGACAACTTTGGTTTCTTGCTAAACCACAGTTCATAAGGTGTCGTCTCAACGGATTTTGACAGTGTTCTATTCAACGTGAATGCGGCCGTCTCTAGAGCATAACCCCAAAACGATAGCGGTAAATCTGTAAGAGACATCATAGATCGCACCATATCTAGTAAAGTGCGATTACGACGTTCGGACACACCATTGCGCTGTGGTGTTCCGGGTGGCGTGAGTTGCGAAACTATTCCGCATTGTTTCAAATGTAGACCAAACTCGTAACTCAAATATTCTCCTCCACGATCAGATCGTAGAAACTTTATTTTCTTGTTACGATGATTTTCAACTTCACTCTGAAATTCTTTGAACTTTTCAAATGTTTCAGACTTGTGTTTCATTAAGTAGATATACCCATATCTGCTTAAATCATCTGTGAAGGTGAGAAAATAACGATATCCGCCATGAGCCTCAACATTCATTGGACCACATACATCTCTATGTATGATTTCCAATAAATCTTTTGCTCTCTCCGTAGTACCGGAGAACGGTGTTTTAGTCATCTTGCCCATGAGGCACGGTTCGCAAGTGCCAAGTGATTCATAATCAAGTGACTCCAAAAGTCCATCAGTATGGAGTTTCTTCATGCGCTTTATACCGATATGACCTAAATGGCAGTGCCACAAATAAGTTGCACTATCATTATCAACTCTGCATCTTTTGGCTTCAACATTATGAATATGTGTATCACTACTATCGAGATTCATTAAGAATAGATCACTCTTCAAGTGTGCATAACCATAAAAGATATTACTCATATAAATAGAACAACCATTATTCTCTGATTTAAATGAATAACTGTCTCGCATCAAACAGGATCCAGATATAATGTTCATGCTCAACGATGGCACCAAATAACAATTATTTAGGTCTAATACTAATCCCGAAGGTAGATGTAGAGGTAGCGTGCCGACTGCGATCACATCAACTTTGGAACCGTTTCCTACGCGCATCGTCACCTCGTCCTTTGCCAGTGTTCGCTTAATCCGTAGTCCCTGTTTCGAGTTGCAAATATTAGCAACAGAACCAGTATCAAATACCCAGGTGCTACTGCGAGATCTAGTAAGGTACACATCAATAACATGTATATCACATATACCTTTGTTCACCTTGCCATCCTTCTTATCCGCCAAATACTTGGGGCAGTTCCGCTTCCAGTGACCAGTCTGCTTGCAGTAGAAGCACTCAGTTTTAGGCTTAGGTCCAGACTTGGGTTTCTTCTCTTGAGCAGCAACTTGTTTGCTGTTCTTTTTGAAGTTCCCCTTCTTCTTCCCTTTGCCCTTTTTCTTGAAACTAGTGGTCTTATTGACCATCAACACTTGATGCTCCTTCTTGATTTCTACCTCCGCAGCCTTTAGCATTGCGAAGAGCTCGGTGATAGACTTATCTATCCCTTGCATATTATAGTTCATCACGAAGCCTTTGTAGCTTGGTGGTAGTGATTGGAGAATTCTGTCAATGACGCAATCATCCGGAAGATTGACTCCTAGCTGATTCAAGTGATTATAATACCCAGACATCTTGAGTATATGCTCACTGACAGAACCATTCTCTTCCATCTTGTAGCTATAGAACTTATTGGAGACCTCATATCTCTCAATCCGGGCATTCTGTTTGAATATCAACTTCAACTCCTGGAACATCTCATATGCTCCATGGTTCTCAAACCGTCGTTGAAGTCCCGGTTCTAAGCCGTAAAGCATGGCACACTGAACTATCGAGTAGTCATCAGCTTTGCTCTGCCAGACGTTCATAACATCTGGCGTTGCTCCAGCAGCAGGCCTGGCACCTAGCGGTGCATCCAGGACATAACTCTTCTGTGCAGCAATGAGGATAATCCTCAAGTTACGGACCCAGTCCGTGTAATTGCTACCATCATCTTTCAACTTTGCTTTCTCAAGGAACGCATTAAAATTCAACGAAACAACAGCACGAGCCATCTATCTACAATTAACATAAACAAGCAAGATACTATCAGGGACTAAGTTCATGATAAATTTAAGTTCAATTAATCATATTACTTAAGAACTCCCACTTAGATAGACATCCCTCTAATTATCTAAGTGATCACGTGATCCAAATCAAAACTAATCCATAACCGATCATCACGTGAAATGGATTATTTCTCAATGGTGAACATCATCATGTTGATCATATCTACTATATGATTCACGCTCGACCTTTCGGTCTCCGTGTTCCGAGGCCATATCTGCATATGCTAGGCTCGTCAAGTATAACCCGAGTATTCCGCGTGTGCAAAACTGGCTTGCACCCGTTGTAGATGGACGTAGAGCTTATCACACCCGATCATCACGTGGTGTCTGGGCACAACGAACTTTGGCAACGGTGCATACTCGGGGAGAACACTTCTTGATAATTTAGTGAGAGATCATCTTATAATGCTACCGTCAATCAAAGCAAGATAAGATGCATAAAAGATAAACATCACATGCAAATCAATATAAGTGATATGATATGGTCATCATCATCTTGTGCTTCGTGATCTCCATCTCTGCAGCACCATCATGATCACCATCGTCACCGGCGCGACACCTTGATCTCCATCGTAGCATCGTTGTCGTCTCGCCAATCTTATGCTTCTACGACTATCGCTACCGCTTAGTGATAAAGTAAAGCATTACAGGGCGATTGCATTGCATACAATAAAGCGACAACCATACGGCTCCTGCCGGTTGCCGATAACTCGGTTACAAAACATGATCATCTCATACAATAAAATATAGCATCATGTCTTGACCATATCACATCACAACATGCCCTGCAAAAACAAGTTAGACGTCCTCTACTTTGTTTTTTGCAAATTTTACGTGGCTGCTACGGGCTTAAGCAAGAACCAATCTCACCTACGCATTAAAACCACAACGATAGTCTGTCAAATAGACCCCGTTTTAACCTTCTCAAGGACCGGGCGTAGCCATACTCGGTTCAACTAAAGTTGGAGAAACTGACACCCGCCAGCCACCTGTGTGCAAAGCACGGCGGTAGAACTAGTCTCGCGTAAGCGTACGCGTAATGTCGGTCCGGGCCGCTTCATCCAACAATACCGCCGAACCAAAGTATGACATGCTGGTAGGCAGTATGACTTGTATCGTCCACAACTCACTTGTGTTCTACTCGTGCAAAACATCAAACCATAAAAACCTAGGCTCGGATGCCACTGTTGGGGAACGTAGTAATTTCAAAATTTTCCTACGCACACGTAAGATCATGGTGATGCATAGCAATGAGAGGGGAGAGTGTTGTCTACGTACCCTCGTAGACCGAAGCGGAAGCGTTGACACAAGGTAGAGGAAGTAGGCGTACGTCCTCCTCGCGATCCGACCGATCCAAGCGCCGTTACTCTGGCGCCTCCGAGTTCTTGACACACGTACAGCTCGATGACGTCCCCGGGTCTCGATCCAGCAAAACCTCCGGTGATGAGTTCCGTCAGCACGACGGCGTGGTGACGATCTTGATGAACTACCGACGCAGGGCTTCGCCTAAACACTGCGACAATATGACCGAGGTGGAATATGGTGGAGGGGGGCACCGCACACGGCTAAGGAACGATCTCAAGGATCAACTTGTGTGTTCTAGGGTGCCCCCCCTGCCCCCGTATATAAAGGAGCAAGGGGGGAGGGCCGGCCGGCCCTAGAGGCGCGCCAAGGGAGGGGGGAGTCCTCCTCCTAGTAGGAGTAGGACTCCCCTTTCCTAGTCCAACTAGGAGGAAGGAAGGGGGAAGGAAAGAGAGGGAGAGGGAGAGGGAAAGGGGGGCCGCGCCCTCCTCCTTGTCCAATTCGGACTGCCCATGGGGGGGGGCGCACACCACCTCCTGGCGCGGCCCTCTCTCTCCCCTCGCGGCCCAATAAGGCCCATACTTCCCCGGGGGGTTCCGGTAACCCCTCCGGCAATCCGGTATTATCCGAAACCACTCGGAACCATTCCGATGTCCGAACATAGCCGTCCAATATATCAATCTTTACGTCTCGACCATTCCGAGACTCCTCGTCATGTCCGTGATCACTTCCGGGACTCCGAACTCCTTCGGTACATCAAAATGCATAAACTCATAATAACTGTCATCGTAACCTTAAGCGTGCGGACCCTACGGTTCGAGAACAATGTAGACATGACTGAGACACCTCTCCGGTCAATAACCAATAGCGGGACCTGGATGCCCATATTGGCTCCTACATATTCTACGAAGATCTTTATCGGTCAGACCGCATAACAACATACGTTGTTCCCTTTGTCATCGGTATGTTACTTGCCCGAGATTCGATCGTCGGTATCCAATACCTAGTTCAATCTCGTTACCGGCAAGTCTCTTTACTCGTTCCGTAATACATCATCCCGCAACCAACTCATTGGTTGCAATTCTTGCAAGGCTTATGTGATGTGCATTGCCGAGAAGGCCCGGAGATACCTCTCCGACATTCGGAGTGACAAATCCTAATCTCGAAATACGCGAACCCAACAAATACTTTTGGAGACACCTGTATAGCACCTTTATAATCACCCAGTTACGTTGTGACGTTTGCTAGCACACCAAGTGTTCCTACGGTAAACGGGAGTTGCATAATCTCATAGTCATAGGAACATGTATAAATCATGGATAAAAGCAATAGCAGCATACTAAACGATCCGGTGCTAAGCTAATGGAATGGGTCATGTCAATCAGATCATTCAACTAATGATGTGACCTTGTTAATAAAATGACAACTCCTTTTTTCTATGGTTAGGAAACTTAACCATCTTTGATTAATAAGCTAATCAAGTAGAGGCATACTAGTGACACTCTGTTTGTCTATATATCCACACATGTATTATGTTTCCGGTTAATACAATTCTAGCATGAATAATAAACATTTATCATGATATGTAAGGAAATAAATAATAACTTTATTATTGCCTCTAGGGCATATTTCCTTCAGTCTCCCACTTGCACTAGAGTCAATAATCTAGATTACACAGTAATGATTCTAACACCCATGGAGTCTTGGTGCTGATCATGTTTTGCCCGTGGAAGAGGTTTACTCAACGGGTCTGCTACATTCAGATCCGTATGTATCTTGCAAATCTCTATGTCTCCCACCTGGACCAAGTCCCGGATGGAATTGAAGCATCTCTTGATGTGCTTGGTTCTCTTGTGAAATCTGGATTCCTTCGCCAAGGCAATTGCTCCAGTATTGTCACAAAAAGATTTTCATTGGACCCGATGCACTAGGTATGACACCTAGATCGGATATGAACTCCTTCATCCAGACTCCTTCATTTGCTGCTTCCGAAGCAGCTATGTACTCCGCTTCACATGTAGATCCCGCTACGACGCTTTGTTTAGAACTGCACCAACTGACAGCTCCACCATTTAATGTAAATACGTATCCGGTTTGCGATTTCGAATCGTCCGGATCAGTGTCAAAGCTTGCATCAACGTAACCCTTTACGATGAGCTCTTTGTCACCTCCATACATGAGAAACATTTCCTTAGTCCTTTTCAGGTACTTCAGGATATTCTTGACCGCTGTCCAGTGATCCACTCCTGGATTACTTTGGTACCTCCCTGCTAAACTTATAGCAAGGCACACATCAGGTCTTGTACACAGCATTACATACATGATAGAGCCTATGGCTGAAGCATAGGGAACATCTTTCATCTTCTCTCTATCTTCTGCAGTGGTCGGGCTTTGAGTCTTACTCAACTTCTCACCTTGCAATACAAGTAAGAACCCTTTCTTTGCTTGATCCATTTTGAACTTCTTCAAAATCTTGTCAAGGTATGTGCTTTGTGAAAGTCCAATTAAGCATCTTGATCTATCTCTATAGATCTTAATGCCCAATATGTAAGCAGCTTCACCGAGGTCTTTCATTGAAAAACTCTTATTCAATTATCCCTTTATGCTATTCAGAAATTCTATATCATTTCCAATCAGTAATATGTCATCTACATATAATATCAGAAATGCTACAGAGCTCCCACTCACTTTCTTGTAAATACATGCTTCTCCAAAAGTCTGTATAAACCCAAATGCTTTGATCACACTATCAAAGCGTTTATTCCAACTCCGAGATGCTTGCACCAGTCCATAAATGGATCACTGGAGCTTGCACACTTTGTTAGCTCCCTTTGGATCGATAAAACCTTCTGGTTGCATCATATACAACTCTTCTTCCAGAAACCCATTCAGGAATGCAGTCTTTACATCCATTTGCCAAATTTCATAGTCATAAAATGCGGTAATTGCTAACATGATTCGGACAGACTTAAGCATCGCTACGGGTGAGAAGGTCTCATCGTAGTCAATCCCTTGAACTTGTCGAAACCCTTTTGCGACAAGTCGAGCTTTGTAGACAGTAACATTACCGTCAGCGTCTGTCTTCTTCTTAAAGATCCACTTGTTCTCTATTGCTTGCCGACCCTCGGGTAAGTCAACCAAAGTCCACACTTTGTTTTCATACATGGATCCCATCTCAGATTTCATGGCTTCCAGCCATTTTGCGGAATCTGGGCTCACCATCGCTTCTTCATAGTTCCTAGGTTCGTCATGATCTAGTAGCATGATTTCCAGAACAGGATTGCCGTACCACTCTGGTGCGGATCTCACTCTGGTTGATCTACGAGGTTCTGTAGTAACTTGATCTGTAGTTTCATGATCATCATCATTAACTTCTTTTCTGATTGGTTAGATGTCACAGAAACCGGTTCCTGTGATGAACTACTTTCCAATAAGGGAGCAGGTACAGTTACCTCATCAAGTTCTACTTTCCTCCCACTCACTTCTTTCGAGAGAAACTCCTTCTCTAGAAAGGATCCATTTTTAGCAACAAATGTCTTGCCTTCGGATCTGTGATAGAAGGTGTACCCAATAGTCTCCTTTGTGTATCCTATGAAGACACATTTTTCCGATTTGGGTTCGAGCTTATCAGGTTGAAGCTTTTTCACATAAGCATCGCAGCCCCAAACTTTAAGAAACGACAACTTTGGTTTCTTGCTAAACCACAGTTCATAAGGTGTCGTCTCAACGGATTTTGACGGTGTTCTATTCAACGTGAATGCGGCCGTCTCTAGAGCATAACCCCAAAACGATAGCGGTAAATCTGTAAGAGACATCATAGATCGCACCATATCTAGTAAAGTGCGATTACGACGTTCGGACACACCATTGCGCTGTGGTGTTCCGGGTGGCGTGAGTTGCGAAACTATTCCGCATTGTTTCAAATGTAGACCAAACTCGTAACTCAAATATTCTCCTCCACGATCAGATCGTAGAAACTTTATTTTCTTGTTACGATGATTTTCAACTTCACTCTGAAATTCTTTGAACTTTTCAAATGTTTCAGACTTGTGTTTCATTAAGTAGATATACCCATATCTTCTTAAATCATCTGTGAAGGTTAGAAAATAACGATATCCGCCACGAGCCTCAACATTCATTGGACCACATACATCTGTATGTATGATTTCCAATAAATCTTTTGCTCTCTCCATAGTACCGGAGAACGATGTTTTAGTCATCTTGCCCATGAGGCACGGTTCGCAAGTGCCAAGTGATTCATAATCAAGTGACTCCAAAAGTCCATCAGTATGGAGTTTCTTCATGCGCTTTATACCGATATGACCTAAACGGCAGTGCCACAAATAAGTTGCACTATCATTATCAACTCTGCATCTTTTGGCTTCAACATTATGAATATGTGTATCACTACTATCGAGATTCATTAAAAATAGATCACTCTTCAAGGGTGCATGACCATAAAATATATTACTCATATAAATAGAACAACCATTATTCTCTGATTTAAATGAATAACCGTCTCGCATCAGACAAGATCCAGATATAATGTTCATGCTCAACGATGGCACCAAATAACAATTATTTAGGTCTAATACTAATCCCGAAGGTAGATGTAGAGGTAGCGTGCCGACTGCGATCACATCGACTTTGGAACCGTTTCCTACGCGCATCGTCACCTCGTCCTTTGCCAGTGTTCGCTTAATCCGTAGTCCCTGTTTCGAGTTGCAAATATTAGCAACAGAACCAGTATCAAATACCCAGGTGCTACTGCGAGCTCTAGTAAGGTACACATCAATAACATGTATATCACATATACCTTTGTTCACCTTGCCATCCTTCCTATCCGCCAAATACTTGGGGCAGTTCCGCTTCCAATGACCAGTCTGCTTGCAGTAGAAGCACTCAGTTTCAGGCTTAGGTCCAGACTTGGGTTTCTTCTCTTGAGCAGCAACTTGTTTGCTGTTCCTTTTGAAGTTCCCCTTCTTCTTCCCTTTGCCCTTTTTCTTGAAACAAGTGGTCTTATTGACCATCAACACTTGATGCTCCTTCTTGATTTCTACCTCCGCAGCCTTTAGCATTGCGAAGAGCTCGGTGATAGACTTATCTATCCCTTGCATATTATAGTTCATCACGAAGCCTTTGTAGCTTGGTGGTAGTGATTGGAGAATTCTGTCAATGACGCAATCATCCGGAAGATTGACTCCCAGCTGATTCAAGTGATTATATTACCCAGACATCTTGAGTATATGCTCACTGACAGAACCATTCTCTTCCATCTTGCAGCTATAGAACTTATTGGAGACCTCATATCTCTCAATCCGGGCATTCTGTTTGAATATCAACTTCAACTCCTGGAACATCTCATATGCTCCATGGTTCTCAAACCGTCGTTGAAGTCCCGGTTCTAAGCCGTAAAGCATGGCACACTGAACTATCGAATAGTCATCAGCTTTGCTCTGCCAGACGTTCATAACATCTGGCGTTGCTCCAGCAGTAGGCCTGGCACCTAGCGGTGCATCCAGGACGTAACTCTTCTGTGCAGCAATGAGGATAATCCTCAAGTTACGGACCTAGTCCGTGTAATTGCTACCATCATCTTTCAACTTTGCTTTCTCAAGGAACGCATTAAAATTCAACGGAACAACAACACGAGCCATCTATCTACAATTAACATAAACAAGCAAGATACTATCAGGGACTAAGTTCATGATAAATTTAAGTTCAATTAATCATATTACTTAAGAACTCCCACTTAGATAGACATCCCTCTAATCATCTAAGTGATCACGTGATCCAAATCAAAACTAATCCATAACCGATCATCACATGAAATGGATTATTTCTCAATGGTGAACATCATCATGTTGATCATATCTACTATATGATTCACGCTCGACCTTTCGGTCTCCGTGTTCCGAGGCCATATCTGCATATGCTAGGCTCGTCAAGTATAACCCGAGTATTCCGCGTGTGCAAAACTGGCTTGCACCCGTTGTAGATGGACGTAGAGCTTATCACACCCGATCATCACGTGGTGTCTGGGCACAACGAACTTTGGCAACGGTGCATACTCGGGGAGAACACTTCTTGATAATTTAGTGAGAGATCAACTTATAATGCAACCGTCAATCAAAGCAAGATAAGATGCATAAAAGATAAACATCACATGCAAATCAATATAAGTGATATGATATGGTCATCATCATCTTGTGCTTCGTGATCTCCATCTCTGCAGCACCATCATGATCACCATCGTCACCGGCGCGACACCTTGATCTCCATCGTAGCATCGTTGTCGTCTCGCCAATCTTATGCTTCTACGACTATCGCTACCGCTTAGTGATAAAGTAAAGCATTACAGGGCGATTGCATTGCATACAATAAAGCGACAACCATACGGCTCCTGCCGGTTGCCGATAACTCGGTTACAAAACATGATCATCTCATACAATAAAATATAGCATCATGTCTTGACCATATCACATCACAACATGCCCTGCAAAAACAAGTTAGACGTCCTCTACTTTGTTTGTTGCAAATTTTACGTGGCTGCTACGGGCTTAAGCAAGAACCAATCTCACCTACGCATTAAAACCACAACGATAGTCTGTCAAATAGACTCCGTTTTAACCTTCTCAAGGACCGGGCGTAGCCATACTCGGTTCAACTAAAGTTGGAGAAACTGACACCCGCCAGCCACCTGTGTGCAAAGCACGGCGGTAGAACTAGTCTCGCGTAAGCGTACGCGTAATGTCGGTCCGGGCCGCTTCATCCAACAATACCGCCGAACCAAAGTATGACATGCTGGTAGGCAGTATGACTTGTATCGTCCACAACTCACTTGTGTTCTACTCGTGCAAAACATCAAACCATAAAAACCTAGGCTCGGATGCCACTGTTGGGGAACGTAGTAATTTCAAAATTTTCCTACGCACACGCAAGATCATGGTGATGCATAGCAATGAGAGGGGAGAGTGTTGTCTACGTACCCTCGTAGACCGAAGCGGAAGCGTTGACACAAGGTAGAGGAAGTAGGCGTACGTCCTCCTCGCGATCCGACCGATCCAAGCGCCGTTACTCTGGCGCCTCCGAGTTCTTGACACACGTACAGCTGGATGACGTCCCCAGGTCTCGATCCAGCAAAACCTCCGGTGATGAGTTCCGTCAGCACGACGGCGTGGTGACAATCTTGATGAACTACCGACGCAGGGCTTCGCCTAAACACTGCGACAATATGACCGAGGTGGAATATGGTGGAGGGGGGCACCGCACACGGCTAAGGAACGATCTCAAGGATCAACTTGTGTGTTCTAGGGTGCCGCCCTGCCCCCGTATATAAAGGAGCAAGGGGGAGGGCCGGCCGGCCGTAGAGGCGTGCCAAGGGAGGGGGGAGTCCTCCTCCTAGTAGGAGTAGGACTCCCCTTTCCTAGTCCAACTAGGAGGGAGGAAGGGGGAAGGAAAGAGAGGGAGAGGGAGAGGGAAACGGGGGCCGCGCCCTCCTGCTTGTCTAATTCGGACTGCCCATGGGGGGGGGGGGGGCGCACGCCACCTCCTGGCGCGGCCCTCTCTCTCCCCTCGCGGCCCAATAAGGCCCATACTTCCCCGGGGGGTTCCGGTAACCCCTCCGGCAATCCGGTATTATCCGAAACCACTCGGAACCATTCCGATGTCCGAACATAGCCGTCCAAAATATCAATCTTTACGTCTCGACCATTCCGAGACTCCTCGTCATGTCCGTGATCACTTCCGGGACTCCGAACTCCTTCGGTACATCAAAATGCATAAACTCATAATAACTATCATCGTAACCTTAAGCGTGCGGACCCTACGGTTCGAGAACAATGTAGACATGACCGAGACACCTCTCCGGTCAATAACCAATAGCGGGACCTGGATGCCCATATTGGCTCCTACATATTCTACGAAGATCTTTATCGATCAGACCGCATAACAACATACGTTGTTCCCTTTGTCATCGGTATGTTACTTGCCCGAGATTCGATCGTCGGTATCCAATACCTAGTTCAATCTCATTACCGGCAAGTCTCTTTACTCGTTTCGTAATACATCATCCCGCAACCAACTCATTGGTTGCAATTCTTGCAAGGCTTATGTGATGTGCATTGCCGAGAAGGCCCTGAGATACCTCTCCGACATTCGGAGTGACAAATCCTAATCTCGAAATACGCCAACCCAACAAATACTTTCGGAGACACCTGTAGAGCACCTTTATTATCACCCAGTTACGTTGTGACGTTTGGTAGCACACAAAGTGTTCCTACGGTAAACGGGAGTTGCATAATCTCATAGTCATAGGAACATGTATAAGTCATGGATAAAAGCAATAGCAGCATACTAAACGATCCGGTGCTAAGCTAATGGAATGGGTCATGTCAATCAGATCATTCAACTAATGATGTGACCTTGTTAATAAAATGACAACTCCTTTTGTCTATGGTTAGGAAACTTAACCATCTTTGATTAATAAGCTAATCAAGTAGAGGCATACTAGTGACACTCTGTTTGTCTATATATCGACACATGTATTATGTTTCCGGTTAATACAATTCTAGCATGAATAATAAACATTTATCATGATATGTAAGGAAATAAATAATAACTTTATTATTGCCTCTAGGGCATATTTCCTTCAGTCTCCCACTTGCACTAGAGTCAATAATCTAGATTACACAGTAATGATTCTAACACCCATGGAGTCTTGGTGCTGATCATGTTTTGCCCGTGGAAGAGGTTTAGTCAACGGGTCTGCTACATTCAGATCCGTATGTATCTTGCAAATCTCTATGTCTCCCACCTGGACCAAGTCCCGGATGGAATTGAAGCATCTCTTGATGTGCTTGGTTCTCTTGTGAAATCTGGATTCCTTCGCCAAGGCAATTGCTCCAGTATTGTCACAAAAAGATTTTCATTGGACCCGATGCACTAGGTATGACACCTAGATCGGATATGAACTCCTTCATCCAGACTCCTTCATTTGCTGCTTCCGAAGCAGCTATGTACTCCGCTTCACATGTAGATCCCGCTACGACGCTTTGTTTAGAACTGCACCAACTGACAGCTCCACCATTTAATGTAAATACGTATCCGGTTTGCGATTTCGCATCGTCCGGATCAGTGTCAAAGCTTGCATCAACGTAACCCTTTACGATGAGCTCTTTGTCACCTCCATACATGAGAAACATTTCCTTAGTCCTTTTCAGGTACTTCAGGATATTCTTGACCGCTGTCCAGTGATCCACTCCTGGATTACTTTGGTACCTCCCTGCTAAACTTATAGCAAGGCACACATCAGGTCTGGTACACAGCATTACATACATGATAGAGCCTATGGCTGAAGCATAGGGAACATATTTCATCTTCTCTCTATCTTCTGCAGTGGTCGGGCTTTGAGTCTTACTCAACTTCACACCTTGCAATACAGGTAAGAACCCTTTCTTTGCTTGATCCATTTTGAACTTCTTCAAAATCTTGTCAAGGTATGTGCTTGTGAAAGTCCAATTAAGCATCTTGATCTATCTCTATAGATCTTAATGCCCAATATGTAAGCAGCTTCACCGAGGTCTTTCATTGAAAAACTCTTATTCAATTATCCCTTTATGCTATTCAGAAATTCTATATCATTTCCAATCAGTAATATGTCATCTACATATAATATCAGAAATGCTACAGAGCTCCCACTCACTTTCTTGTAAATACATGCTTCTCCAAAAGTCTGTATAAACCCAAATGCTTTGATCACACTATCAAAGCGTTTATTCCAACTCCGAGATGCTTGCACCAGTCCATAAATGGATCACTGGAGCTTGCACACTTTGTTAGCTCCCTTTGGATCGATAAAACCTTCTGGTTGCATCATATACAACTCTTCTTCCAGAAACCCATTCAGGAATGCAGTCTTTACATCCATTTGCCAAATTTCATAGTCATAAAATGCGGTAATTGCTAACATGATTCGGACAGACTTAAGCATCGCTACGGGTGAGAAGGTCTCATCGTAGTCAATCCCTTGAACTTGTCGAAACCCTTTTGCGACAAGTCGAGCTTTGTAGACAGTAACATTACCGTCAGCGTCTGTCTTCTTCTTAAAGATCCACTTGTTCTCTATTGCTTGCCGACCCTCGGGCAAGTCAACCAAAGTCCACACTTTGTTTTCATACATGGATCCCATCTCAGATTTCATGGCTTCCAGCCATTTTGCGGAATCTGGGCTCACCATCGCTTCTTCATAGTTCCTAGGTTCGTCATGATCTAGTAGCATGATTTCCAGAACAGGATTGCCGTACCACTCTGGTGCGGATCTCACTCTGGTTGATCTACGAGGTTCTGTAGTAACTTGATCTGTAGTTTCATGATCATCATCATTAACTTCTTTTCTGATTGGTGTAGATGTCACAGAAACCGGTTCCTGTGATGAACTACTTTCCAATAAGGGAGCAGGTACAGTTACCTCATCAAGTTCTACTTTCCTCCCACTCACTTCTTTCGAGAGAAACTCCTTCTCTAGAAAGGATCCATTTTTAGCAACAAATGTCTTGCCTTCGGATCTGTGATAGAAGGTGTACCCAACAGTCTCCTTTGGGTATCCTATGAAGACACATTTTTCCGATTTGGGTTCGAGCTTATCAGGTTGAAGCTTTTTCACATAAGCATCGCAGCCCCAAACTTTAAGAAACGACAACTTTGGTTTCTTGCTAAACCACAGTTCATAAGGTGTCGTCTCAACGGATTTTGACGGTGTTCTATTCAACGTGAATGCGGCCGTCTCTAGAGCATAACCCCAAAACGATAGCGGTAAATCTGTAAGAGACATCATAGATCGCACCATATCTAGTAAAGTGCGATTACGACGTTCGGACACACCATTGCGCTGTGGTGTTCCGGGTGGCGTGAGTTGCGAAACTATTCCGCATTGTTTCAAATGTAGACCAAACTCGTAACTCAAATATTCTCCTCCACGATCAGATCGTAGAAACTTTATTTTCTTGTTACGATGATTTTCAACTTCACTCTGAAATTCTTTGAACTTTTCAAATGTTTCAGACTTGTGTTTCATTAAGTAGATATACCCATATCTGCTTAAATCATCTGTGAAGGTGAGAAAATAACGATATCCGCCACGAGCCTCAACATTCATTGGACCACATACATCTGTATGTATGATTTCCAATAAATCTTTTGCTCTCTCCATAGTACCGGAGAACGGTGTTTTAGTCATCTTGCCCATGAGGCACGGTTCGCAAGTGCCAAGTGATTCATAATCAAGTGACTCCAAAAGTCCATCAGTATGGAGTTTCTTCATGCGCTTTATACCGATATGACCTAAACGGCAGTGCCACAAATAAGTTGCACTATCATTATCAACTCTGCATCTTTTGGCTTCAACATTATGAATATGTGTATCACTACTATCGAGATTCATTAAAAATAGACCACTCTTCAAGGGTGCATGACCATAAAAGATATTACTCATATAAATAGAACAACCATTATTCTCTAATTTAAATGAATAACCGTCTCGCATCAAACAAGATCCAGATATAATGTTCATGCTCAACGCTGGCACCAAATAACAATTATTTAGGTCTAATACTAATCCCGAAGGTAGATGTAGAGGTAGCGTGCCGACTGCGATCACATCGACTTTGGAACCGTTTCCTACGCGCATCGTCACCTCGTCCTTTGCCAGTGTTCGCTTAATCCGTAGTCCCTGTTTCGAGTTGCAAATATTAGCAACAGAACCAGTATCAAATACCCAGGTGCTACTGCGAGCTCTAGTAAGGTACACATCAATAACATGTATATCACATATACCTTTGTTCACCTTGCCATCCTTCTTATCCGCCAAATACTTGGGGCAGTTCCGCTTGCAATGACCAGTCTGCTTGCAGTAGAAGCACTCAGTTTCAGGCTTAGGTCCAGACTTGGGTTTCTTCTCTTGAGCAGCAACTTGTTTGCTGTTCCCTTTGAAGTTCCCCTTCTTCTTCCCTTTGCCCTTTTTCTTGAAACAAGTGGCCTTATTGACCATCAACACTTGATGCTCCTTCTTGATTTCTACCTCCGCAGCCTTTAGCATTGCGAAGAGCTCGGTGATAGACTTATCTATCCCTTGCATATTATAGTTCATCACGAAGCCTTTGTAGCTTGGTGGTAGTGATTGGAGAATTCTGTCAATGACGCAATCATCCGGAAGATTGACTCCCAGCTGATTCAAGTGATTATATTACCCAGACATCTTGAGTATATGCTCACTGACAGAACCATTCTCTTCCATCTTGCAGCTATAGAACTTATTGGAGACCTCATATCTCTCAATCCGGGCATTCTGTTTGAATATCAACTTCAACTCCTGGAACATCTCATATGCTCCATGGTTCTCAAACCGTCGTTGAAGTCCCGGTTCTAAGCCGTAAAGCATGGCACACTGAACTATCGAATAGTCATCAGCTTTGCTCTGCCAGACGTTCATAACATCTGGCGTTGCTCCAGCAGTAGGCCTGGTACCTAGCGGTGCATCCAGGACGTAACTCTTCTGTGCAGCAATGAGGATAATCGTCAAGTTACGGACCCAGTCCGTGTAATTGCTACCATCATCTTTCAACTTTGCTTTCTCAAGGAACGCATTAAAATTCAACGGAACAACAACACGAGCCATCTATCTACAATTAACATAAACAAGCAAGATACTATCAGGGACTAAGTTCATGATAAATTTAAGTTCAATTAATCATATTACTTAAGAACTCCCACTTAGATAGACATACCTCTAATCATCTAAGTGATCACGTGATCCAAATCAAAACTAATCCATAACCGATCATCACATGAAATGGATTATTTCTCAATGGTGAACATCATCATGTTGATCATATCTACTATATGATTCACGCTCGACCTTTCGGTCTCCGTGTTCCGAGGCCATATCTGCATATGCTAGGCTCGTCAAGTATAACCCGAGTATTCCGCGTGTGCAAAACTGGCTTGCACCCGTTGTAGATGGACGTAGAGCTTATCACACCCGATCATCACGTGGTGTCTGGGCACAACGAACTTTGGCAACGGTGCATACTCGGGGAGAACACTTCTTGATAATTTAGTGAGAGATCATCTTATAATGCTACCGTCAATCAAAGCAAAATAAGATGCATAAAAGATAAACATCACATGCAAATCAATATATGTGATATGATATGGTCATCATCATCTTGTGCTTCGTGATCTCCATCTCTGCAGCACCATCATGATCACCATCGTCACCGGCGCGACACCTTGATCTCCATCGTAGCATCGTTGTCGTCTCGCCAATCTTATGCTTCTACGACTATCGCTACCGCTTAGTGATAAAGTAAAGCATTACAGGGCGATTGCATTGCATACAATAAAGCGACAACCATACGGCTCCTGCCGGTTGCCGATAACTCGGTTACAAAACATGATCATCTCATACAATAAAATATAGCATCATGTCTTGACCATATCACATCACAACATGCCCTGCAAAAACAAGTTAGACGTCCTCTACTTTGTTTTTTGCAAATTTTACGTGGCTGCTACGGGCTTAAGCAAGAACCAATCTCACCTACGCATTAAAACCACAACGATAGTCTGTCAAATAGACTCCGTTTTAACCTTCTCAAGGACCGGGCGTAGCCATACTCGGTTCAACTAAAGTTGGAGAAACTGACACCCGCCAGCCACCTGTGTGCAAAGCACGGCGGTAGAACTAGTCTCGCGTAAGCGTACGCGTAATGTCGGTCCGGGCCGCTTCATCCAACAATACCGCCGAACCAAAGTATGACATGCTGGTAGGCAGTATGACTTGTATCGTCCACAACTCACTTGTGTTCTACTCGTGCAAAACATCAAACCATAAAAACCTAGGCTCGGATGCCACTGTTGGGGAACGTAGTAATTTCAAAATTTTCCTACGCACACGCAAGATCATGGTGATGCATAGCAATGAGAGGGGAGAGTGTTGTCTACGTACCCTCGTAGACCGAAGCGGAAGCGTTGACACAAGGTAGAGGAAGTAGGCGTACGTCCTCCTCGCGATCCGACCGATCCAAGCGTCGTTACTCTGGCGCCTCCGAGTTCTTGACACACGTACAACTCGATGACGTCCCCGGGTCTCGATCCAGCAAAACCTCCGGTGATGAGTTCCGTCAGCACGACGGCGTGGTGACGATCTTGATGAACTACCGACGCAGGGCTTCGCCTAAACACTGCGACAATATGACCGAGGTGGAATATGGTGGAGGGGGGCACCGCACACGGCTAAGGAACGATCTCAAGGATCAACTTGTGTGTTCTAGGGTGCCCCCCTGCCCCCGTATATAAAGGAGCAAGGGGGGAGGGCCGGCCGGCCCTAGAGGCGCGCCAACGGAGGGGGGAGTCCTCCTCCTAGTAGGAGTAGGACTCCCCTTTCCTAGTCCAACTAGGAGGGAGGAAGGGGGAAGGAAAGAGAGGGAGAGGGAGAGGGAAAGAGGGGACGCGCCCCCCTCCTTGTCCAATTCGGACTGCCCATGGGGGGGGGAGCCACCTCCTGGCGCGGCCCTCTCTCTCTCCCCTCGCGGCCCAATAAGGCCCATACTTCCCCGGGGGGTTCCGGTAACCCCTCCAGCAATCCGGTATTATCCGAAACCACTCGGAACCATTCCGTTGTCCGAACATAGCCATCCAATATATCAATCTTTACGTCTCGACCATTCCGAGACTCCTCGTCATGTCCGTGATCACTTCCGGGACTCCGAACTCCTTCGGTACATCAAAATGCATAAACTCATAATAACTGTCATCGTAACCTTAAGCGTGCGGACCCTACGGTTCGAGAACAATGTAGACATGACCGAGACACCTCTCCGGTCAATAACCAATAGCGGGATCTGGATGCCCATATTGGCTCCTACATATTCTACGAAGATCTTTATCGGTCAGACCACATAACAACATACGTTGTTCCCTTTGTCATCGGTATGTTATTTGCCCGAGATTCGATCGTCGGTATCCAATACCTAGTTCAATCTCGTTACCGACAAGTGTCTTTACTCGTTCCGTAATACATCATCCCGCAACCAACTCATTGGTTGCAATGCTTGCAAGGCTTATGTGATGTGCATTGCCGAGAAGGCCCTGAGATACCTCTCCGACATTCGGAGTGACAAATCCTAATCTCGAAATACGCCAACCCAACAAATACTTTCGGAGACACCTGTAGAGAACCTTTATAATCACTCAGTTACGTTGTGATGTTTGGTAGCACACAAAGTGTTCCTACGGTAAACGGGAGTTGCATAATCTCATAGTCATAGGAACATGTATAAGTCATGGATAAAAGCAATAGCAGCATACTAGACGATCCGGTGCTAAGCTAATGGAATGGGTCATGTCAATCAGATCATTCAACTAATGATGTGACCTTGTTAATAAAATGACAACTCCTTTTGTCTATGGTTAGGAAACTTAACCATCTTTGATTAATAAGCTAATCAAGTAGAGGCATACTAGTGACACTCTGTTTGTCTATATATCCACACATGTATTATGTTTCCGGTTAATACAATTCTAGCATGAATAATAAACATTTATCATGATATGTAAGGAAATAAATAATAACTTTATTATTGCCTCTAGGGCATATTTCCTTCAGTCTCCCACTTGCACTAGAGTCAATAATCTAGATTACACAGTAATGATTCTAACACCCATGGAGTCTTGGTGCTGATCATGTTTTGCCCGTGGAAGAGGTTTAGTCAACGGGTCTGCTACATTCAGATCCGTATGTATCTTGCAAATCTCTATGTCTCCCACCTGGACCAAGTCCCGGATGGAATTGAAGCATCTCTTGATGTGCTTGGTTCTCTTGTGAAATCTGGATTCCTTCGCCAAGGCAATTGCTCCAGTATTGTCACAAAAAGATTTTCATTGGACCCGATGCACTAGGTATGACACCTAGATCGGATATGAACTCCTTCATCCAGACTCCTTCATTTGCTGCTTCCGAAGCAGCTATGTACTCCGCTTCACATGTAGATCCCGCTACGACGCTTTGTTTAGAACTGCACCAACTGACAGCTCCACCGTTTAATGTAAATACGTATCCGGTTTGCGATTTCGAATCGTCTGGATCAGTGTCAAAGATTGCATCAACGTAACCCTTTACGATGAGCTCTTTGTCACCTCCATACACGAGAAACATTTCCTTAGTCCTTTTCAGGTACTTCAGGATATTCTTGACCGCTGTCCAGTGATCCACTCCTGGATTACTTTGGTACCTCCCTGCTAAACTTATAGCAAGGCACACATCAGGTCTGGTACACAGCATTACATACATGATAGAGCCTATGGCTGAAGCATAGGGAACATCTTTCATCTTCTCTCTATCTTCTGCAGTGGTCGGGCTTTGAGTCTTACTCAACTTCACACCTTGCAATACAGGTAAGAACCCTTTCTTTGCTTGATCCATTTTGAACTTCTTCAAAATCTTGTCAAGGTATGTGCTTTGTGAAAGTCCAATTAAGCATCTTGATCTATCTCTATAGATCTTAATGCCCAATATGTAAGCAGCTTCACCGAGGTCTTTCATTGAAAAACTCTTATTCAATTATCCCTTTATGCTATTCAGAAATTCTATATCATTTCCAATCAGTAATATGTCATCTACATATAATATCAGAAATGCTACAGAGCTCCCACTCACTTTCTTGTAAATACAGGCTTCTCCAAAAGTCTATACAAACCCAAATGCTTTGATCACACTATCAAAGCGTTTATTCCAACTCCGAGATGCTTGCACCAGTCCATAAATGGATCACTGGAGCTTGCACACTTTGTTAGCTCCCTTTGGATCGATAAAACCTTCTGGTTGCATCATATACAACTCTTCTTCCAGAAACCCATTCAGGAATGCAGTCTTTACATCCATTTGCCAAATTTCATAGTCATAAAATGCGGTAATTGCTAACATGATTCGGACAGACTTAAGCATCGCTACGGGTGAGAAGGTCTCATCGTAGTCAATCCCTTGAACTTGTCGAAACCCTTTTGCGACAAGTCGAGCTTTGTAGACAGTAACATTACCGTCAGCGTCTGTCTTCTTCTTAAAGATCCACTTGTTCTCTATTGCTTGCCGACCCTCGGGCAAGTCAACCAAAGTCCACACTTTGTTTTCATACATGGATCCCATCTCAGATTTCATGGCTTCCAGCCATTTTGCGGAATCTGGGCTCACCATCGCTTCTTCATAGTTCCTAGGTTCGTCATGATCTAGTAGCATGATTTCCAGAACAGGATTGCCGTACCACTCTGGTGCGGATCTCACTCTGGTTGATCTACGAGGTTCTGTAGTAACTTGATCTGTAGTTTCATGATCATCATCATTAACTTCTTTTCTGATTGGTGTAGATGTCACAGAAACCGGTTCCTGTGATGAACTACTTTCCAATAAGGGAGCAGGTACAGTTACCTCATCAAGTTCTACTTTCCTCCCACTCACTTCTTTCGAGAGAAACTCCTTCTCTAGAAAGGATCCATTTGTAGCAACAAATGTCTTGCCTTCGAATCTGTGATAGAAGGTGTACCCAACAGTCTCCTTTGGGTATCCTATGAAGACACATTTTTCCGATTTGGGTTCGAGCTTATCAGGTTGAAGCTTTTTCACATAAGCATCGCAGCCCCAAACTTTAAGAAACGACAACTTTGGTTTCTTGCTAAACCACAGTTCATAAGGTGTCGTCTCAACGGATTTTGACGGTGTTCTATTCAACGTGAATGCGGCCGTCTCTAGAGCATAACCCCAAAACGATAGCGTAAATCTGTAAGAGACATCATAGATCGCACCATATCTAGTAAAGTGCGATTACGACGTTCGGACACACCATTGCGCTGTGGTGTTCCGGGTGGCGTGAGTTGCGAAACTATTCCGCATTGTTTCAAATGTAGACCAAACTCGTAACTCAAATATTCTCCTCCACGATCAGATCGTAGAAACTTTATTTTCTTGTTACGATGATTTTCAACTTCACTCTGAAATTCTTTGAACTTTTCAAATGTTTCAGACTTGTGTTTCATTAAGTAGATATACCCATATCTGCTTAAATCATCTGTGAAGGTGAGAAAATAACGATATCCGCCACGAGCCTCAACATTCATTGGACCACATACATCTGTATGTATGATTTCCAATAAATCTTTTGCTCTCTCCATAGTACCGGAGAACGGTGTTTTAGTCATCTTGCCCATGAGGCACGGTTCGCAAGTGCCAAGTGATTCATAATCAAGTGACTCCAAAAGTCCATCAGTATGGAGTTTCTTCATGCGCTTTATACCGATATGACCTAAACGGCAGTGCCACAAATAAGTTGCACTATCATTGTCAACTCTGCATCTTTTGGCTTCAACATTATGAATATGTGTATCACTACTATCGAGATTCATTAAAAATAGACCACTCTTCAAGGATGCATGACCATAAAAGATATTACTCATATAAATAGAACAACCATTATTCTCTGATTTAAATGAATAACCGTCTCGCATCAAACAAGATCCAGATATAATGTTCATGCTCAACGCTGGCACCAAATAACAATTATTTAGGTCTAATACTAATCCCGAAGGTAGATGTAGAGGTAGCGTGCCGACTGCGATCACATCGACTTTGGAACCGTTTCCTACGCGCATCGTCACCTCGTCCTTTGCCAGTGTTCGCTTAATCCGTAGTCCCTGTTTCGAGTTGCAAATATTAGCAACAGAACCAGTATCAAATACCCAGGTGCTACTGCGAGCTCTAGTAAGGTACACATCAATAACATGTATATCACATATACCTTTGTTCACCTTGCCATCCTTCTTATCCGCCAAATACTTGGGGCAGTTCCGCTTCCAGTGACCAGTCTGCTTGCAGTAGAAGCACTCAGTTTCAGGCTTAGGTCCAGACTTGGGTTTCTTCTCTTGAGCAGCAACTTGTTTGCTGTTCCTTTTGAAGTTCCCCTTCTTCTTCCCTTTGCCCTTTTTCTTGAAACTAGTGGTCTTATTGACCATCAACACTTGATGCTCCTTCTTGATTTCTACCTCCGCGGCCTTTAGCATTGCGAAGAGCTCGGTGATAGAATTATCTATCCCTTGCATATTATAGTTCATCACGAAGCCTTTGTAGCTTGGTGGTAGTGATTGGAGAATTCTATCAATGACGCAATCATCCGGAAGATTGACTCCCAGCTGATTCAAGTGATTATATTACCCAGACATCTTGAGTATACTCACTGACAGAACCATTCTCTTCCATCTTGCAGCTATAGAACTTATTGGAGACCTCATATCTCTCAATCCGGGCATTCTGTTTGAATATCAACTTCAACTCCTGGAACATCTCATATGCTCCATGGTTCTCAAACCGTCGTTGAAGTCCCGGTTCTAAGCCGTAAAGCATGGCACACTGAACTATAGCAAAAGAATGTATAATAAGAAAACTTACTTTAATGTATCCTTGTCTCGAACGCCAATGATAAAGTCAAATATGTATTGGAGTGCATCTTCCACGACATGCATTGGTTGGGGCAGAAGATCCATGGGCCCAGGCACATCCTCCTAGGGCGCGGGAACATCCTCCTAGGGCGCGGGCGCACCCTCTTGATCGGAAATTGCTAATGGGATATCTGTGAACTTGTGTGGGTGGTGAAATAGGACGCGGATGGAGTTGATCATTTTGTTCTTGTGACATCTAATTTTTTGGAGAGTTAATATTGCCTTCCAAAAGATGAACGTCGTTTAATTAAAGCCGTTATTCATTTCCTTGTAGAAATTATTTTCAATTGTGGACGGATCATATCTTCCCAATCCCATTATATTTCAGCCCACTTATTTTGTGAATACAACAGAAAAGGAAATATTGAGTATAAGATGAGGGCCGGGAGGAATCGTGGGGCATGTACTCAGAAGGTGCCCCATATCCTTCCATAATTACAAGTTTCCATAACAAAAACCATAGGATAATATGCCATAATTTTATTTTGGTTGCATGCTCCACCAGGCAAATGAATCAATGCCGGATTATATATTTCCTAATATGTGTCTCCTTTCCAAACTTCACCTCCAGGGATATAGAAAGAAACACCACATATTTCCTAACCTAGGTCAAACACGGGCTTCCGAGATATAGAAAGAAACATAAAGTTTTTTTCTTCTGTTTTTGTCCTACTCAACACGATCATCTAGCTGATGCATATGGCAGTTCTTGATTCCGTGTACAAAATTAATTATATTTTCGTTGGAATGCCATAATTCCTGATAGCATGCGATGACATCTGTCAAGGTCAAGTCTTTTCCTTTTTGCGCTACACTGTATATTAAAAATATTTGAACCTACACTAAAAGAGATTCATACGTGTAGAGAGAACGATAGTAGACACGTTACCATTTGAAGTCCATTTTTGACAGTTTGACCATCAAATATATATTAGTCAAATATATAGTTCAGGACTTCACAGTATATGGCGACGAAATGTGACGATAGTTTTAAATAGATTTTTTTATTGAATATGACATATTATTAAACCAACAAGAGATAAGCGTTCATACATTTGTATATCTAAGACGCTTCAAAATGTGACAATTGGCAACGGAATGTTGCATGCAAAGCGTTCATACATTTGTATATCTAAGACAAACTGCACACTTGTGTACACAGATATTCTAGCGTCCATTGTTCGTAGCTTGAACAATATCCTTGATGTATGCATGCGTTTCATTAAGTGTCATGAGGCTGGCTTCTTGGATATCTACGATAAAAATCAGTGTTTTAGTGACATAGTATTACAGAAAAAATACATTGACAACAAATTTAAAATAGAACGCAGCCCTTACCTTGTAGATGATGATCATCATCATTAATGTTAGGAGAGAAGAAGAATGTGCTCTCCCTCATAGTTTGCAAGCATTGCTGCCTCTCGTTTACCTGTATGTAAGTAACAACAAGCTTCTCGAACGGATTATCAGTGCATTGCAAATGGTAGAAGTGATGACCAACGTGCTCTTCACGTACACATAAGAAAATTATCTGCCGTCTACAACCAAATACAAATGTTAGTATATGCTTGCAACAATAAAACTACAAAAAGAAGCATACGGAAACGTGCAAATTGTAAATGACCCTTACCTAAAGTTCATGAGACCAATCTCGAGGTAAGGGACGTGGCGTTTATATATTGAACCCCACTGATATTGTATCCTACCAACATAGGCAAGAATAGAAACCACATGTCCAAAAATATAATCACAATGAGGCACTGAGTTGTACGGAGTAAAATGCAAGACCAAAGTTAAAGTTTATGCACCAGTGATGCTTTTGTCCCGTAGCGAGAATATGACTTCAAACCATGGGAAGCACGGGGGAAAATTGTCGACGTTATCCATTGCGCCAACATCATAACCTCGGTTCTAACATGTAGTGTGACGACAAAGTCCATGGCTAGATACCAGAAATGGCCATCGGGTATTTCCATGGGGTTGAACCCGACGAGATTGAAATCATAGGTCATACCGGTCTGTAGCATGTTGTTGAAGCGAATTGCTTGGTTGTTGTACGCAATCGCTTCCATCTTTGTTCCCTAATATTTTTTTATGAATCATAACTATAATGAGGAAACAAAACTGTTTATAAAACATGTATTTTAAAAATGTGGGCAATAAAAATGCGGGCTATTAAGTAGTGGTGATTAATGACTTACATGATGATTGAGTAGTATGCACCGAAGGTACAAGTTTTCCATGCCATTCTCCTTGATTTGTGCCTTCCACGGGACCCTAGCATGAATGATCCAACAATTTTGAT
The DNA here is from genome assembly GCA_032464435.1 of Aegilops umbellulata. Classification (NCBI taxonomy): domain Eukaryota; kingdom Viridiplantae; phylum Streptophyta; class Magnoliopsida; order Poales; family Poaceae; genus Aegilops; species Aegilops umbellulata. Next base: position 587,543,851 of record CP136060.1, on the reverse strand, counting down.
ATATATGCTCCATTTGGACACGATGAAAAGTCAAGTTCCTGTGCGTAGAATAGAAAGAACGGATGAGGTAAATTACTGAGCGGTGATGGCATTTGGACATTTTCGTTGTATCTAAAAAAAGAGGTCCAACCTCTTCTTTTTCTAAAGAGAACGCGAGAGAATGTCGTGGAGAGAGCTGCTTGCTACCTACTATGTTTGAAAAAAAATATGTCTGAAAAATAATAATATGTTATATGTCTATCTTGTAACAGTACCATGTCTATTTTTGCTATCTAAATAGTTTGCGAGTAAGCACTTGTATCGCTGCTGCCATTGCTAAAACATGGCATGGAGCTGAGAACAAACATGCAACTTAAGACAATCTTCTAATCTTCTGTTCTTCTCAACGTGTAGTGATAAAAGAAAATGACAATAGCATGTTTGCTGGGATAAATAAAAGAAAACTAAAAATCACATTGTCATCGAGCATAAATAAGAGACAACAAGAAAATTAATAACCCTTCATTATTTGACTCTAAACGATTACATTGACAAATTCTCTTAAGGAGCAATGAAACAACTAACATACTAAGATATATAAATAACATTGTAGACTTCCTCATGCTTGGTCGTTTGAAGGTGGTGGTGGCTTCTTATCGCATGCTTGGATATGCTTCACGACCATCTTCGTCAACTGATTTATTTGGTTAATCAAAGTCTGCACCAACATGCTAGTATGTTGTTGTGCCTGCAGAATCTCATAGTTGCTGGTACCCCAAGCGTCTTTCCTCTCTGCATTTGACCCCGTGTCATGCTGGATATCCCAGTCTGAGGGGACATGTGCACGAGGGATGTTTTGCACCTCACGACGTCGGATTAGGTTATCAAAGTGGTTTGTGAAAAGCATGGATGGGAATTGAATAGGCAAGTTATGACTATGCATCTTTAGTTTCTTACACTTTGGTGCGGATCCCTCACCAACATAACGATCTTGGTGTGGTTCTTCCTCATCTTCCAATTGACCAAGATCATCAGGACGAAGCTGCGTCGTTTCTTCCTGATCTTGATGGTTATACTCAGCCCCATCGATGCTGAAGCCAGAGGAACTGTTGGATGACGACATGTCAAAGTAAGCACCAAAGTGTTGGATGACGACATGTCAAAGTAAGCCAGAGGAACTATTTTAAATGGGAATGCAAAGATTTGCAACCGCACGAGATATACGTTCTTTAATCTCGAGATCCTTGCTAATATTATTCAGCGAGACAAACACTACGTATACATGGAATCTTGGATCCTTAATGATTTCCAGGAGCCCAATCCCAATGCACTTTATTTTAAGCTACCCCATCCGTTCGGATGCATATTGTGTCTAAAATCATCTTTTTTTTTAATGAAAATACTAACGCCCACACGTGTGGCACGAAGGCACTTCGTCCTGACGTTGTTGTAACCATCCGATGGGGATCACAGATCTTAAAGCAGAACCCGTCAACACGTCATCTAACTGGCTCGTGCGGGCGCTATGCCATCCGCCCGAACGCATTTTTTAGCTCACCGCCTTCACCCTCTTTCCCCATCTTATCCACTCGTCATCACTTTCTTGTCATCCACACGAGTGAAAGAGGGAGGTCACCGGAGGAGGGGAGGGGGAGGGGAACGGCGCCCGGCAGGGGATTGGGCCGACGGCAAGGGAAGTCGCACGTGGCTTCTGGGGTTTGAGCTGCTGCGGCGGAGGAGGGAGAGCGTCGTGCTTGGAGCTACACCATCGGCCCGCATCGGCGCAAGCAAAGGCAGCGCGGGGCCAGCTCCAGCGCAAGCAGGGGCCGTGGCGGCGCGAGCAGGTGCTTCTCCCGGAGCGCGAGCACCACGGCGAGGAGCTCGTGCGGGGTCGCTGTGCCAGCGGCTTACTCGGAGACCGCTGCGGAGGTGCTGCTCCCGGAGATCGCGGCGGAGATGAGAGGCGGGAAGGAGATGGAGGCCGCTGCGTTTGAAGACGGGGCCGCCCGTGCTAAGGCCTTGGGTGTTGGCGCGGCTCCGGCGACGCGGGAGGAGGCCACGGCGAGGATCTGTGTGCACACAGAGTGGAGACAGTTGTGCGGGTAGCAAAGGGCGCATGTGAGCTCGAGCTCACATACTCCATGTCCCCTCAAGTACATCGTCTTAATGATTCAGACATTCTGTTGAATTAAAGATAAATATTTGATGATGCAGCTCATGGTTGTTAATTTAGAGGTTAAGCACCGGCTGGATAGGGCTGAAATCCACCTGAAACACAAGGATGAACTATGACCTGATGACTCTACATATCTACTCCCTCCGTTCCGAATTACTTGTCGCAAGTATGGATGTATCTAGATGTATTTTAGTTCTAGATACATCCATTTCTAAGACGAGTAATTTGGAACGGAGGGAGTACGTACCTTGCCATGTAAAGTGAAAATTTAGGACTTCCTCCGTCAACTATTATAAGATGTTCTAACGTTTTTCTAAGTCGGATGTATGTAGACGTATTTTAGTGTATTCGTTCGCTTATTTCAGTCTGTGTGTAGTTCATATTAAAATATGCAAAACATCTTATATTAGTGAACGGAGAGAGTTTTTTTTTTATGGTGGATTCTGGACTCCTTTCGTTGAACTTTTCGAAGATGTTGGTGATATTGGTGTTCCTTAGTTGTAATGGTCGGTTGGATGTATTAGACAACGGATCTACATCAACCAATGATGTAAAAACAAAGAAAATTGTAACACACGGACAATTATTGACCATCCTTAAAAGTATAGATAGAATAAAATCAGAGCGTTCTCTAAAACTTTCCATGTATAATAAAAAAATCAATGCCATGGAACAAGTAAGTGGCAGCACCTTAAAAAAATTTGCGACTGCCAGGAGTCGAACCCGGGTCTATTGCTTGGAAGGCAATTAAATGGGAATGCAAAGATTTGCAACCGCACCAGATATGCGTTCTTTAATCTCGAGATCCTTGCTAATATTATTCAGCGAGACAAACACTACGTATACATGGAATCTTGGATCCTTAATGATTTCCAGGAGCCCAATCCCAATGTACTTTATTTTAAGCTACCCCATCCGTCCGGATGCATATTGTGTCTAAAATCATCTTTTTTTTTAACAAAAATACTAACGCTCACACGTGTGGCACGAAGGCACTTCGTCCTGACGTTGTTGTAACCATCCGATGGGGATCACAGATCTTAAAGCAGAACCCGTCAACACGTCATCTAACTGGCTCGTGCGGGCGCTATGCCATCCGCCTGAACGCATTTTTTAGCTCACCGCCTTCACCCTCTTTCCCCTTCTTATCCACTTGTCATCACTTTCTTGTCATCCACACGAGTGAAAGAGGGAGGTCGCCGGAGGAGGGGAGGGGGAGGGGAACGGCGCCCGGCAGGGGATTGGGCCGACGACAAGGGAAGGCGCTCGTGGCTGCTGGGGTTTGAGCTGCTGCGGCGGAGGAGGGAGGGCGTCGTGCTTGGAGCTACACCATCGGCCCGCATCGGCGCAAGCAAAGGCAGCGCGGGGCCAGCTCCAGTGCAAGCAGGGGCCGTGGCGGCGTGAGCTCGGCGCGAGCAGGTGCTTCTCCCGGAGCGCGAGCACCACGGCGAGGAGCTCGTGCGGGGTCGCTGCACCGGCGGCTTACTCGGAGATCGCTGCGGAGGTGCTGCTCCCGGAGACCGCGGCGGAGATGAGAGGCGGGAAGGAGATGGAGGCCGCTGTGTTTGAAGACGGGGCCGCCCGTGCTACGGCCTTGGGTGTTGGCGCGGCTCCGGCGACGCGGCAGAAGGCCACGGTGAGGATCTGCGTGCACACAGAGTGGAGGCGGTTGCGCGGGTAGCAGAGGGTGCATGTGAGCTCGAGCTCACATACTCCATGTCCCCTCAAGTACATCTTCTTAATGATTCAGTCATTCTGTTGAATTAAAGATAAATATCTGATGATGCAGTTCATGGTTGTTAATTTAGAGGTTAAGCACCGGCTGGATAGGGCTGAAATCCACCTGAAACATAAGGATGACTGTGACCCGGTGACTCTACATATCTACGTACCTTGCCATGTAAAATGAAAATTTAGGACTTCATCCGTTCACTATTATAAGATGTTCTAACGTTTTTCTGAGTCGGATGTATATAGACATATTTTAGTGTATTTGTTGGCTTATTTCAGTCTGTATGTAGTCCATATTAAAATATGCAAAACATCTTATATTAGTGAACGGAGAGAGTATTTTTTTATGGTGGGTTCTGGACTCCTTTAGTTGAACTTTTCCGAGATGTCGGTAATGTTGGTGTTCCTTAGTTCTAATGGTCGGTTGGATGTATTAGAGGACGGATCTACATCAACCAATGATGTAAAAACAAAGAAAATTGTAACACACGGACAATTAAATATGGGCTACAAAGATGACACATTCTGGACGATTTGCAGACGATGCAGAGCATGCATCCAGCCATCCATGCGTAGCTCCTCCAGTGTCCATGTATAATATAAAACTTTCCATGTATAACAAAAAATCACTGTCATGGTACAAGTAAGTGCCAGCACCTTTGAAAAAATTGCGTCTGCCGGGAGTCGAACCCGGGTCTATTGCTTGGAAGGCAATTATCCTAACCGTTGGACTACAGATGCAACAGTGGTAATAATTTAGATAAAAGTGTATTTCCAAACCTACCTAGTATGAGTCAGCTAACATTTTTGCGCTTGTTCTCACGGAATGCACATCAACAAACAGATAACAAGCTATTTGATGCCCTCATCTACTAATGACGTGTTTGGTTCGGCCCAAGTAACGCATTCGGTTTGCCAGACACGCCGCTTCTGATTAATTTTTTGCAATACGTTCTTTGTTCGGTTGGTGCGGCCAAGTCCTGATTTTCTCATCACCTCCGAGTCTAGATGTTTTGATTATGAATCGCTATATCGGAAAGTGCTGTATGGAACAAACGCTAGCTACAGTTTTGCAAACCGCTATAATAAGAAGCCGCAAGTTTTTCGGCGAACCAAATGTGTTGTAAGATGTTCCCCATTCTTACTTTGAATTCACTCTAGGAACTATGATAATGTTTATTTTATCTTCTTTTTAGTAGAACGTTTATTTTATCTATGGTGGTCTACTACACGGATGGGAAAAATAGGGAAAGGCCCCTCTCTAAACCAGACCTGGCGGCCCCGCCAGCTAGTGAGGTGAGAAGGGGCGCTCCTGCGCATTAGTTGTAGGTTCCTTTCTTACTATGTTTGCGTCCTATGTGGCTAGATTTGGGTGTTGCTCGACGGGGTGGAGGCATAGTCGAGCTCCTCTCTTGGTCGTCCTCAGCTTGGTCTTCGCCGCGGCCTTCCTTGTCGACGGCTTTGGCTCGGTTCGTCCTAGAGATGCCCTGCTAAATAACCTCCCTTCTCACCTAGTGATTTCCCAGTCTTTTTCTCCCCATTTGATTATTGGCACCATGGTGGTGCCAAGTCGTCGACGAAGGGTTGTGCCTGGGATCTTACTAGATCAATGCCCTTTTCCCTTTCCCTTAATCTCCTACTAGTTTATCCCCATCCGATCTATGGGGACACACAAATCGTTTTCGGCAGATCTTGTGCTTCACTTATGGTTTCTATGAATATGAAATAACAAGCTCCTTTGGAATTGCGGCATATTCTTTCTTCTTTCATGGAAGGTAGCGATTCTTTTCACTTGAGTTGGATCATACTACATCTCAAGCTCCTTAACTGGAGGCCCACTTTGTGGTCTTTGGACACAGATCCTCAGCAAGCAGGTCTTCAATGTTGCTTCAGCTTCTACAGGGAGGTCACAACCAATCCAAGGGGCTTATTCCTCTCCGGCGCATGCTATTATACATGATCCTTGGCGTCGGCGATCTACCAATCCTTTGTGTCAACAGGCCGCTTGACGAAGTCATTTTCATCCTCCTTTAGGTTGTTGGTCATCATCTTCATCACCGGTGTCCAACTACAGGTTCTGATTGATGTTGATTGTCGACAGCAAGGTTTCGAGGTGGAGCGTCGGTCGGCTATCCCAACATTTGCTAGACGCGGGGCCCTCCACGTGGCCTCTCCTTGCGTGGGTTGAGTGGTAGGTGTTCGGTGTAATATGCTCCTTGTAGGGGTTATTCAGTTCTTTTAATTAATGTCATGCCTTTATTTAAGAAAAAATATTCTCTCCATCCTATAATATAAGACCTTTTTTTACGAAACGATGTAACATGTTTTTTTACACCACACTAGTCAAAAAACGTCTTAGATTTGCTTGTTGTACGGATCCCCTGTGTCTAAATGAGCCTCATAGCGGAGCGCGTCGAACGGCCTAGAACAGCGACCTAGCAGACATTAATCGTATCAATTTTTCTTAAAGACCACATGGCTACATTTTACATTTTATCACACTCATCTTCCATTGACAACATCATTGCGAAAATTTTGCTCCTTGGTGTTGCTGCTCTTCTTTCCCTTCCCTGTCTTGTCATCGTCAGACTCGGGATCCTTGGTACTATCAGAGCCAGCATACTTCACTAAAGCGGCCATGAGGGTTCCCATGTCATTGCAATGGCGTTTCAACCGTCCCAACTTCAACTTCAGAGGTTCAAACCAGCAATTTGAAGGAAATATGCCCTAGAGGCAATAATAAAGTTATTATTTATTTCCTTACATATCGTGATAAATGTTTATTATTCATGCTAGAATTGTATTAACCGGAAACATAATACATGTGTGGATATATAGACAAACAGAGTGTCACTAGTATGCCTCTACTTGACTAGCTTATTAATCAAAGATGGTTAAGTTTCGTAACCATAGACAAAGGAGTTGTCATTTGATTAACAAGGTCACATCATTAGTCGAATGATCTGATTGACATGACCCATTCCATTAGCTTAGCACCCGATCGTTTAGTATGCTGCTATTGCTTTTATCCATGACTTATACATGTTCCTATGACTATGAGATTATGCAACTCCCGTTTACCGTAGGAACACTTTGTGTGCTACCAAACGTCACAACGTAACTGGGTGATTATAAAGGTACTCTACAGGTGTCTCCGAAAGTATTTGTTGGGTTGGCGTATTTCGAGATTAGGATTTGTCACTCCGAATGTCGGAGAGGTATCTCAGGGCCTTCTCGGTAATGCACATCACATAAGCCTTGCAAGCATTGCAACCAATGAGTTGGTTGCAGGATGATGTATTACGGAACGAGTAAAGAGACTTGCGGGTAACGAGATTGAACTAGGTATTGGATACCGACGATCGAATCTCGGGCAAGTAACATACCGATGACAAAGGGAACAACGTATGTTGTTATGCGGTCTAACCGATAAAGATCTTCATAGAAAATGTAGGAGCCAATATGGGAATCCAGGTCTCGCTATTGGTTATTGACCGGAGAGGTGTCTCGGTCATGTCTACATTGTTCTCGAACCGTAGGGTCCGCACGCTTAAGGTTACGATGACAGTTATTATGAGTTTATGCATTTTGATATACCGAAGGAGTTCGGAGTCCCAGATGTGATCACGGACATGACGAGGAGTCTCGGAATGGTCGAGACGTAAAGATTGATATATTGGACGGCTATGTTCGGACATCGGAATGGTTCCGAGTGGTTTCGGATAATACCGGAGTGCCGGAGGGGTTACCCGAACCCCCCGGGGGAAGTATGGGCCTTATTGGGCCGCGAGGGGAGAGAGAGGGCCGCGCCAGGAGGTGGCGCGCGCCCCCCCCATGGGCAGTCCGAATTGGACAAGGAGGGGGGTGCGCGGCCCCCCTTTCCCTCTCCCTCTCCCTCTCTTTCCTTCCCCCTTCCTCCCTCCTAGTTGGACTAGGAAAGGGGAGTCCTACTCCTACTAGGAGGACTCCCCCCTCCCTTGGCGCGCCTCTAGGGCCGGCCAGCCCTCCCCCCTTGCTCCTTTATATACGGGGGCAGGGGGCACCCTAGGACACACAAGTTGATCCTTGAGATCGTTCCTTAGCCGTGTGCGGTGCCCCCCTCCACCATATTCCACCTCGGTCATATTGTCGTAGTGTTTAGGCGAAGCCCTACGTCGGTAGTCCATCAAGATCGTCACCACGCCGTCATGCTGACGGAAGTCATCCCCGGAGGTTTTGCTGGATCGAGACCCGGGGACGTCATCGAGCTGTACGTGTGTCAAGAACTCGGAGGCGCCGGAGTAACGGCGCTTGGATCGGTCGGATCGCGAGGAGGACGTACGACTACTTCCTCTATGTTGTGTCAACGCTTCCGCTTCGGTCTACGAGGGTACGTAGACAACACTCTCCCCTCTCGTTGCTATGCATCACCATGATCTTGCGTGTGCGTAGGAATTTTTTTGAAATTACTACGTTCCCCAACAGTGGCATCCGAGCCTAGGTTTTTATGGTTTGATGTTTTGCACGAGTAGAACACAAGTGAGTTGTGGACGATACAAGTCATACTGCCTACCAGCATGTCATACTTTGGTTCGGCGGTATTGTTGGATGAAACGGCCCGGACCGACATTACGCGTACGCTTACGCGAGACTGGTTCTACCGCCGTGCTTTGCACACAGGTGGCTGGCGGGTGTCAGTTTCTCCAACTTTAGTTGAAACGAGTATGGCTACGCCCGGTCCTTGAGAAGGTTAAAACGGAGTCTATTTGACAAACTATCGTTGTGGTTTTAATGCGTAGGTGAGATTGGTTCTTGCTTAAGCCCGTAGCAGCCACGTAAAATTTGCAACAAACAAAGTAGAGGACGTCTAACTTGTTTTTGCAGGGCATGTTGTGATGTGATATGGTCAAGACATGATGCTATATTTTATTGTATGAGATGATCATGTTTTGTAACCGAGTTATCGGCAACCGGCAGGAGCCGTATGGTTGTCGCTTTATTGTATGCAATGCAATCGCCCTGTAATGCTTTACTTTATCACTAAGCGGTAGCGATAGTCGTAGAAGCATAAGATTGGCGAGACGACAACGATGCTACGATGGAGATCAAGGTGTCGCGCCGGTGACGATGGTGATCATGATGGTGCTGCAGAGATGGAGATCACGAAGCACAAGATGATGATGACCATATCATATCACTTATATTGATTTGCATGTGATGTTTATCTTTTATGCATCTTATCTTGCTTTGATTGACGGTAGCATTATAAGATGATCTCTCACTAAATTATCAAGAAGTGTTCTCCCCGAGTATGCACCGTTGCCAAAGTTCGTCGTGCCCAGACACCACGTGATGATCGGGTGTGATAAGCTCTATGTCCATCTACAACGGGTGCAAGCCAGTTTTGCACACGCGGAATACCCGGGTTATACTTGACGAGCCTAGCATATGCAGATATGGCCTCGGAACACGGAGACCGAAAGGTCGAGCGTGAATCATATAGTAGATATGATCAACATGATGATGTTCACCACTGAGAAATAATCCATTTCACGTGATGATCGGTTATGGATTAGTTTTGATTTGGATCACGTGATCACTTAGATGATTAGAGGGATCTCTATCTAAGTGGGAGTTCTTAAGTAATATGATTAATTGAACTTAAATTTATCATGAACTTAGTCCCTGATAGTATCTTGCTTGTTTATGTTAATTGTAGATAGATGGCTCGTGCTGTTGTTCCGTTGAATTTTAATGCGTTCCTTGAGAAAGCAAAGTTGAAAGATGATGGTAGCAATTACATGGACTGGGTCCGTAACTTGAGGATTATCCTCATTGCTGCACAGAAGAGTTACGTCCTGGATGTACCGCTAGGTGCCAGGCCTGCTGCTGGAGCAACACCAGATGTTATGAACGTCTGGCAGAGCAAAGCTGATGACTACTCGATAGTTCAGTGTGCCATGCTTTACGGCTTAGAACCGGGACTTCAACGATGGTTTGAGAACCATGGAGCATATGAGATGTTCCAGGAGTTGAAGTTGATATTCAAACAGAATGCCCGGATTGAGAGATATGAGGTCTCCAATAAGTTTTATAGCTGCAAGATGGAAGAGAATGGTTCTGTCAGTGAGCATATACTCAAGATGTCTGGGTATTATAATCACTTGAATCAGCTAGGAGTCAATCTTCCGGATGATTGCGTCATTGATAGAATTCTCCAATCACTACCACCAAGCTACAAAGGCTTCGTGATGAACTATAATATGCAAGGGATAGATAAGTCTATCACCGAGCTCTTCGCAATGCTAAAGGCTGCGGAGGTAGAAATCAAGAAGGAGCATCAAGTGTTGATGGTCAATAAGACCACTAGTTTCAAGAAAAAGGGCAAAGGGAAGAAGAAGGGGAACTTCAAAAAGAACAGCAAACAAGTTGCTGCTCAAGAGAAGAAACCCAAGTCTGGACCTAAGCCTGAAACTGAGTGCTTCTACTGCAAGCAGACTGGTCACTGGAAGCGGAACTGCCCCAAGTATTTGGCGGATAAGAAGGATGGCAAGGTGAACAAAGGTATATGTGATATACATGTTATTGATGTGTACCTTACTAGAGCTCGCAGTAGCACCTGGGTATTTGATACTGGTTCTGTTGCTAATATTTGCAACTCGAAACAGGGACTACGGATTAAGCGAACACTGGCAAAGGACGAGGTGACGATGCGCGTAGGAAACGGTTCCAAAGTCGATGTGATCGCAGTCGGCGCGCTACCTCTACATCTACCTTCGGGATTAGTATTAGACGTAAATAATTGTTATTTGGTGCCATCGTTGAGCATGAACATTATATCTGGATCTTGTTTGATGCGAGACAGTTATTCATTTAAATCAGAGAATAATGGTTGTTCTATTTATATGAGTAATATCTTTATGGTCATGCACCCTTGAAGAGTGGTCTATTTTTAATGAATCTCGATAGTAGTGATACACATATTCATAATGTTGAAGCCAAAAGATGCAGAGTTGATAATGATAGTGCAACTTATTTGTGGCACTGCCGTTTAGGTCATATCGGTATAAAGCGCATGAAGAAACTCCATACTGATGGACTTTTGGAGTCACTTGATTATGAATCACTTGGCACTTGCGAACCGTGCCTCATGGGCAAGATGACTAAAACACCATTCTCCGGTACTATGGAGAGAGTAAAAGATTTATTGGAAATCATACATACAGATGTATGTGGTCCAATGAATGTTGAGGCTCGTGGCGGATATCGTTATTTTCTCACCTTCACAGATGATTTAAGCAGATATGGGTATATCTACTTAATGAAACACAAGTCTGAAACATTTGAAAAGTTCAAAGAATTTCAGAGTGAAGTTGAAAATCATCGTAACAAGAAAATAAAGTTTCTACGATCTGATCGTGGAGGAGAATATTTGAGTTACGAGTTTGGTCTACATTTGAAACAATGCGGAATAGTTTCGCAACTCACGCCACCCGGAACACCACAGCGCAATGGTGTGTCCGAACGTCGTAATCGCACTTTACTAGATATGGTGCGATCTATGATGTCTCTTACAGATTTACCGCTATCGTTTTGGGGTTATGCTCTAGAGACGGCCGCATTCACGTTGAATAGAACACCGTCAAAATCCGTTGAGACGACACCTTATGAACTGTGGTTTAGCAAGAAACCAAAGTTGTCGTTTCTTAAAGTTTGGGGCTGCGATGCTTATGTGAAAAAGCTTCAACCTGATAAGCTCGAACCCAAATCGGAAAAATGTGTCTTCATAGGATACCCAAAGGAGACTGTTGGGTACACCTTCTATCACAGATCCGAAGGCAAGACATTTGTTGCTAAAAATGGATCCTTTCTAGAGAAGGAGTTTCTCTCGAAAGAAGTGAGTGGGAGGAAAGTAGAACTTGATGAGGTAACTGTACCTGCTCCCTTATTGGAAAGTAGTTCATCACAGCAACCGGTTTCTGTGACATCTACACCACTCAGAAAAGAAGTTAATGATGATGATCATGAAACTACAGATCAAGTTACTACAGAACCTCGTAGATCAACGAGAGTGAGATCCGCACCAGAGTGGTACGGCAATCCTATTCTGGAAATCATGCTACTAGATCATGACGAACCTACGAACTATGAAGAAGCGATGGTGAGCCCAGATTCCGCAAAATGGCTGGAAGCCAGGAAATCTGAGATGGGATCCATGTATGAAAACAAAGTATGGACTTTGGTTGACTTGCCCAAGGGTCGGCAAGCAATAGAGAACAAGTGGATCTTTAAGAAGAAGACAGACGCTGACGGTAATGTTACTGTCTACAAAGCTCGACTTGTCGCAAAAGGGTTTCGACAAGTTCGAGGGATTGACTACGATGAGACCTTCTCACCCGTAGCGATGCTTAAGTCTGTCCGAATCATGTTAGCAATTACTGCATTTTATGACTATGAAATTTGGCAAATGGATGTAAAGACTGCATTCCTGAATGGGTTTCTGGAAGAAGAGTTGTATATGATGCAACCAGAAGGTTTTATCGATCCAAAGGGAGCTAACAAAGTGTGCAAGCTCCAGCGATCCATTTATGGACTGGTGCAAGCATCTCGGAGTTGGAATAAACGCTTTGATAGTGTGATCAAAGCATTTGGGTTTATACTGACTTTTGGAGAAGCCTGTATTTACAAGAAAGTGAGTGGGAGCTCTATAGCATTTCTGATATTATATGTAGATGACATATTACTGATTGGAAATGATATAGAATTTCTGAATAGCATAAAGGGATAATTGAATAAGAGTTTTTCAATGAAAGACCTCGGTGAAGCTGCTTACATATTGGGCATTAAGATCTATAGAGATAGATCATGATGCTTAATTGGACTTTCACAAAGCACATACCTTGACAAGATTTTGAAGAAGTTCAAAATGGTTCAAGCAAAGAAAGGGTTCTTACCTGTATTGCAAGGTGTGAAGTTGAGTAAGACTCAAAGCCCGACCACTGAAGAAGATAGAGAGAAGATGAAAGATGTTCCCTATGCTTCAGCCATAGGCTCTATCATGTATGTAATGCTGTGTACCAGACCTGATGTGTGCCTTGCTATAAGTTTAGCAGGGAGGTACCAAAGTAATCCAGGAGTGGATCACTGGACAGCGGTCAAGAATATCCTGAAGTACCTGAAAAGGACTAAGGAAATGTTTCTCGTGTATGGAGGTGACAAAGAGCTCATCGTAAAGGGTTACGTTGATGCAAGCTTTGACACTGATCCGGACGATTCGAAATTGCAAACCGGATACGTATTTACATTAAACGGTGGAGCTGTCAGTTGGTGCAGTTCTAAACAAAGCGTCGTAGCGGGATCTACATGTGAAGCGGAGTACATAGCTGCTTCGGAAGCAGCAAATGAAGGATTCTGGATGAAGGAGTTCATATCCGATCTAGGTGTCATACCTAGTGCATCGGGTCCAATGAAAATCTTTTTGTGACAATACTGGAGCAATTGCCTTGGCGAAGGAATCCAGATTTCACAAGAGAACCAAGCACATCAAGAGACGCTTCAATTCCATCCGGGACTTGGTCCAAGTGGGAGACATAGAGATTTGCAAGATACATACGGATCTGAATGTAGCAGACCCGTTGACTAAACCTCTTCCACGGGCAAAACATGATCAGCACCAAGACTCCATGGGTGTTAGAATCATTACTGTGTAATCTAGATTATTGACTCTAGTGCAAGTGGGAGACTGAAGGAAATATGCCCTAGAGGCAATAATAAAGTTATTATTTATTTCCTTACATATCATGATAAATGTTTATTATTCATGCTAGAATTGTATTAACCGGAAACATAATACATGTGTGGATATATAGACATACAGAGTGTCACTAGTATGCCTCTACTTGACTAGCTTATTAATCAAAGATGGTTAAGTTTCCTAACCATAGACAAAGGATTTGTCATTTGATTAACAAGGTCACATCATTAGTTGAATGATCTGATTGACATGACCCATTCCATTAGCTTAGCAACCGATCGTTTAGTATGCTGCTATTGCTTTTATCCATGACTTATACATGTTCCTATGACTATGAGATTATGCAACTCCCGTTTACCGTAGGAACACTTTGTGTGCTACCAAACGTCACAACGTAACTGGGTGATTATAAAGGTGCTCTACAGGTATCTCCGAAAGTATTTGTTGGGTTGGCGTATTTCGAGATTAGGATTTGTCACTCCGAATGTCGGAGAGGTATCTCAGGGCCTTCTCGGCAATGCACATCACATAAGCCTTGCAAGCATTGCAACCAATGAGTTGGTTGCAGGATGATGTATTACGGAACGAGTAAAGAGACTTGCCGGTAACGAGATTGAACTAGGTATTGGATACCGACGATCGAATCTCGGGCAAGTAACATACCAATGACAAAGGGAACAACGTATGTTGTTATGCGGTCTGACCGATAAAGATCTTCGTAGAATATGTAGGAGCCAATATGGGCATCCAGGTCCCGCTATTGGTTATTGACCGGAGAGGTGTCTCGGTCATGTCTACATTGTTCTCGAACCGTAGGGTCCGCACGCTTAAGGTTACGATGACAGTTATTATGAGTTTATGCATTTTGATGTACCGAAGGAGTTCGGAGTCCCGGATGTGATCACGGACATGACGAGGAGTCTCGGAATGGTCGAGACGTAAAGATTGATATATTGGACGGCTATGTTCGGACATCGGAATGGTTCCGAGTGGTTTCGGATAATACCGGAGTGCCGGAGGGGTTACCGGAACCCCCCGGGGAAGTATGGGCCTTATTGGGCCGCGAGGGGAGAGAGAGGGCCGCGCCAGGAGGTGGCGCGCCCCCCCATGGGCAGTCCGAATTGGACAAGGAGGGGGGGCGCGGCCCCCCTTTCCCTCTCCCTCTCCCTCTCTTTCCTTCCCCCTTCCTCCCTCCTAGTTGGACTTGGAAACGGGAGTCCTACTCCTACTAGGAGGAGGACTCCCCCCTCCCTTGGCGCGCCTCTAGGGCCGGCCGGCCCTCCCCCTTGCTCCTTTATATACGGGGGCAGGGGGGCACCCTAGAACACACAAGTTGATCCTTGAGATCGTTCCTTAGCCGTGTGCGGTGCCCCCCTCCACCATATTCCACCTCGGTCATATTGTCGCAGTGTTTAGGCGAAGCCCTACGTCGGTAGTTCATCAAGATCGTCACCACGCCGTCGTGCTGACGGAACTCATCCCCGGAGGTTTTGCTGGATCGAGACCCGGGGACGTCATCGAGCTGTACGTGTGTCAAGAACTCGGAGGCGCCGGAGTAACGGCGCTTGGATCGGTCGGATCGCGAGGAGGACGTACGACTACTTCCTCTACGTTGTGTCAACGCTTCCGCTTCGGTCTACGAGGGTACGTAGACAACACTCTCCCCTCTCGTTGCTATGCATCATCATGATCTTGCGTGTGCGTATGAAAATTTTGAAATTACTACGTTCCCCAACAGATTTTACTTATTATAATAGCAATTGACATGTGTCGACCTACCATAGTATCTACTACCGTTGACTCTTTCGGATTCCTCGTACGGGTTACTTGTAGTCAACTCGCTGAGGAGGAGGGTTGTCATGATGGATCCATCCTTCAACACGTTTGATCCTGAAGAGAGCACTCATAAAATATTGATGAGGGAGGAAATAACATTGCTGAAGGAAGAATTCAATAATGTGTTGCAGACTAGGATCCCTGGCTGGAATACCCAAATCATGGATTGGGAACAAGATACCATGTCCTGTGGTGCTCGTCGGTAATCTACTAAATTGATCGCATACATAAGATGCAAACCATTATAATGTTAAATATTTATTTTTTGTGTCGTAGCAAACACTCTGGCTTCTTTGTCCTATAGGAGATTGGTTGTTGGGGATATTACTATTGGGCGTAAACCAGCCAGGAGAGGCCGGGTTAACTTCATTAGTAGTTGATTCTGCTTGAAGCCCATGAAGACAGATGAGGATGCTATGTAAGGCCCAGGGCCCAGAACCGATTTAAGGCCTGTAGATATAAACTGGCTTTTGGTATGTAACTTGTATTGTAAGATAGAAAGAGTGGAGACCGAACCGGACACGCTTATGAGACGGCCTCGAGACTCTGTAAACCGACGGGCGCCACCCATGTATATAAGTGGACGACCCGGCGGCTGTTCAGGACGACAGACAACAACTCGAGACTCAGGCAAAGCGTATTCGCTCCCTGGTCATCGAAACCCCATCAATTCCATCAAAACTAGACCTAGGCTTTTACGTTCATCGTAAGGGGCCGAACTAGTATAAAACTCTCTTGCGTCCCTGGTCCGCTTTAACCCTTTTAAGCTAACCCGTGGCGATGGCTCCATGACTAAGTCCTTTCATGAGGACATCTGCCGTGACAAAACCACGGCACTTGGCGCCCACCGTGGGGCTATCGCACAATGGTTTCAAGATCTTGGAGGGAAACTTTGAAGGACTCAAGGGTTACGCTGTGGGCCGGATGACCAAGAGTCGTCGCGGCAAGCTCTATATCGATGATGCAGGATGGGGCCCGAGGCCGGCTCAATTGAGTACGGGTACCGGGTGCCCTTTGGTGGCATACACGTCTTCATCGGCAAGATCGGCGAACCGGGCCCTGAGCCGGATATCTACACAGACCTCGTCGAAATGGCTCAGCGTGCGCGATCTGCCCAGGTTAAGCCCGCCATGAAGCATGCCTTCGTCGGAGTCATCAATGGAGGGGAATACGAGGACAGATCGGAATCTGGTAGCGAGACCGTCGTTTATTCCAGCGACGAGTCATCGACCGGAGAGATCGAGTCGTTATATCAGCTACAAGATGGCCGGATTGGAGGCGGTTCCGGTGGAGACAGTATTCTGGACCCCTCTGATCTGCCCAACCGGGTTGGAATCTTCATGGCCGGTACACAGCTGGCGATCCACTCTTCGACCGCAGCAGCGATGATTTCCGGATCAGTATCGGTGACGGCAGCCAGGGCAGGAGGCCCTGTGCGACCGCCAGCTCAAGTCTATCTGATTTATTTGATGCATTGGCAACGCTGATGGCAGAGCCCAATCCGGCGGATCAGGATGCCCACAATGTGGAAATCGCAAAAATAAAGGATCAGATCACTCAGGCCAAGGCCGATTTGGCGACTGAGGATGCCAGGATGACCGTGGAGCGGGCCGCTTTGGACGCGCAGGCTTATCGGCTTATGCTGGATCAGAATGCATCGCACGAAGTCCTGAAGAGAAGGCACCGATCTCGCCTACCTCTGGTTTACGATGCTAGGTACCTCTTTAACACCCCGGGAGCGGAGACCAGTAACCCGCCGGTGGAGGCACCTGGAGTGGGCGCGCCGGTTCAGCCACGTTTGATGGATCCGCCTCATCAGAACAACATTGTGATGCAGCCTGTCTCAACACCACCGGGTCATTACTCTACTCCAATGAACAATCTCGTCGCTGCCGCTTCACGGCTGGAGGCTATCCCAATTGAAGGTGATTCTCCGGCGACGACAACGATGCTACGATGGAGATCAAGGTGTCGCGCCGGTGACGATGGTGATCATGATGGTGCTGCAGAGATGGAGATCACGAAGCACAAGATGATGATGACCATATCATATCACTTATATTGATTTGCATGTGATGTTTATCTTTTATGCATCTTATCTTGCTTTGATTGACGGTAGCATTATAAGATGATCTCTCACTAAATTATCAAGAAGTGTTCTCCCCGAGTATGCACCGTTGCCAAAGTTCGTCGTGCCCAGACACCACGTGATGATCGGGTGTGATAAGCTCTATGTCCATCTACAACGGGTGCAAGCCAGTTTTGCACACGCGGAATACCCGGGTTATACTTGACGAGCCTAGCATATGCAGATATGGCCTCGGAACACGGAGACCGAAAGGTCGAGCGTGAATCATATAGTAGATATGATCAACATGATGATGTTCACCACTGAGAAATAATCCATTTCACGTGATGATCGGTTATGGATTAGTTTTGATTTGGATCACGTGATCACTTAGATGATTAGAGGGATCTCTATCTAAGTGGGAGTTCTTAAGTAATATGATTAATTGAACTTAAATTTATCATGAACTTAGTCCCTGATAGTATCTTGCTTGTTTATGTTAATTGTAGATAGATGGCTCGTGCTGTTGTTCCGTTGAATTTTAATGCGTTCCTTGAGAAAGCAAAGTTGAAAGATGATGGTAGCAATTACATGGACTGGGTCCGTAACTTGAGGATTATCCTCATTGCTGCACAGAAGAGTTACGTCCTGGATGTACCGCTAGGTGCCAGGCCTGCTGCTGGAGCAACACCAGATGTTATGAACGTCTGGCAGAGCAAAGCTGATGACTACTCGATAGTTCAGAGTGCCATGCTTTACGGCTTAGAACCGGGACTTCAACGATGGTTTGAGAACCATGGAGCATATGAGATGTTCCAGGAGTTGAAGTTGATATTCAAACAGAATGCCCGGATTGAGAGATATGAGGTCTCCAATAAGTTTTATAGCTGCAAGATGGAAGAGAATGGTTCTGTCAGTGAGCATATACTCAAGATGTCTGGGTATTATAATCACTTGAATCAGCTAGGAGTCAATCTTCCGGATGATTGCGTCATTGACAGAATTCTCCAATCACTACCACCAAGCTACAAAGGCTTCGTGATGAACTATAATATGCAAGGGATAGATAAGTCTATCACCGAGCTCTTCGCAATGCTAAAGGCTGCGGAGGTAGAAATCAAGAAGGAGCATCAAGTGTTGATGGTCAATAAGACCACTAGTTTCAAGAAAAAGGGCAAAGGGAAGAAGAAGGGGAACTTCAAAAAGAACAGCAAACAAGTTGCTGCTCAAGAGAAGAAACCCAAGTCTGGACCTAAGCCTGAAACTGAGTGCTTCTACTGCAAGCAGACTGGTCACTGGAAGCGGAACTGCCCCAAGTATTTGGCGGATAAGAAGGATGGCAAGGTGAACAAAGGTATATGTGATATACATGTTATTGATGTGTACCTTACTAGAGCTCGCAGTAGCACCTGGGTATTTGATACTGGTTCTGTTGCTAATATTTGCAACTCGAAACAGGGACTACGGATTAAGCGAACACTGGCAAAGGACGAGGTGACGATGCGCGTAGGAAACGGTTCCAAAGTCGATGTGATCGCAGTCGGCGCGCTACCTCTACATCTACCTTCGGGATTAGTATTAGACGTAAATAATTGTTATTTGGTGCCATCGTTGAGCATGAACATTATATCTGGATCTTGTTTGATGCGAGACAGTTATTCATTTAAATCAGAGAATAATGGTTGTTCTATTTATATGAGTAATATCTTTATGGTCATGCACCCTTGAAGAGTGGTCTATTTTTAATGAATCTCGATAGTAGTGATACACATATTCATAATGTTGAAGCCAAAAGATGCAGAGTTGATAATGATAGTGCAACTTATTTGTGGCACTGCCGTTTAGGTCATATCGGTATAAAGCGCATGAAGAAACTCCATACTGATGGACTTTTGGAGTCACTTGATTATGAATCACTTGGCACTTGCGAACCGTGCCTCATGGGCAAGATGACTAAAACACCATTCTCCGGTACTATGGAGAGAGTAAAAGATTTATTGGAAATCATACATACAGATGTATGTGGTCCAATGAATGTTGAGGCTCGTGGCGGATATCGTTATTTTCTCACCTTCACAGATGATTTAAGCAGATATGGGTATATCTACTTAATGAAACACAAGTCTGAAACATTTGAAAAGTTCAAAGAATTTCAGAGTGAAGTTGAAAATCATCGTAACAAGAAAATAAAGTTTCTACGATCTGATCGTGGAGGAGAATATTTGAGTTACGAGTTTGGTCTACATTTGAAACAATGCGGAATAGTTTCGCAACTCACGCCACCCGGAACACCACAGCGCAATGGTGTGTCCGAACGTCGTAATCGCACTTTACTAGATATGGTGCGATCTATGATGTCTCTTACAGATTTACCGCTATCGTTTTGGGGTTATGCTCTAGAGACGGCCGCATTCACGTTGAATAGAACACCGTCAAAATCCGTTGAGACGACACCTTATGAACTGTGGTTTAGCAAGAAACCAAAGTTGTCGTTTCTTAAAGTTTGGGGCTGCGATGCTTATGTGAAAAAGCTTCAACCTGATAAGCTCGAACCCAAATCGGAAAAATGTGTCTTCATAGGATACCCAAAGGAGACTGTTGGGTACACCTTCTATCACAGATCCGAAGGCAAGACATTTGTTGCTAAAAATGGATCCTTTCTAGAGAAGGAGTTTCTCTCGAAAGAAGTGAGTGGGAGGAAAGTAGAACTTGATGAGGTAACTGTACCTGCTCCCTTATTGGAAAGTAGTTCATCACAGCAACCGGTTTCTGTGACATCTACACCACTCAGAAAAGAAGTTAATGATGATGATCATGAAACTACAGATCAAGTTACTACAGAACCTCGTAGATCAACGAGAGTGAGATCCGCACCAGAGTGGTACGGCAATCCTATTCTGGAAATCATGCTACTAGATCATGACGAACCTACGAACTATGAAGAAGCGATGGTGAGCCCAGATTCCGCAAAATGGCTGGAAGCCAGGAAATCTGAGATGGGATCCATGTATGAAAACAAAGTATGGACTTTGGTTGACTTGCCCAAGGGTCGGCAAGCAATAGAGAACAAGTGGATCTTTAAGAAGAAGACAGACGCTGACGGTAATGTTACTGTCTACAAAGCTCGACTTGTCGCAAAAGGGTTTCGACAAGTTCGAGGGATTGACTACGATGAGACCTTCTCACCCGTAGCGATGCTTAAGTCTGTCCGAATCATGTTAGCAATTACTGCATTTTATGACTATGAAATTTGGCAAATGGATGTAAAGACTGCATTCCTGAATGGGTTTCTGGAAGAAGAGTTGTATATGATGCAACCAGAAGGTTTTATCGATCCAAAGGGAGCTAACAAAGTGTGCAAGCTCCAGCGATCCATTTATGGACTGGTGCAAGCATCTCGGAGTTGGAATAAACGCTTTGATAGTGTGATCAAAGCATTTGGGTTTATACTGACTTTTGGAGAAGCCTGTATTTACAAGAAAGTGAGTGGGAGCTCTATAGCATTTCTGATATTATATGTAGATGACATATTACTGATTGGAAATGATATAGAATTTCTGAATAGCATAAAGGGATAATTGAATAAGAGTTTTTCAATGAAAGACCTCGGTGAAGCTGCTTACATATTGGGCATTAAGATCTATAGAGATAGATCATGATGCTTAATTGGACTTTCACAAAGCACATACCTTGACAAGATTTTGAAGAAGTTCAAAATGGTTCAAGCAAAGAAAGGGTTCTTACCTGTATTGCAAGGTGTGAAGTTGAGTAAGACTCAAAGCCCGACCACTGAAGAAGATAGAGAGAAGATGAAAGATGTTCCCTATGCTTCAGCCATAGGCTCTATCATGTATGTAATGCTGTGTACCAGACCTGATGTGTGCCTTGCTATAAGTTTAGCAGGGAGGTACCAAAGTAATCCAGGAGTGGATCACTGGACAGCGGTCAAGAATATCCTGAAGTACCTGAAAAGGACTAAGGAAATGTTTCTCGTGTATGGAGGTGACAAAGAGCTCATCGTAAAGGGTTACGTTGATGCAAGCTTTGACACTGATCCGGACGATTCGAAATTGCAAACCGGATACGTATTTACATTAAACGGTGGAGCTGTCAGTTGGTGCAGTTCTAAACAAAGCGTCGTAGCGGGATCTACATGTGAAGCGGAGTACATAGCTGCTTCGGAAGCAGCAAATGAAGGATTCTGGATGAAGGAGTTCATATCCGATCTAGGTGTCATACCTAGTGCATCGGGTCCAATGAAAATCTTTTTGTGACAATACTGGAGCAATTGCCTTGGCGAAGGAATCCAGATTTCACAAGAGAACCAAGCACATCAAGAGACGCTTCAATTCCATCCGGGACTTGGTCCAAGTGGGAGACATAGAGATTTGCAAGATACATACGGATCTGAATGTAGCAGACCCGTTGACTAAACCTCTTCCACGGGCAAAACATGATCAGCACCAAGACTCCATGGGTGTTAGAATCATTACTGTGTAATCTAGATTATTGACTCTAGTGCAAGTGGGAGACTGAAGGAAATATGCCCTAGAGGCAATAATAAAGTTATTATTTATTTCCTTACATATCATGATAAATGTTTATTATTCATGCTAGAATTGTATTAACCGGAAACATAATACATGTGTGGATATATAGACATACAGAGTGTCACTAGTATGCCTCTACTTGACTAGCTTATTAATCAAAGATGGTTAAGTTTCCTAACCATAGACAAAGGATTTGTCATTTGATTAACAAGGTCACATCATTAGTTGAATGATCTGATTGACATGACCCATTCCATTAGCTTAGCAACCGATCGTTTAGTATGCTGCTATTGCTTTTATCCATGACTTATACATGTTCCTATGACTATGAGATTATGCAACTCCCGTTTACCGTAGGAACACTTTGTGTGCTACCAAACGTCACAACGTAACTGGGTGATTATAAAGGTGCTCTACAGGTATCTCCGAAAGTATTTGTTGGGTTGGCGTATTTCGAGATTAGGATTTGTCACTCCGAATGTCGGAGAGGTATCTCAGGGCCTTCTCGGCAATGCACATCACATAAGCCTTGCAAGCATTGCAACCAATGAGTTGGTTGCAGGATGATGTATTACGGAACGAGTAAAGAGACTTGCCGGTAACGAGATTGAACTAGGTATTGGATACCGACGATCGAATCTCGGGCAAGTAACATACCAATGACAAAGGGAACAACGTATGTTGTTATGCGGTCTGACCGATAAAGATCTTCGTAGAATATGTAGGAGCCAATATGGGCATCCAGGTCCCGCTATTGGTTATTGACCGGAGAGGTGTCTCGGTCATGTCTACATTGTTCTCGAACCGTAGGGTCCGCACGCTTAAGGTTACGATGACAGTTATTATGAGTTTATGCATTTTGATGTACCGAAGGAGTTCGGAGTCCCGGATGTGATCACGGACATGACGAGGAGTCTCGGAATGGTCGAGACGTAAAGATTGATATATTGGACGGCTATGTTCGGACATCGGAATGGTTCCGAGTGGTTTCGGATAATACCGGAGTGCCGGAGGGGTTACCGGAACCCCCCGGGGAAGTATGGGCCTTATTGGGCCGCGAGGGGAGAGAGAGGGCCGCGCCAGGAGGTGGCGCGCCCCCCCATGGGCAGTCCGAATTGGACAAGGAGGGGGGGCGCGGCCCCCCTTTCCCTCTCCCTCTCCCTCTCTTTCCTTCCCCCTTCCTCCCTCCTAGTTGGACTTGGAAACGGGAGTCCTACTCCTACTAGGAGGAGGACTCCCCCCTCCCTTGGCGCGCCTCTAGGGCCGGCCGGCCCTCCCCCTTGCTCCTTTATATACGGGGGCAGGGGGGCACCCTAGAACACACAAGTTGATCCTTGAGATCGTTCCTTAGCCGTGTGCGGTGCCCCCCTCCACCATATTCCACCTCGGTCATATTGTCGCAGTGTTTAGGCGAAGCCCTACGTCGGTAGTTCATCAAGATCGTCACCACGCCGTCGTGCTGACGGAACTCATCCCCGGAGGTTTTGCTGGATCGAGACCCGGGGACGTCATCGAGCTGTACGTGTGTCAAGAACTCGGAGGCGCCGGAGTAACGGCGCTTGGATCGGTCGGATCGCGAGGAGGACGTACGACTACTTCCTCTACGTTGTGTCAACGCTTCCGCTTCGGTCTACGAGGGTACGTAGACAACACTCTCCCCTCTCGTTGCTATGCATCATCATGATCTTGCGTGTGCGTATGAAAATTTTGAAATTACTACGTTCCCCAACAGATTTTACTTATTATAATAGCAATTGACATGTGTCGACCTACCATAGTATCTACTACCGTTGACTCTTTCGGATTCCTCGTACGGGTTACTTGTAGTCAACTCCCTGAGGAGGAGGGTTGTCATGATGGATCCATCCTTCAACACGTTTGATCCTGAAGAGAGCACTCATAAAATATTGATGAGGGAGGAAATAACATTGCTGAAGGAAGAATTCAATAATGTGTTGCAGACTAGGATCCCTGGCTGGAATACCCAAATCATGGATTGGGAACAAGATACCATGTCCTGTGGTGCTCGTCGGTAATCTACTAAATTGATCGCATACATAAGATGCAAACCATTATAATGTTAAATATTTATTTTTTGTGTCGTAGCAAACACTCTGGCTTCTTTGTCCTATAGGAGATTGGTTGTTGGGGATATTACTATTGGGCGTAAACCAGCCAGGAGAGGCCGGGTTAACTTCATTAGTAGTTGATTCTGCTTGAAGCCCATGAAGACAGATGAGGATGCTATGTAAGGCCCAGGGCCCAGAACCGATTTAAGGCCTGTAGATATAAACTGGCTTTTGGTATGTAACTTGTATTGTAAGATAGAAAGAGTGGAGACCGAACCGGACACGCTTATGAGACGGCCTCGAGACTCTGTAAACCGACGGGCGCCACCCATGTATATAAGTGGACGACCCGGCGGCTGTTCAGGACGACAGACAACAACTCGAGACTCAGGCAAAGCGTATTCGCTCCCTGGTCATCGAAACCCCATCAATTCCATCAAAACTAGACCTAGGCTTTTACGTTCATCGTAAGGGGCCGAACTAGTATAAAACTCTCTTGCGTCCCTGGTCCGCTTTAACCCTTTTAAGCTAACCCGTGGCGATGGCTCCATGACTAAGTCCTTTCATGAGGACATCTGCCGTGACAAAACCACGGCACTTGGCGCCCACCGTGGGGCTATCGCACAATGGTTTCAAGATCTTGGAGGGAAACTTCGAAGGACTCAAGGGTTACGCTGTGGGCCGGATGACCAAGAGTCGTCGCGGCAAGCTCTATATCGATGATGCAGGATGGGGCCCGAGGCCGGCTCAATTGAGTACGGGTACCGGGTGCCCTTTGGTGGCATACACGTCTTCATCGGCAAGATCGGCGAACCGGGCCCTGAGCCGGATATCTACACAGACCTCGTCGAAATGGCTCAGCGTGCGCGATCTGCCCAGGTTAAGCCCGCCATGAAGCATGCCTTCGTCGGAGTCATCAATGGAGGGGAATACGAGGACAGATCGGAATCTGGTAGCGAGACCGTCGTTTATTCCAGCGACGAGTCATCGACCGGAGAGATCGAGTCGTTATATCAGCTACAAGATGGCCGGATTGGAGGCGGTTCCGGTGGAGACAGTATTCTGGACCCCTCTGATCTGCCCAACCGGGTTGGAATCTTCATGGCCGGTACACAGCTGGCGATCCACTCTTCGACCGCAGCAGCGATGATTTCCGGATCAGTATCGGTGACGGCAGCCAGGGCAGGAGGCCCTGTGCGACCGCCAGCTCAAGTCTATCTGATTTATTTGATGCATTGGCAACGCTGATGGCAGAGCCCAATCCGGCGGATCAGGATGCCCACAATGTGGAAATCGCAAAAATAAAGGATCAGATCACTCAGGCCAAGGCCGATTTGGCGACTGAGGATGCCAGGATGACCGTGGAGCGGGCCGCTTTGGACGCGCAGGCTTATCGGCTTATGCTGGATCAGAATGCATCGCACGAAGTCCTGAAGAGAAGGCACCGATCTCGCCTACCTCTGGTTTACGATGCTAGGTACCTCTTTAACACCCCGGGAGCGGAGACCAGTAACCCGCCGGTGGAGGCACCTGGAGTGGGCGCGCCGGTTCAGTCACGTTTGATGGATCCGCCTCATCAGAACAACATTGTGATGCAGCCTGTCTCAACACCACCGGGTCATTACTCTACTCCAATGAACAATCTCGTCGCTGCCGCTTCACGGCTGGAGGCTATCCCAATTGAAGGTGATTCTCCGGCGGCGGTCGAAACGCGTCGGGTTAAAGAGCTCCTTCGAACAGCCTTGGCCCAACAGGAGGCTTACTCATATAGTCATGATCGGATTCATTCCACCCCCGCCCGAGCCGGAGTTACAGCAGGCGTATGGATGAACCGGCCGTGTCAAGTAATGCGTGAAACCGTTAACCGCCCCGTGGCAACAACCCGGCAGGGGGAGCTGGCGACACTCAGGAAGTGGTGGACCGGGCTTGTGCACACAGAGAGGCCGAGTTAGCAGTGCAGCATGAAGCCCGTCATCTTACTCTGGTTCGACCAACCACGTCAACGGAGCTAGGGGTTACCTCTAGTTCTTTGGGGGTGCCGTGTCTCGTTCCAGCGTTGCGCAACGTGCGCCTGCCCAAGGATTTCAAGGGCCCGCGCAAGGTGCCGAACTACACCACCGATTTATCTCCAGAGATATGGGTTGAAAGCTATGAGATGGCCATGGAGATGCTAGATGTGGATGATGCAGCCTGTGCGAAGTACTTCACCATAATGCCAGAAGGAACGGCTCGTACTTGGTTAAAGAGTCTACCGGCTAACTCTATCCGATCATGGGCCGAGTTGAGAGCCCGGTTTATCCAGAATTTCAAAGATACCTGCAAGCAGCCCATGTCGATCGTGGACTTAGCTGTTTGTGTCCAGGAGGAAGGAGAGTCAACAACCCGGTGGGTGCGCCGGGTCTCGGAAATTTTGCATTCGTCAGATCGCATCAACGCTGACACCGCGGTGCTAACATTGGAAGGCAATTGCTGGTTTGAACCTCTGAAGTTGAAGTTGGGACGGTTGAAACGCCATTGCAATGACATGGGAACCCTCATGGCCGCTTTAGTGAAGTATGCTGACTCTGATAGTACCAAGGATCCCGAGTCTGACGATGACAAGACAGGGAAGGGAAAGAAGAGCAGCAACACCAAGGGGCAAAATTTTCGCAATGATGTTGTCAATGGAAGATGAGTGTGATAAAATGTAAAATGTAGCCATGTGGTCTTTAAGAAAAATTGATACGATTAATGTCTGCTAGGTCGCTGTTCTAGGCCGTTCGATGCGCTCCGCTATGATGCTCATTTAGACACAGGGGATCCGTACAACAAGCAAATCTAAGACGTTTTTTGACTAGTGTGGTGTAAAAAAACATGTTACATCGTTTCGTAAAAAAAGGTCTTATATTATAGGATGGAGAGAATATTTTTTCTTAAATAAAGGCATGACATTAATTAAAAGAACTGAATAACCCCTACAAGGAGCATATTACACCGAACACCTACCACTCAACCCACGCAAGGAGAGGCCACGTGGAGGGCCCCGCGTCTAGCAAATGTTGGGAGAGCCGACCGATGCTCCTCCACCTCGAAACCTTGCTGTCGACAATCAACATCAATCAGAACCTGTAGTTGGACACCGGTGATGAAGATGATGACCAACAACCTAAAGGAGGATGAAAATGACTTCGTCAAGCGGCCTGTTGACACAAAGGATTGGTAGATCGCCGACGCCAAGGATCATGTATAATAGCATGCGCCGGAGAGGAATAAGCCCCTTGGATTGGTTGTGACCTCCCTGTAGAAGCTGAAGCAACATTGAAGACCTGCTTGCTGAGGATCTGTGTCCAAAGACCACAAAGTGGGCCTCCAGTTAAGGAGCTTGAGATGTAGTATGATCCAACTCAAGTGAAAAGAATCGCTACCTTCCATGAAAGAAGAAAGAATATGCCGCGATTCCAAAGGAGCTTGTTATTTCATATTCATAGAAACCATAAGTGAAGCACAAGATCTGCAGAAAACGATTTGTGTGTCTCCATAGATCGGATGGGGATAAAGTAGTAGGAGATTAAGGGAAAGGGAAAAGGGCACTGATCTAGTAAGATCCCAGGCACAACCCTTCGTCGACGACTTGGCACCACCATGGTGCCAATAATCAAATGGGGAGAAAAAGACTGGGAAATCACTAGGTGAGAAGGGAGGTTATTTAGCAGGGCATCTCTAGGACGAACCGAGCCAAAGCCGTCGACAAGGAAGGCCGCGGCGAAGACCAAGCTGAGGACGACCAAGAGAGGAGCTCGACTATGCCTCCACCCCGTCGAGCAACACCCAAATCTAGCCACATAGGACGCAAACATAGTAAGAAAGGAACCTACAACTAATGCACAGGAGCGCCCCTTCTCACCTCACTAGCTGGCGGGGCCGCCAGGTCTGGTTTAGAGAGGGGCCTTTCCCTATTTTTCCCATCCGTGTAGTAGACCACCATAGATAAAATAAACGTTCTACTAAAAAGAAGATAAAATAAACATTATCATAGTTCCTAGAGTGAATTCAAAGTAAGAATGGGGAACATCTTACAACACATTTGGTTCGCCGAAAAACTTGCGGCTTCTTATTACAGCGGTTTGCAAAACTGTAGCTAGCGTTTGTTCCATACAGCACTTTCCGATATAGCGATTCATAATCAAAACAGCTAGACTCGGAGGTGATGAGAAAATCAGGACTTGGCCGCACCAACCGAACAAAGAACGTATTGCAAAAAATTAATCAGAAGCGGCGTGTCTGGCAAACCGAATGCGTTACTTTGGCCGAACCAAACACGTCATTAGTAGATGAGGGCATCAAATAGCTTGTTATCTGTTTGTTGATGTGCATTCCGTGAGAACAAGCGCAAAAATGTTAGCTGACTCATACTAGGTAGGTTTGGAAATACACTTTTATCTAAATTATTACCACTGTTGCATCTGTAGTCCAACGGTTAGGATAATTGCCTTCCAAGCAATAGACCCGGGTTCGACTCCCGGCAGACGCAATTTTTTCAAAGGTGCTGGCACTTACTTGTACCATGACAGTGATTTTTTGTTATACATGGAAAGTTTTATATTATACATGGACACTGGAGGAGCTACGCATGGATGGCTGGATGCATGCTCTGCATCGTCTGCAAATCGTCCAGAATGTGTCATCTTTGTAGCCCATATTTAATTGTCCGTGTGTTACAATTTTCTTTGTTTTTACATCATTGGTTGATGTAGATCCGTCCTCTAATACATCCAACCGACCATTAGAACTAAGGAACACCAACATTACCGACATCTCGGAAAAGTTCAACTAAAGGAGTCCAGAACCCACCATAAAAAAATACTCTCTCCGTTCACTAATATAAGATGTTTTGCATATTTTAATATGGACTACATACAGACTGAAATAAGCCAACAAATACACTAAAATATGTCTATATACATCCGACTCAGAAAAACGTTAGAACATCTTATAATAGTGAACGGATGAAGTCCTAAATTTTCATTTTACATGGCAAGGTACGTAGATATGTAGAGTCACCGGGTCACAGTCATCCTTATGTTTCAGGTGGATTTCAGCCCTATCCAGCCGGTGCTTAACCTCTAAATTAACAACCATGAACTGCATCATCAGATATTTATCTTTAATTCAACAGAATGACTGAATCATTAAGAAGATGTACTTGAGGGGACATGGAGTATGTGAGCTCGAGCTCACATGCACCCTCTGCTACCCGCGCAACCGCCTCCACTCTGTGTGCACGCAGATCCTCACCGTGGCCTTCTGCCGCGTCGCCGGAGCCGCGCCAACACCCAAGGCCGTAGCACGGGCGGCCCCGTCTTCAAACACAGCGGCCTCCATCTCCTTCCCGCCTCTCATCTCCGCCGCGGTCTCCGGGAGCAGCACCTCCGCAGCGATCTCCGAGTAAGCCGCCGGTGCAGCGACCCCGCACGAGCTCCTCGCCGTGGTGCTCGCGCTCCGGGAGAAGCACCTGCTCGCGCCGAGCTCACGCCGCCACGGCCCCTGCTTGCGCTGGAGCTGGCCCCGCGCTGCCTTTGCTTGCGCCGATGCGGGCCGATGGTGTAGCTCCAAGCACGACGCCCTCCCTCCTCCGCCGCAGCAGCTCAAACCCCAGCAGCCACGAGCGCCTTCCCTTGTCGTCGGCCCAATCCCCTGCCGGGCGCCGTTCCCCTCCCCCTCCCCTCCTCCGGCGACCTCCCTCTTTCACTCGTGTGGATGACAAGAAAGTGATGACAAGTGGATAAGAAGGGGAAAGAGGGTGAAGGCGGTGAGCTAAAAAATGCGTTCAGGCGGATGGCATAGCGCCCGCACGAGCCAGTTAGATGACGTGTTGACGGGTTCTGCTTTAAGATCTGTGATCCCCATCGGATGGTTACAACAACGTCAGAACGAAGTGCCTTCGTGCCACACGTGTGAGCGTTAGTATTTTCGTTAAAAAAAAAGATGATTTTAGACACAATATGCATCCGGACGGATGGGGTAGCTTAAAATAAAGTACATTGGGATTGGGCTCCTGGAAATCATTAAGGATCCAAGATTCCATGTATACGTAGTGTTTGTCTCGCTGAATAATATTAGCAAGGATGTCGAGATTAAAGAACGCATATCTGGTGCGGTTGCAAATCTTTGCATTCCAATTTAAAATATATCCCAGTCTCTCGCTATTTATAAACTTGCAGTCCTTGTACGTCTCACACATTTGGATTACAACTATTTCTCCGTTTCTTTCTAGGGCTCCAACTATTTCTTACCGGAACCTTACACGCGACTAGAACTGAGTTTGTCCAGCAAGAGATTTGCCAATATGAGAGGGAGCAGCCCAGTGCAGGGGACGATGATATTCTTCATCGGATGCCTTGTCGCGTGTGCACAGTGTAAGTACTACTGCATGCATCATCGCCGTCATTAGCATCTCGTGTTAATTTCTTGCAATTAACTTTTCGGAACATACATAACATATAGAGTACGTCTGAGGTACTGCATACTGATGTTAACTATAATATGTAGGTGGTCTTGATAATAAGCAAATGGTGGTCAACCAAGATGGTCATGCGGCGAACACAAGTAGCAACGCTACCATCGTCAAGTCGACGTCTGCAGGCGAGAGCAAGGTAACCTTGCAATTTTGCATCCGCCGTTTCTTTTGTCATTTGTCAGATGGGTACCATGGTACGTGCTACTGCTGCCAGCTTAATAGTGACCGGTGTTTTACGAGGCCTAGACCACTGCCCTATCTGCAACCCTGAATGCCCACCTTCATTGGGGCCTAAGGGATAGAATTCCATATGCTCGATTAATTTGTTCGTCTGTAATAAAAGGCGCCTTATTTGGTTTGGGCAATTGGGTTCCAACCATGTTTCTATGGAGATTCAGCAAGGCAGAATTTGATGAAAGGAATCCCCAGTAATTTGTTGTCTTGCATATTTAAAATGATAAAATCCTTTGGCCGTAGTGCTTTGGTATGGTCTACCCTTGACAGTCGCAATCCCGCCTTTAATTTAGGGCAATTCCCAATCAATGGTGCCACGTGCTGTTAATTTCTTCCCTTGCGTCCTCATGACAGCCGCAATCCCGCCCTTTGATTATGGTGATTCCCGGCCCGTCAATTGTGTCATGTCTTCCTCGATAATTCTGAGATTAAATGCTCGATCGGTTAATTTCTTCCTCACCCACAAAAAATATATAATTCTTCCACCTCTTTTGTATTTCAATTTTTCGTAATTTTTGGAGGACCCGGACTTTGCATCTGATCCGAACGACTCGGTAGCCGCTTGATCAACATCGTGCACACGCCCTGCCGCTCGATTATTTTTCTTCTCCCGCGGCGACTCTTCATCGACGTTCCACCACATTGCTTGCCGCAGCCGCCAGGAGCCTAGGAGCACCCTCTCTGAATCCCACGCTTCGTCCCCGGTGCCCACCAATGAGCAGCTCCTCCGCCGCCTGTCCCTCCCCTCCCTCTTCCCATCTCATACGCCTGTCTCATATCTCACTGCAGCTCGAGGAAGATCCAACTCAGTCACCGTGGATAATGGAGCCGAGCTCGACCCAGGCCACCGCCGCGCTGCCGGAGCTTCCCACCACCGGATCCGACTCAGTCACCGTGGATAATGGATCACTCACTTACAAACATTGTGGTAACTTTTTGACCCGACAAACAAGTTGTTGAAAAACGTATCCTAGTTATTTTTGTGTAAAATAGCATGGTAATACAACATAGCTTAATATTTTGACATAAGGAAAAAGTTGTTGAAACCCATCGTCGGGGACTTTTTGTGTAAATAACATGGTAATATTCGCACCATAGATTTGATAACTTGCGTATGAACACCATGCTAACTTTGACCCCGGGGGTAATTGATTTTTTAAATGATAAGCCCGATAAATTCTATGTAAATCTCTACTCCTAGTGTCTCAGTACGTAAGTCATTCGTTCGCTTCGTTCGTTCCCACCGTCCCATCGATCTCCCCACCAGGCGATCCCTCCCCCCACCGATTTTTTTCCTCCCACCGAAAACGGAGACCGGTTTTGATTCATGCATCACAAGAACCAAGCCAAACGTTCCATCCCCTTCCATATAAAACAACAAACCTTCCATCCTTCCCTTTCATTTACGACACAGATCAAATCTAATCATACGGAATCATCCTTCCTTTCCAGTCAGGAGAAGCTTCCATAAACAACAGTTTAATCAAATATTTTATATGGATACCAGAAATGGCCATCGGGTATTTAGTGGGGTTGAACCCGACGAGATTGAAATCATAAGTCATACCGGTCTGTAGCATGCTGTTGAAGCGAATTGATTGGTTATTGTACGCAATCGCTTCCATCTTTGTTCCCTAATATTTTTTTATGAATCATAACAATAATGAGAAAACAAAACTGTTTATCAAACATGTATTTTAAAAACGTGAGCTATAGAAATGCGGAATATCAAGTAGTGATGATTAATGACTTACATGCTTATCGAGTAGTATGCACTGAAGGTACAAGTTTCCCATGTCATTCTCCTTGATTTGAGCCTTCCACATGACCCTAGCATGAACGATCCAGCAATTTTGATATATATGCTCCATTTGGACACGATGAAAAGTCAAGTTCCTGTGCGTAGAATAGAAAGAACGGATGAGGTAAATTACTGAGCGGTGATGGCAAACAGCCGTACAATGAGATTATTCTATCTTGCCTGTTCATCGGAGGGATGATGGGTTGACTCACGATAGGAACCCGCGGTGATGCCATCACCCTCTTAGAGGTGATCGATCCGTATGAGTTTACCATGGTCATGGAGGAGATGGCTTTTTCTCTATAAAAAGGTGGAGACAAAAATGGTGCTGCAGAAAGATGGAGACAAATCTGGTGTTGTGGGGCTTTTTTATAAGCATAGTGGGCGGCAGGAAAATGAACAATGGCTAAGATAATTTGTTTTCGGGCGGGCGGTGGGAAAAAGAAAAATGAAAAATGGTCAATAATTGGATCTTTAATATTCGGCAACCTATTGAAAATTGTGTATTTATCAATAAAACACACACCTCAAAATAGGTTCGTGATCAACCCAGCTGATTTGTGATTTGTGATTCACAATATATTTAATTAATGCAAATTTGTGATTTATGATCACTTGACTTATCAAAACGTAACTGATTTATCACATGCATATACAATCTCAAATTCTTGCCGTAATATATTAATTAGGGGAAATTGACTTTCTTCTTTGTGTATATTTTTAACCTTACTGATATTCTCATTAAGTTATTTTCCTTTTTCCCATTTATATTATGTGCACGTCTCGAACGACCAATTATTTAATGAGGCTAGCTTGGTTCTAGACGTGCAAAAAGTAATCTATCCGTAATGATTTCTGTTGGTTCACTTAAAAAAAACAGACCGCGTCTGTTTTTGTAAGTACTGCAACAAAACTTCAGTATGATATATACCACAGTAACTTAAACAACAATATTTTTTAAGCCAAACACTTGAAAGTATGCAGTACTAAGGCTACGCTTGGCAGCAAATAATTTTTTGAAGTTTTCAGAGAATACTCTAGTTTTTCTAGTGACCCACAGTTTTAAATACTTTGAAGTGTTTGGTGTCCAAAAAGACTGAAGTTCTATAAACCGTAGTATTTCCAAAACTGTGACATTTTCGTTGTATCTAAAAAGAGAGGTCCAACCTCTTCTTTTTCTAAAGGGAACACGAGAGAACGTCGTGGAGAGAGCTGCTTGCTACCTCCGATGTCTGAAAAATAATAATATGTTATATGTCTATCTTGGAACAATACCATGTATATTTTTGCTATCTAAATAGTTTGCGAGTAAGCACTTGTATCGCTGCTGCCATTGCTAAAACATGGCATGGGGCTGAGATAAAACATGCAACTTAAGACAATCTTATGTTCTTCTCAACGTGTAGTGATAAAAGAAAATGACAATAGCATGTTTGCTGGGATAAATAAAAGAAAACTGAAAATCACATTGTCATCAAGCATAAATAAGAGACAACAAGCAAATTAATAACCCTTCATTATTTGACTCTGAACGATTACATTGATAAATGCTCTTAAGGAGCAATGAAACAACCAACATACTAAGATATATAAATAACACTATAGACCTCCTCATGCTTGGTCCTTTGAAGGTGGTGGTGGCTTCTTGTCGCATGCTTGGATATGCTTCACGACCATCTCTATCAACTGATTTATTTGGTTAATCAAAGTCTGCACCAACATGCTAGTATGTTGTTGTGCCTGCAGAATCTCATAGTTGCTGGAACCCCAACCGTCTTTTCTCTCTGCATTTGACCCCGTGTCATGCTGGATATCCCAACCTGAGGGGACATGTGCACGAGGGATGTTTTGCACCTCACGACGTCGGATTAGGTTATCAAAGTGGTTTGTGGAAAGCATGGATGTGAATTGAATAGACAGGTTATGACTATGCATCTTTAGTTTCTTACACTTTGGTGCGGATCCCTCACCAACATAACGATATCGGTGTGGTTCTTCATCATCTTCCAGTTGACCAAGATCATCAGGGTGAAGCTGCGTCCTTTCTTCCTGATCTTGATGGTTATCCTCAGCCCCATCGATGGTTATCCCTCACTTTGGTGCTTACTTTGACATGTCGTCATCCAACAGTTCCTCTGGCTTCAGCATCGATGGGGCTGAGTATAACCATGAAGATCAGGAAGAAACGACGCAACTTCGTCCTGATGATCTTGGTCAACTGGAAGATGAGGAAGAACCGCACCAAGATCGTTATGTTGGTGAGGGATCCGCACCAAAGTGTAAGAAACTAAAGATGCATAGTCATAACTTGCCTATTCAATTCCCATGCATGCTTTTCACAAACCACTTTGATAACCTAATCCGACGTTGTGAGGTGCAAAACATCCTCGTGCACATGTCCCCTCAGACTGGGATATCCAGCGTGACACGGGGTCAAATGCAGAGAGGAAAGACGCTTGGGGTACCAGCAACTATGAGATTCTGCAGGCACAACAACATACTAGCATGTTGGTGCAGACTTTGATTAACCAAATAAATCAGTTGACGAAGATGGTCGTGAAGCATATCCAAGCATGCGACAAGAAGCCACCACCACCTTCAAAGGACCAAGCATGAGGACGTCTACAATGTTATTTATATATCTTAGTATGTTAGTTGTTTCATTGCTCCTTAAGAGAATTTGTCAATGTAATCGTTCAGAGTCAAATAATGAAGGGTTATTAATTTCTTGTTGTCTCTTATTTATGCTCGATGACAATGTGATTTTTAGTTTTCTTTTATTTATCCCAGCAAACATGCTATTGTCATTTTCTTTTATCACTACAAGTTGAGAAGAACAGAAGATTGTCTTAAGTTGCATGTTTGTTCTCAGCTCCATGCCATGTTTTAGCATTGGCAGCAGCGATACAAGTGCTTACTCGCAAACTATTTAGATAGCAAAAATAGACATGGTACTGTTACAAGATAGACATATGACATATTGTTATTTTTCAGACATATTTTTTTTCAAACATAGTAGGTAGCAAGCAGCTCTCTCCACAACATTCTCTCGCGTTCTCTTTAGAAAAAGAAGAGGTTGGACCTCTTTTTTTAGATACAACGAAAATGTCACAGTTTTGGAAATACTACGGTTTATAGAACTTCAGTCTTTTTGGACACCAAACACGTGAAAATATTTAAAACTGTGGGTCTCTAGAAAAACTTGAGTATTCTCCGAAAACTCCAAAAAATTCTTTGCTGCCAAGCGTAGCCTTAGTACTGCATACTTTCAAGTGTTTGGCTTAAAAACTATTGTTGTCTAAGTTACTGTGGTATATATCATACTGAAGTTCTGCCGCAGTACTTACCAAAACGGACGCGGTCAGTTTTTTTAAAGTGAACCAACAAAAATCATTGCGGATAGATTAATTTCTGCATGTCTCGAACCAAGCTAGCCTCGTTAAATAATTGATCGTTCGAGATGTGCACATAATATAAATGGGAAAAAGGGAAATAACTTAATGAGAATATCAGTAAGGTTAAAAATATCCTCAAACAAATTTGCATTAATTAAATATATTGTGAATCACAAATCACAAATCACCTGGGTTGATCATGGACCGATTTTGAGGTTTGTGTTTCCTTGATAAATATACAATTTTCAATAGGTTGCCGAATATTAAAGATCTGATTATTGGCCATTTTTCATTTTCCCGAAGCCCGCCTGAAAACAAATTTTCTTAGCCCTTTTTCATTTTCCCGCCGCCCACTATGCTTAAAAAAAAGCCCCACAGCACCATCTTTGTCTCCATCTTTCTGCAGCACCATTTTTGTCCATCTTTCTATAGAGGAAAAGCCATCTCCTCCACGACCATGGTAAACTCATACGGATCGATCACCTCTAAGAGGGTGATGGCATCGCCGCCGGTTCCTTCCGTTAGTCAGCCCATCATCCCTCCGATGAACATGCAAGATAGAATAATCACATTGTACGGCTGTTTGCCATCACCGCTCAGTAATTTACCTCATCCTTTTTTTCTATTCTACGCATAGGAACTTGACTTTTCATCGTGTCCAAATGGAGCATATATATCAAAATTGTTGGATCATTCATGCTAGGGTCCCGTGGAATGCACAAATCAAGGAGAATGGCATGGAAAACTTGTACCTTCAGTGCATACTACTCAATCATCATGTAAGTCATTTATCATCACTACTTAATAGCCCGCATTTTTATTGCCCACATTTTTAAAATACATGTTTGATAAACAGTTTTGTTTCCTCATTATAGTTATGATTCATAAAAAAAATTAGGGAACAAAGATGGAAGCGATTGCGTACAACAACCAAGCAATTCGCTTCAACAACATGCTACAGACCGGTATGACCTATGATTTCAATCTCGTCGGGTTCAACCCCATGGAAATACCCGATGGCCATTTCTGGCATCTAGCCATGGACTTTGTCGTCACACTACATGTTAGGACCGAGGTTATGATGTTGGCACAACGGATAACGTCGACAATTTCCCCCCGTGCTTCCCATGGTTTGAAATCATATTCTCGCTACGGGACAAAAGCATCACTGGTTCATAAACTTTAACTTTGGTCTTGCATTTTACTCCGTACAACTCAGTGCCTCATTGTGATTATATTTTTGGAGATGTGGTTTCTATTCTTGCCTATGTTTGTAGGATACAATATCAGTGGGGTTCAATATATAAACGCCACGTCCCTTACCTCGAGATTGGTCTCATGAACTTTAGGTAAGGGTCATTTACAATTTGCACGTTTCCGTATGCTTCTTTTTGTAGTTTTATTGTTGCAAGCATATACTAACATTTGTATTTGGTTGTAGACGGCAGCTAATTTTCTTATGTGTACGTGAAGAGCACGTTGGTCATCACTTCTACCATTTGCAATGCACTGATAATCCGTTTGAGAAGCTTGTTGTTACTTACATACAGGTAAACGAGAGGCAGCAATGCTTGCAAACTATGAGGGAGAGCACATTCTTCTTCTCTCCTAACATTAATGATGATGATCATCATCTACAAGGTAAGGGCTGCGTTCTATTTTAAATTTGTTGTCAATGTATTTTTTCTGTAATACTATGTCACTAAAACACTGATTTTATCGTAGATATCCAAGAAGCCAGCCTCATGACACTTAATGAAACGCGTTCATACATCAAGGATATTGTTCAAGCTAGGAACAATGGACGCTAGAATATCTGTGTACACAAGTGTGCAGTTTGTCTTAGATATACAAATGTATGAACGCTTTGCATGCAACATTCCGTTGCCAATTGTCATATTTTGAAGCGTCTTAGATATACAAATGTATGAACGCTTATCTCTTGTTGGTTTAATAATATGTCATATTCAATAAAAAAATCTATTTAAAACTGTCGTCACATTTCGTCGCCATATACTGTGAAGTCCTGAACTATATATTTGACTAATATATGTTTGATGATCAAACTGTCAAAAATGGACTTCAAATTGTAACGTGTCTACTATCATTCTCTCTACACGTATGAATCTCTTTTAGTGTAGGTTCAAATATTTTTAATATACAGTGTAGCGCAAAAAGGAAAAGACGTTGACCTTGACAGATGTCATCGCATGCTATCAGGAATTATGGCATTCCAACGAAAATATAATTAATTTTGTACACGGAATCAAGAACTGCCATATGCATCAGCTAGATGATCGTGTTGAGTAGGACAAAAACAGAAGAAAAAAACTTTATGTTTCTTTCTATATCTCGGAAGCCCGTGTTTGACCTAGGTTAGGAAATATGTGGTGTTTCTTTCTATATCCCTGGAGGTGAAGTTTGGAAAGGAGACACAGATTAGGAAATATATAATCCGGCATTGATTCATTTGCCTGGTGGAGCATGCAACCAAAATAAAATTATGGCATATTATCCTATGGTTTTTGTTATGGAAACTTGTAATTATGGAAGGATATGGGGCACCTTCTGAGTACATGCCCCACGATTCCTCCCGGCCCTCATCTTATACTCAATATTTCCTTTTCTGTTGTATTCACAAAATAAGTGGGCTGAAATATAATGGGATTGGGAAGATATGATCCGTCCACAATTGAAAATAATTTCTACAAGGAAATGAATAACGGCTTTAATTAAACAACTTTCATCTTTTGGAAGGCAATATTAACTCTCCAAAAAATTAGATGTCACAAGAACAAAATGATCAACTCCATCCGCGTCCTATTTCACCACCCACCCAAGTTCACAGATATCCCATTAGCAATTTCCGATCAAGAGGGTGCGCCCGCGCCCTAGGAGGATGTGTCTGCGCCCATGGATCTTCTGCCCCAACCAATGCATGTCGTGGAAGATGCACTCCAATACATATTTGACTTTATCATTAGCGTTCGAGACGAGGATACATTAAAGTTAGTTTTCTTATTGTACAATCTTTTTCTACATACAAATCATGTTGGAACACTCTGGTACATAGCAAACTAAGATAGCTAGAGTGGAAATCCTAAAACATTCATATGTACATGTATACGTTTTTTAGTTGAATCCTTGTACACAAACAATGTCATGCAAAGGCCATGAATTCAGGTTCTAGATTTGATACGTGTAGATACATCTAGGTGAGGAGAATCTGACCTCGTGCAATGTCATGCAACCTAACCATGAATTCGGTTTATAGGTTAGTATTGCTTGGTCTCGTCCAAATTTTAGAGAGAAAGTTAAACTAGAAGAGAACCATTGATATTCGCAACCAGTACTAAGGATTTAATCTATATTGATAGATGTCTTTTGCTAAATGTTGTGCATTTTTTTGTGCAACTCAAAATGGATAAGAAGCGCACCGCCGTACCAGATCGAAATCAGCCTCCGAATGATCCAGGACACCCTTTTTTCATAAAAAACTTCATCCCGAATGCTTCAACCTTGTTGTTCGTAAGCTTGCGAGCGCTAAAGTAGAGAGGACTTCAAGCACCAACTGGGTTGGAGGCAAACATTATTTCGACTTGCAGTTTCATGCTCAGTCACAGGCCCTGAGGTACTCCTGGATGACGCAAGGAGAGCGCATCACGACGCTGATTAACTATGTTGTGGTCCAGCCTCTTCCTAAATATGATGTGTTCAACTCTATAATTGTAAGAGACGCTCATTCTTAAAGTTGATTTTACTTATTATAATAGCAATTGACATGTGTCGACCTACCACGGTATCTACTACCGTTGACTCTTTCGGATTCCTCGTACGGGTTACTTGTAGTCAACCGGCTGAGGAGGAGGGTTGTCATGATGGATCCATCCTTCAACACGTTTGATCCTGAAGAGAGCACTCATAACATATTGATGAGGGAGGAAATAACATTGCTGAAGGAAGAATTCAACAATGTGTTGCAGACTAGGATCCCTGGCTGGAATACCCAAATCATGGATTGGGAACAAGATACCATGTCCTGTGGTGCTCGTCGGTAATCTACTAAATTGATCGCATACATAAGATGCAAACCATTATAATGTTAAATATTTATTTTTTGTGTCGCAGCAAACACTCTGGCTTCTTTGTCCTATAGGAGATTGGTTGTTGGGGATATTACTATTGGGTGTAAACCAGCCAGGAGAGGCTGGGTTAACTTCATTAGTAGTTGATTCTGCTTGAAGCCCATGAAGACAGATGAGGATGCTATGTAAGGCCCAGGGCCCAGAACCGATTTAAGGCCTGTAGCTATAAACTGGCTTTTGGTATGTAACTTGTATTGTAAGATAGAAAGAGTGGAGACCGAACCGGACATGCTTATGAGACGGCCTCGAGACTCTGTAAACCGACGGGCGCCACCCATGTATATAAGGGGACGACCCGGCGGCTGTTCAGGACGACAGACAACAACTCGAGACTCAGGCAAAGCGTATTCGCTCCCTAGTCATCGAAACCCCATCAATTCCATCACAACTAGACGTAGGCTTTTACCTTCATCGTAAGGGGCCGAACTAGTATAAAACTCTCTTGCGTCCCTGGTCTGCTTTAACCCCTTTAAGCTAACCCGTGGCGATGGCTCCATGACTAAGTCCTTTCACGAGGACATCTGCCGTGACAAAACCACGCAGTTGGCGCCCACCGTGGGGCTATCGCACAATGGTTTCAAGATCTTGGAGGGAAACTTTGAAGGACTCAAGGGTTACGCTGCGGGCCGGATGACCAAGAGTCGTCGCGGCAAGCTCTATATCGACGATGCAGGATGGGGCCCGAGGCCGGCTCAATTGACTACGGGTACCGGGTGCCCTTTGGTGGCATACACGTCTTCATCGGCAAGATCGGCGAACCGGGCCCTGAGCCGGATATCTACACAGACCTCGTCGAAACGGCTCAGCGTGCGTGATCTGCCCAGGTTAAGCCCGCCATGAAGCATGCCTTCGTCGGAGTCATCAATGGAGGGGAATACGAGGACAGATCGGAATCTGGTAGCGAGACCGTCATTTATTCCAGCGACGAGTCATCGACCGGAGAGATCGAGTCGTTATATCAGCTACAAGATGGCCGGATTGGAGGCGGTTCCGATGGAGATAGTATTCCGGACCCCTTTGATCTGCCCAACCGGGTTGGAATCTTCATGGCCGGTACACAGCCGGCGATCCACTCTTCGACCGCAGCGGCTATGATTTCCGGATCAGTATCGGCGACGGAAGCCAGGGCAGGAGGCCCTGTGCGACCGCCAGCTCAAGTCTTATCTGATTTATTTGATGCGTTGGCAATGCTGATGGCAGAGCCTAATCCGGCGGATCAGGATGCCCACAATGTGGAAATCGCAAAAATAAAGGATCAGATCACTCAGGCCAAGGCCGATTTGGCGACTGAGGATGCCAGGATGACCATGGAGCGGGCCGCTTTGGACGCGCATGCTTATCGGCTTATGCTGGATCAGAATGCATCGCACGAAGTCCTGAAGAGAAGGCACCGATCTCGCCTACCTCTGGTTTACGATGCTAGGTACCTCTTTAACACCCCGGGAGCGGGGACCAGTAACCCGCCGGTAGCAAACCGGGCGGAGGCACCTGGAGTGGGCGCGCCGGTTCAGCCACGTTTGATGGATCCGCCTCGTCAGAACAACATTGTGATGCAGCCTGTCTCAACACCATCGGGTCATTATTCTACTCCAATGGACAATCTCGTCGCTG
Organism: Aegilops umbellulata; assembly: GCA_032464435.1. Lineage (NCBI taxonomy): Eukaryota > Viridiplantae > Streptophyta > Magnoliopsida > Poales > Poaceae > Aegilops > Aegilops umbellulata. Next base: position 587,502,027 of record CP136060.1, on the reverse strand, counting down.
CCGCTTCACGGCTGGAGGCTATCCCAATTGAAGGTGATTCTCCGGCGGCGGTCGAAACGCGTCGGGTTAAAGAGCTTCTTCGAACAGCCTTGGCCCAACAGGAGGCTTACTCATATAGTCATGATCGGATTCATTCCACCCCCCGCCCGAGCCAGAGTTACAGCAGGCGTATGGATGTGTTGGGGAACGTTGCAGAAAACAAAAATTTTCCTACGGTTTCACAAAGATCCATCTATGAGTTCATCTAGCAACGAGTGATCGGATGCATCTACATACCTTTGTAGATCGCGAGCGGAAGCGTTCAGAGAACGGGGATGAGGTAGTCGTACACGACGTGATCCAAATCACCGGAGATCCTAGCACCGAACGGACGGCACCTCCGCGTTCAACACACGTACGGTCAGCGTGACGTCTCCTCCTTCTTGATCCAGCAAGGGGGAAGGAGAGGTTGATGAAGATCCAGCAGCACGACGGCATGGTGGTGGATGCAGGGCGTCACAGCAGTAGGGCTTCGCCGTGTACTACGAGAGGAAGAGGTGTAGCAGGGAGAGAGGGAGGCGCCAGGACTCAGGTGTGCTTGCCCCCTCCCCCCCTCATATATAGAGCCCCCTAGGGGGGCGCCGGCCCTAGGAGATTGGATCTCCTGGGGGCGGCGGCCAAGGGCTGGAGTGGCCCCCAAGCCAAGGTGGGGCGCCCCCCCACCCCTAGGGTTTCAACCCTAGGCCCATGGGGTGGGCCTTGGGGGGCGCACCAGCCCACTATGGGCTGGTTCCCCTCTCCACTTTGGCCCATGGGGCCCTCCGGGATGGGTGGCCCCACCCGGTGGACCCCCGGGACCCTTCTGGTGGTCCCGGTACAATACCGATGACCCCGAAACTTGTCCCGATGGCCGAAACAGCACTTCCTATATATAATTCTTTACCTCCGGACTATTCCGAAACTCCTCGTGACGTACGGGATCTCATCCGGGACTCCGAACAACATTCGGGTTACTACATATACATATCTTCACAACCCTAGCGTCACCGAACCTTAAGTGTGTAGACCCTACGGGTTCGGGAGACAGGCAGACATGACCGAGAAGGCTCTCGGGCAATAACCAATAGCGGGATCTGGATACCCATGTTGGCTCCCACATGCTCCACGATGATCTCATCGGATGAACCACGATGTCGAGGATTCAATCAATCCCGTATACAATTCCCTTTGTCAATCGGTATTTTCCTTGCCCGAGGTTCGATCGTCGGTATCCCAATACCTTGTTCAATCTCGTTACCGGCAAGTCACTTTACTCGTACCGTAATGCATGATCCCGTGATCAAACACTTTGATCACATTGAGGTCATTATGATGATGCATTACCGAGTGGGCCCGGTGATACCTCTCCGTCATGCGGAGTGACAAATCCCAGTCTCGATCCGTGTCAACCCAATAGACACTTTCGGAGATACCCGCAGTATACCTTTATAGTCACCCAGTTACGTTGTGACGTTTGGCACACCCACAACACTCCTACGGTATCCGGGAGTTACACGATCTCATGGTCTAAGGAAAGGATACTTGACATTGGAAAAACTCTAGCAAACGAACTATACGATCTTATGCTATGTTAGGATTGGGTCTTGTCCATCACATCATTCTCCTAATGATGTGATCTCGTTATCAATGACATCCAATGTCCATAGTCAGGAAACCATGACTATCTGTTGATCAACGAGCTAGTCAACTAGAGGCTTACTAGGGACATGTTGGTGTCTATTATTCACACATGTATTACGATTTCCGGATAACAAAATTATAGCATGAATAAAGACAATTATCATGAACAAGGAAATATAATAATAATGCTTTTATTATTGCCTCTAGGGCATATTCCCAACAGTCTCCCACTTGCACTAGAGTCAATAATCTAGTTACATTGTGATGAATCGAACAGCCATGGAATTCTGGTGTTGATCATGTTTCGCTCTAGGGAGAGGTTTAGTCAACGGATCTGCTACATTCAGGTCCGTATGCACTTTACAAATATCTATGTATCCATATTGAATATTTTCACGAATGGAGTTGAAGCGACGCTTGATGTGCCTGGTCTTCTTGTGAAACCTGGGCTCCTTGGCAAGTGCATAGCTCCAGTGTTGTCACAGAAGAGTTTGATTAGCCCCGACGCATTGGGTATGACTCCGAGGTCGGTGATTAACTCCTTCACCCAAATTGCTTCGTGTGCTGCCTCTGAGGCTGCCATGTACTCCACTTCACATGTAGATCCCGCCACGATGCTCTGCTTGCAACTGCACCAGCTTACTGCCCCACCATTCAAAATATACACATATCCGGTTTGTGACTTAGATTCATCCAGATCTGTGTCGAAGCTAGCGTCGACGTAACCCTTTACGACGAGCTCTTCGTCACCTCCATAAACGAGAAACATTTCCTTAGTCCTTTTCAGGTACTTCAGGATATTCTTGACCGCTGTCCAGTGTTCCTTGCCGGGATTACTTTGGTACCTTCCTACCAAACTTACGGCAAGGTTTACATCAGGTCTGGTACACAGCATAGCATACATAATAGAACCTATGGCTGAGGCATAGGGGATGACACTCATCTCTTCTATATCTTTTGCCGTGGTCGGACATTGAGCTGAGCTCAATTTCACACCTTGTAACACAGGTAAGAACCCCTTCTTAGATTGATCCATATTGAACTTCTTCAATATCTTATCAAGGTATGTGCTTTGTGAAAGACCTATGAGGCGTCTTGATCTATCTCTATAGATCTTGATGCCTAATATATAAGCAGCTTCTCCAAGGTCCTTCATTGAAAAACTCTTATTCAAGTAGGCCTTAATGCTGTCCAAGAGTTCTATATCATTTCCCATCAAAAGTATGTCATGTACATATAATATGAGAAATGCTACAGAGCTCCCACTCACTTTCTTGTAAACGCAGGCTTCTCCATAAGTCTGTGTAAACCCAAACGCTTTGATCATCTCATCAAAGCGAATGTTCCAACTCCGAGATGCTTGCACCAGCCCATAAATCGAGAGTTGGAGCTTGCACCAGCCCATAAATCGAGAGTTGGAGCTTGCACACCTTGTCAGCATTCTTAGGATCGACAAAACCTTCCGGCTGCATCATATACAATTCTTCCTTAAGGAAACCATTAAGGAATGCCGTTTTGACGTCCATTTGCCATATCTCATAATCGTAGAATGCGGCAATTGCTAACATGATTCGGACGGACTTTAGCTTCGCTACCGGTGAGAAAGTCTCATCGTAGTCAACCCCTTGAACTTGTCGATAACCCTTAGCGACAAGTCGAGCTTTATAGATGGTCACATTACCATCCGCGTTTGTCTTCTTCTTAAAGATCCATTTATTTTCTATGGCTCGCCGCTCAACGGGCAAGTCAGTCAAATTCCATACTTCGTTTTCATACATGGATCCTATCTCGGATTTCATGGCTTCCAGCCATTTGTCGGAATACGGGCCCGCCATTGCTTCTTCATAGTTCGAAGGTTCACCGTTGTCTAACAGCATGATTTCCAAGACAGGGTTGCCGTACCACTCTGGTGCGGAACGTGTCCTTGTGGACCTACGAATTTTAGTAGGAGCTTGATCATAAGTATCTTGATCATCATCATTAATTTCCTCTCTAGTCGGTGCAGGCACCTCAGGAACGTTTTCTTGAGTTGCGCCATTTTCCGGTTCAAGAGGTAACACTTCATCAAGTTCTACTTTCCTCCCACTTACTTCTTTCGAGAGAAACTCCTTCTCTAGAAAGGATCCATTCTTGGCAACAAAGATCTTGCCTTCGGATCTGAGGTAGAAGGTATACCCAATAGTTTCTTTAGGGTATCCTATGAATACGCATTTTTCCGACTTGGGTTCGAGCTTTTCAGGTTGAAGTTTCTTGACATAAGCATCGCATCCCCAAACTTTTAGAAACGACAGCTTAGGTTTCTTCCCAAACCATAATTCATACGGTGTCGTCTCAACGGATTTCGACGGAGCCCTATTTAAAGTGAATGCGGCAGTCTCTAAAGCATAGCCCCAAAAAGATAGCGGTAATTCGGTAAGAGACATCATAGATCGCACCATATCTAATAGAGTGCGATTACGATGTTCGGACACACCATTACGCTGAGGTGTTCCAGGCGGCATAACTTGTGGAACTATTCCACATTTTCTTAAGTGTGTTCCAAATTCGAGACTCAAGTATTCTCCTCCACGATCTGATCGTAGAAACTTGATCTTTCTGTCACGTTGATTTTCAACCTCAATCTGAAATTCCTTGAACTTTTCAAAGGTCTCAGACTTGTGTTTCATTAAGTAGATATACCCATATCTACTCAAGTCATCAGTGAGGGTGAGAACATAACGATAGCCACCGCGAGCCTCAACACTCATTGGACCGCACACATCAATATGTATGATTTCCAATAAGTTGGTTGCTCGCTCCATTGTTCCTGAGAACGGAGTCTTGGTCATTTTACCCATGAGGCATGGTTCGCACGTGTCAAATGATTCATAATCAAGAGACTCTAAAAGTCCATCTGCATGGAGCTTCTTCATGCGTTTGACACCTATGTGACCAAGGCGGCAGTGCCACAAGTATGTGGGACTATTGTTATCAACTTTAACTCTTTTGGTATTTACACTATGAATATGTGTATCATCACGTACGAGATTCATTAAGAATAAACCATTAACCATCGGAGCATGACCATAAAACATATCACTCATATAAATAGAACAACCATTATTCTCGAATTTAAATGAGTAGCCATCTCGAATTAAACGAGATCCAGATACAATGTTCATGCTCAAACTTGGCACTAAATAACAATTATTGAGGTTTAAAACTAACCCCGTAGGTAAATGTAGAGGTAGCGTGCCGACGGTGATCACATCGACCTTGGAACCATTCCCGACGCGCATCGTCACCTCGTCCTTCGCCAGACTCCGCTTATTCCGCAGCTCCTTTTGTTTTGTCGGCCTTCTTGTCCGCTATGTATTTGGGGCAATTTACGCTTCCTGTGACCACTTCCCTTGCAATAAAAACACTCAGTCTCGGGCTTGGGTCCATTCTTTGGCTTCTTCCCGGCAGCTTGCTTGCCGGGCGCGGCAACTTCCTTGCCGTCCTTCTTGAAGTTCTTTTTACCCTTGCCCTTCTTGAACTTAGTGGTTTTATTCACCATCAACACTTGATGTTCCTTTTTGACTTCTACCTCTGCTGATTTCAGCATAGCAAATACTTCAGGAATGGTCTTTTCCATCCCCTGCAAATTGAAGTTCATCACAAAGCTCTTGTAGCTTGGTGGAAGTGAATGGAGGATTCTGTCAATGACCGCGTCGTTCGGGAGATTAACTCCCAGTTGAGTCAAGCGGTTATGTAACCCAGACATAGTGAGTATGTACTAACTGACAGAACTATTTTCCTCCATCTTACAGCTGAAGAATTTGCCGGAGACTTCATATCTCTCGACCCGGGCATGAGCTTGGAAAACCATTTTCATCTCTTCGAACATCTCATATGCTCTGTGTCTCTCAAAACGCTTTTGGAGCCCCGGCTCTAAGCTGTAAAGCATGCCGCACTGAACGAGGGAGTAGTCATCGGTACGTGCCTGCCAAGCGTTCATCACGTCTTGTTCTGCAGGGAGAACAGGTGCGTCACCCAGCGGTGCTTGTAGGACATAATCTTTCTTGGCTGCTATGAGGATGATCCTCAGGTTCCGGACCCAGTCCGTGTAGTTGTTGCCATCGTCTTTCGGCTTAGTTTTCTCTAGGAACGCGTTGAAGTTGAGGACTACGTTGGCCATTTGATCTACAAGACATATTGTAAATATTTTAGACTAAGTTCATGATAATAAAGTTCAATCTAATCAAATTATTAATGAACTCCCACTTAGATAGACATCCCTCTTCTAGTCATCTAAGTATAACATGATCCGAGTCAACTAGGCCGTGTCCGATCATCACGTGAGACGGACTAGTCAACATCGGTGAACATCTTCATGTTGATCGTATCTTCTATACGACTCATGCTCGACCATTCGGTCTTCTATGTTCCGAGGCCATGTCTGTACATGCTAGGCTCGTCAAGTCAACCTAAGTGTTTGCATGTGTAAATCTGTCTTACACCCGTTGTATCTGAACGTTAGAATCTATCACACCTGATCATCACGTGGTGCTTCGAAACAACGAACTGTCACAACGGTGCACAGTTAGGGGGAACACTTCTTGAAATTATTATGAGGGATCATCTTATTTACTACCGTCGTTCTAAGTAAACAAGATGCAAAACATGATTAACATCACATGCAATCAAATAATAAACGTGACATGATATGGCCAATATCACATAGCTCCTTTGATCTCCATCTTGGGGCTCCATGATCATCTTTGTCACCGGCTTGACACCATGATCTCCATCATCGTGTCTCCATGAAGTTGCTCGCCAACTATTACTTCTACTACTATGGCTAACGCGTTTAGCAATAAAGTAAAGTAATTTACATGGCGTTTCTCAATGACACGCAGGTCATACAAAAATAAAGACAACTCCTATGGCTCCTGCCGGTTGTCATACTCATCGACATGCAAGTCGTGATTCCTATTACAATAGCATGAACATCTCATACATCACATATAGATCATTCATCATTCATCACAACTTTGGCCATATCATATCACAAAGCACTTGCTGCAAAAACAAGTTAGACGTCCTCTAATTGTTGTTGGAAGTTTTACGTGGCTGAATTAGGGTTCTAGCAAGAACGTTTTCTTACCAACGTGAAAGCCACAACGTGATTTGTCAACTTCTATTTACCCTTCATAAGGACCCTTTTCATCGAATCCGCTCCAACTTAAGTGGGAGAGACAGACACCCGCCAGCCACCTTATGCAACTAGTGCATGTTAGTCGGTGGAACCGGTCTCATGTAAGCGTACGTGTAAGGTTGGTCCGGGCCGCTTCATTCCACAATACCGCTGAAGCAAGATAAGACTAGTAGCGGCAAGAAAGTTGACAAATCTACGCCCACAACAAATTGTGTTCTACTCGCGCAAGAAGAACTACGCATAGACCTAGCTCATGATGCCACTGTTGGGGAACGTTGCAGAAAACAAAAAATTTCCTACGGTTTCACCAAGATCCATCTATGAGTTCATCTAGCAACGAGTGATCGGATGCATCTACATACCTTTGTAGATCGCGAGCGAAAGCGTTCAGAGAACGGGGATGAGGTAGTCGTACACGACGTGATCCAAATCACCGGAGATCCTAGCACCGAACGGACGGCACCTCCGCGTTCAACACACGTACGGTCAGCGTGACGTCTCCTCCTTCTTGATCCAACAAGGGGGAAGGAGAGGTTGATGAAGATCCAGCAGCACGACGGTGTAGTGGTGGATGCAGGGCGTCACAGCAGCAGGGCTTCGCCGTGTACTACGAGAGGAAGAGGTGTAGCAGGGAGAGAGGGAGGCGCCAGGACTCAGGTATGCTTGCCCCTCCCCCCCCCCTCATATATATAGCCCCCTAGGGGGGCGCCGGCCCTAGGAGATTGGATCTCCTAGGGGGGCGGCGGCCAAGGGCTGGAGTGGCCCCCAAGCCAAGGTGGGGCGCCCCCCCACCCCTAGGGTTTCAACCCTAGGCGCATGGGGTGGGCCTAGGGGGGCGCACCAGCCCACTATGGGCTGGTTCCCCTCCCCACTTTGGCCCATGGGGCCCTCCGGGATGGGTGGCCCCACCCGGTGGACCCGCGGGACCCTACTGGAGGTCCCGGTACAATACCGATGACCCCGAAACTTGTCCCGATGGCCGAAACAGCACTTCCTATATATAATTCTTTACCTTCGGACTATTCCGAAACTCCTCATGACGTCCGGGATCTCATCCGGGACTCTGAACAACATTCGGGTTACTGCATATACATATCTTCACAACCCTAGCGTCACCGAACCTTAAATGTGTAGACCCTATGGGTTCGGGAGACAGGCAGACATGACCGAGACGGCTCTCGGGCAATAACCAACAGCGGGATGTCGATACCCATGTTGGCTCCCACATGCTCCACGATGATCTCATCGGATGAACCACGATGTCGAGGATTCAATCAATCCCGTATACAATTCCCTTTGTCAATCGGTATTTTACTTGCCCGAGGTTCGATCGTCGGTATCCCAATACCTTGTTCAATCTCATTACCGGCAAGTCACTTTACTCGTACCGTAATGCATGATCCCGTGATCAAACACTTTGATCACATTGAGCTCATTACGATGATGCATTACTGAGTGGGCCCGGTGATACCTCTCCGTCATGCGGAGTGACAAATCCCAGTCTCGATCCGTGTCAACCGAACAGACACTTTCGGAGATACCCGCAGTATACCTTTATAGTCACCCAGTTACGTTGTGACGTTTGGCACACCCAAAGCACTCTTACGGCATCCGGGAGTTAAACGATCTCATGGTCTAAGGAAAGGATACTTGACATTGGAAAAACTCTAGCAAACGAACTATACGATCTTATGCTATGTTAGGATTGGGTCTTGTCCATCACATCATTCTCCTAATGATGTGATCTCGTTATCAATGACATCCAATGTCCATAGTTAGGAAACCATGACTATCTGTTGATCAACGAGCTAGTCAACTAGAGGCTTACTAGGGACATGTTGGTGTCTATTATTCACACATGTATTACGATTTTCGGATAACACAATTATAGCATGAATAAAGACAATTATCATGAACAAGGAAATATAATAATAATGCTTTTATTATTGCCTCTAGGGCATATTTCCAACAGGATGAACCGGCCGTGTCAAGTAATGCGTGAAACCGTGAACCGCCCCGTGGCAACAACCCGGCAGGGGGAGCTGGCGACACTCGGGAAGTGGTGGACCGGGCTCGTGCACGCAGAGAGGGCGAGTTTGCAGCGCAGCATGAAGCCTGTCATCTTACTCTGGTTCGACCAACCACGTCAATGGAGCTAGGGGTTACCTCTAGTTCTTTGGGGGTGCCGTGTCTCGTTCCAGCGTTGCGCAACTTGCGCCTGCCCAAGGATTTCAAGGGCCCGCGCAAGGTGCCGAACTACACCACCGATTTATCTCCAGAGATATGGGTTGAAAGCTATGAGATGGCTATGGAGATGCTAGATGTGGATGATGCAGCCTGTGCGAAGTACTTCACCATGATGCTAGAAGGAACGGCTCGTACTTGGTTAAAGAGTCTACCGGCTAACTCTATCAGATCATGGGCCGAGTTGAGAGCCCGGTTTATCCAGAATTTCAAAGATACCTGCAAGCAGCCCATGTCGATCGTGGACTTAGCTGTCTGTGTCCAGGAGGAAGGAGAGTCAACAACCCGGTGGGTGCGCCGGGTTTCGGAAATTTTGCATTCGTCAGATCACATCAACGCTGACACCGCGGTGCTAACATTGGAAGGCAATTGCTGGTTTGAACCTGTGAAGTTGAAGTTGGGACAGTTGAAACGCCATTGCAATGACATGGGAACCCTGATGGCCGCTTTAGTGAAGTATGCTGACTCTGGTAGTACCAAGGATTCCGAGTCTGACGATGACAAGACAGAGAAGGGAAAGAAGAGCAGCAACACCAAGGGGCAAAATTTTCGCAATGATGTTGTCAATGGAAGATGAGTGTGATAAAATGTAAAATGTAGCCATGTGGTCTTTAAGAAAAATTGACACGATTAATGTCTGCTAGGTCGCTGTTCTAGGCCGTTCGATGCGCTCCGCTATGAGGCTCATTTAGACACAGGGGATCCGTACAACAAGCAAATCTAAGGCGTTTTTTGACTAGTGTGATGTAAAAAAAACATGTTACATTGTTTCGTAAAAAAGGTCTTATATTATAGGATGGAGAGAATAGTTTTTCCTAAATAAAGGCATGACATTAATTAAAAGAACTGAATAACCCCTACAAGGAGCATATTACACCGAACACCTACCACTCAACCCACGCAAGGAGAGGCCACATGGAGGGCCCCGCGTCTAGCAAACGTTGGGAGAGCCGACCGACGCTGCTCCACCTCGAAACCTTGCTGTCGACAATCAACATCAAGCAGAACCTGTAGTTGGACACCGGTGATGAAGATGATGAACAACAACCTAAAGGAGGATGAAAATGACTTCGTCAAGCGGCCTGTTGACACAAAGGATTGGTAGATCGCCGACGCCAAGGATCATGTATAATAGCATGCGCCGGAGAGGAATAAGCCCCTTGGATTGGTTGTGACCTCCATGTAGAAGCTGAAGCAACATTGAAGACCTGATTGCTGAGGATCTGTTCCAAAGACCACAAAGTGGGCCTCCAGTTAAGGAGCTTGAGATGTAGTATGATCCAACTCAAGTGAAAAGAATCGCTACCTTCCATGAAAGAAGAAAGAATATGCCGCGATTCCAAAGGAGCTTGTTATTTCATATTCATAGAAACCATAAGTGAAGCACAAGATCTGCAGAAAACGATTTGTGTGTCTCCATAGATCGGATGGGGATAAACTAGTAGGAGATTAAGGGAAAGGGAAAAGGGCATTGATCTAGTAAGATCCCAGGCACAACCCTTCTTCGATTGCTTGGCACCACCATGGTGCCAAGAATTAAAAGGGGAGAAAAAGACTGGGAAATCACTACGTGAGAAGGGAGGTTATTCAACAGGGCATCTCTAGGACGAACCGAGCCAAAGCCGTCGATGAGGAAGGCCATGACAAAGAACAAGCTGAGGACGACCAAGAGAGGAGCTCGACGGTGCCTCCACCCCGTCGAGTAATAGCCAAAATCTAGCCACGTAGGATGCAAACATAGTAAGAAAGGAACCTACAACTAATGCACAGGAGCCCCCTCCTCACCCCACCGGCTGACGAGACCGCCAGATCTAGTGGAGAGAGGGATCCTTCCCTATTTTTTTCCCTCCGTGTAGTTGACCACCGTAGATAAAATGAAGGTTCCACTAAAAGAAGAAGATAAAATGAACGTTATCATAGTTCCTAGAGTGAATTCAAAGTAAGAGTGGGGAACATCTTACGACGCGTTCGGTTTGCCAAAAAACTTGCGGCTTTTGATTACAGCGGTTTGCAAAACCATAGCTAGCGTTTGTCTCGCTGTTGACGTTTTCTATAACAACCCTTTCCGATAGAGCGATTCATAAAATCAAAACCACCCGATCCAGAGGTGATTAAAAAAAATCAGGATTGGACCGCACCAACCAAACAAAGAACATATTTCGAAAAATTAATCAGAAGCGGCGTGTCCGGCAAGCCGAATGCGTTACCTGGGCGAACCAAACCCGTGTTACTTGATGACGGCATCAAATAGTTACTCCCTCCGTCTAGGTGTGTAAGTCATCTTACCTTGCGCACCGTGATCAAGGTGGAGGGGAAAACAAGAAAAATTAATGCTATTTTGCTAATTAATAACATTGCATGCAATGAACTAACCACTGCATGTCGTGTTTGCTAGTCTGAAGTCATTTAAGGCATGCATGACCCACATCTCTTATTGGTTGGTATGTCACGAAACAAGAAACGAGATGAGAGTTAATGTACCGCGTCTAAGTGTTTTGGGATTATTTGGTTTTCGTAAGATGACTTACACATCTAGACGGAGGGAGTATCTATTTTTGCTAAGTTTGTCGACGTGCTTTCCATGAGAGCAAGCGCAAAAATGTTAGCTGAATCATATACTGGGTAGTGTGGAAACAGCAACCTCCTTGATAAACTTATTTGCATCAAAATAAGTGGCATCATTGCGTCTGTAGTCCAACGGTTAGGATAATTGCCTTCCAAGCAATAGACCCGGGTTCGACTCCCGGCAGACGCAATTTTTTCTGCGGTGCTGCCACGTACTTGTTCCATGACATTGATTTTTTATTATACATGGAAACTTTTTTAGAGGACGCTCTGATTTTATTCTATCTATAGTTTTAAGGATGCTAGATAATTGTCCGTGTGTTATTATTCTTTTTTGTTTTTACATCATTGGTTCACGTAGATCCCGTCCTCTGACACGTCCAACCGACAATTAGAGCATCTACTGCCGGACATCTTCAAACGACCGGATGGACGACCCGGTCATGAAAATTCGACATAGACGAGCACCTCAAACGGCCGGGCTGACCTGCACCCCTCATACAGTGAAAAATCGACTTAGACGAGCGCCTCAAACGGCCGGGCTGACCAGCACCCCTCATATAGTGAAAATTCGACTTAGACGAGCGCCTCAAACGGCCGGGCTGCGCGGCACCCCTCATACAGTCCAAATATGGAACAGATATGGGGCGCCCGGCCGCGTCCGCCACTTCGGAATTGACAGACCTACCCCACCTCAAATTGCACCAAATCCACCCCTCGACCTACCGGATCCATTTGCTCTCTCCTCTCTTCTTCTTCTCCGTGCCTTCCGTCTCGCAGCTTCGTCGTTGCGCGCACTCCGCTGCCTTTCCAAGCCTTTGCGTCGCTAGCACCGGCACCACACTCCTCTCTCCAGTCCTCGCCGTCGGGGACGTCGTCGCGCGGCCCGGATGCGACCATGGTACGTCCTTCAACTACCGGGCTCCCCCTTGCACTCTATGTGTTCGACACATTGTCCGACGTGTTTATTTTGTAGGAATTGATTTTTTATTATACATGGAAACTTTTTTAGAGGACGCTCTGATTTTATTCTATCTATAGTTTTAAGGATGCTAGATAATTGTCCGTGTGTTATTATTCTTTTTTGTTTTTACATCATTGGTTCACGTAGATCCCGTCCTCTGACACGTCCAACCGACAATTAGAGCATCTACTGCCGGACATCTTCAAACGACCGGATGGACGACCCGGTCATGAAAATTCGACATAGACGAGCACCTCAAACGGCCGGGCTGACCTGCACCCCTCATACAGTGAAAAATCGACTTAGACGAGCGCCTCAAACGGCCGGGCTGACCAGCACTCCTCATATAGTGAAAATTCGACTTAGACGAGCGCCTCAAACGGCCGGGCTGCGCGGCACCCCTCATACAGTCCAAATATGGAACAGATATGGGGCGCCCGGCCGCGTCCGCCACTTCGGAATTGACAGACCTACCCCACCTCAAATTGCACCAAATCCACCCCTCGACCTACCGGATCCATTTGCTCTCTCCTCTCTTCTTCTTCTCCGTGCCTTCCGTCTCGCAGCTTCGTCGTTGCGCGCACTCCGTTGCCTTTCCAAGCCTTTGCGTCGCTAGCACCGGCACCACACTCCTCTCTCCAGTCCTCGCCGTCGGGGACGTCGTCGCGCGGCCCGGATGCGACCATGGTACGTCCTTCAACTACCGGGCTCCCCCTTGCACTCTATGTGTTCGACACATTGTCCGACGTGTTTATTTTGTAGGAAAAATGATGAATTCCGATGGTTCTTCGGACGAGGAGTATGGACCGACGGAGCTTGACCAAATGATACAAGATGAGTTCTTCGATTCCTCGGATTCGGGCCAAGAAGTGGCCATGACCATACTCATGAGCATGCAAGAGGAAATGGACCTGCAAGTGGATCATATTCTTAACTTCAAGGGCTCTATCAAAGGGAGAAGAGTGATCAATCGGATAGGGTGTCCGGAGCACGGCTACTGTAGCAGGACTCTTTACTCCGAACCCAACTTTCCCGGATGATTGATGGTTTCTTTGCCGTTTTCGCATGCGGAAACCATTGTTTCGGCGCATTGTGGAGGGAGTGAAGGCACACGATGATTACTTCAAGCTCACAAGGGATTGCTGCGGCAAACTTTCTTTCTCTGCTAAGCAGAAGCATGGCTGCTCTGAGGATGCTTGCAGTTGGTACTGCCACAAATGCCGTTGGTGAGATGGTCAGGATGGGGGAGAGCACATGCCTGAAGAGTGAAGACTACTGTCATGGTGAGGTGTTTGGAGCAGAGTATCTGAGAGAACCAAATGAGTAGGACACTGAGAAATTGTTGGCTATTAGAGAGGCCAGAGGGTTTACAGGGAAGCTCAAATCAATTGATTGCATGCATTCACAATGGAAGAACTACCCCAAGGGTTTGCACGGAATGTATCAAGGGCACACCAAAGAGGCCACCATCACACTAGAAGCAGTGGCATCACATGACTTATGGATTTGGCATACTTTCTTTGAAATGTCGGGTTCTCACACGACATCAATGTGCTTCAACAATCTCCGACGTTAAGGAGGCTTTGCAATGGGGAATCGCCATTGTGCAACTACACCATCAACAGCCATGACTACAACATGGGATACTATCTTGCCGATGGCATATATCCTTAGTGGGCAGCGTTTGTGAAGACCATTATTTCCGAACAACATGGCAAGAAACAAAGCCACTTTGCAATAATGCATGAAGCAGCTAGGAAGGATGTGGAGAGGGCATTCGGAGTGCTTTAAGTTCGTTGGGCATTTGTTAGTGGGGTTGAAATGATGTGAGAATCAGAAACTTTGTGGCAGCTCATTACATGTTGTGTTAGAGCATCTCCAGCCGTTGGCCCCCCCAGGACGCATAAAAATCGCCCCCTAAGGTCGAGCGGGCGGTACAATTGGCGCTGGGGGCGGTTTTGCGCCCAGTCGTCGCCTCTAGCTCGCCCCCAGGCGCCGATATTGGCCCACTTTTCAGCCCCATTTCGGAGAATAAAGGGCCCATATGGGCGAGAATAGGCCCATATTCGGCGTGGTTCGCCGTGAACCACGCCGTGGCTCGGCATTCAGTTATCAACATAAATTTTTTTATCACATATTTCATCACAGAAAAATGAAATACTTTAACAAAATAGTACAACAACAAATAGTTCAATACAAATTATATAGTTCAACAAATAAAAACTCATATTTTATCACACGTTGCGCCCGGCGTCGCCCTTGAGCCTCCATAGATGCTCTATCAGATCTTGCTGCAGTTGATGATGCACCTGTGGGTCTCGGATCTCCTGAAGCATACTGAGATAGGCAGTCCAGGTTGCCGGTAGCTGGTGATCAACTTCGCCTAGAGGACCTTGCCTGTAGTATGGTTCAGTGTCAAACACTGGGTCTTCTTGTTCGCTCTCGATGATCGTGTTGTGCAAGATGACACAGCAAGTCATAATCTCCCACATTTGATCTTTCGACCAGGTCTGAGCGGGGTACCGGACAACAGCAAATCGAGATTGGAGCACGGCAAATGCCCGCTCGACATCCTCCCTGCAAGCCTCCTGAATCTTCGCAAACCAGGCGTTCTTGCCTTCTGGCACATGGTTTGAGATCGTCTTCACAAATTTCGACCATCTCGGTTAGATGCCATCAGCTAGATAGTACCCCTTGTTGTAGTGCCGCCCATTGATCTCGAAGTTCACCGGAGGAGAATGACCTTCAACAAGCTTGGCAAAGACAGGAGAGCACTGCAGCACATTGATGTCATTGTGAGTTCCTGGCATACCAAAGAAGGAGTGCCAAATCCAGAGGTCCTGTGTGGCCACCGCCTCAAGTACCATACTGCAACCGCCTTTGACGCCTTTGTCATCCCCTGCCAAGCAAATGGGCAATTCTTCCATTTCCAATGCATGTAGTCGATGCTTCCAAGCATTCCAGGAAATCCTCTTGCTGCATTCTGTGCTAGGATCCGAGCACTGTCTTCCGCATTGGGTATTCTCAAGTATTGCGGTCCAAACACTACCACCACTACCCGACAGAGCTTGTAGAAACACTCTATGCTGGTGGACTCGGCCATGCGCCCATAGTCGTCAAGTGAATCACCGGGAGCTCCGTATGCAAGCATCCTCATCATTGTCGTGCACTTCTGGATCAAGGTGAATCCAAGTTTGCCGGTGCAATCCATCTTGCACTTGAAGTAGTTGTTGAACTCCCGGATGGAATTCACAATTCTAAGGAAGAGCTTTTGGCTCATTCGATAACGGCGCCAAAATGTTTTGTTGCCGTGAAGTGGAGCATCGGCGAAGTAGTCGGAGTAGAGCATGCAGTAGCCTTCGAGACGATGGCGGTTTTTTGCTTTCACCCGCCCCAGCGCCGAGCCACCTCGCCGCGGCTTTTCATTGCTCGCCAGCAGCTGGGCGAGGGCGGCGAGCACCATCAAATGCTCTTCTTCCTGGACGTCGGCCTCGGTTTCCTCCTCCAGCAGCGCGGCGAGCGTTTCCTCGTCATCCGAATCCATCACCGAGGCAGGCAGATCGCCGAACACCTTGCGCCCTATGGGCGTGTACCCGCCTCTAAACTGCCCCTCTGCGGCCAGAAACGGCGGCCGGGAACGCCCAGCTGCTGTTGGAGGGGCTGCCGCGGCAAACCTCTGCTATTTTTTCGGCGGGGAATGGCTATCTAGCGGTGAAGGGCGGCGGGCGGCGCCGGGATATAGCTACTGGCGGCCGAGGGCGCGGGGGGTGTAAGGCGAGTCGGGGAAGAAAATCTTGACTTTTCACCTGACGGTGTGGGCCAGACACGCTTTTCCCTTGCGTCGGAGCCCCTGATCGCCCTCCAGTGCGCCAGGTTCGGCCTGCGGCCGCCGGGCAGAAAAAAGGGCCGAACCGGCGCTTTTCGTCGTCCTGGGGGCGCGACTTGGGCGTGTTTTGGCGCCGGCGCCGGAAAAGTGGCCTGGGGGGGGCCTGTTGGGGGTGCGGCTGGAGATGCTCTTAGCTTCAGACTGTGTGTCTTTATCGAAAAAAAGCTTAAGACTGTGTGCATTCTGAATGTCTTTCGAAATCTCGTTGGTGCAAAGGCTGAGTGTAATTGGTATCTTCGCCATATTAGTATATTCCCTTTTTTTTAAAAAGAATGATTTGCGAATCAACCTGTGGTTGAGTTGGTTAGGTGGACAGTGGTATCCCCAACCCACCAGGGTTCAAATGCTAGTGCTCGCATTATTCC
This sequence comes from Aegilops umbellulata, assembly GCA_032464435.1. Lineage (NCBI taxonomy): Eukaryota > Viridiplantae > Streptophyta > Magnoliopsida > Poales > Poaceae > Aegilops > Aegilops umbellulata. Next base: position 587,485,165 of record CP136060.1, on the reverse strand, counting down.
TGGATTTATTTCAGGATTTCCAGCGATGCGCTTTCAGTGGGAAGATACGTTCCCGTCGACGACGAGGCGCCTACGGTGACTTCGTAAATTTCAAGATGATATGCCGGCTCAGTCTTTCGGAGGTGCTCATAGGGGTAGGGTGTGCGTGTGTGCATTCATAGGGGTGAGTGTATGCGCGTGTATATGTGCGCTTACGTCTGTACTGATGCTAAAATAAAAAACAATGATTTTAGACACAATATGCATCCGGACGGATGGGGTAGCTTAAAAGTAAAGTGCATTGGGACTGCGCTCCTGGAAATCATTAAGGATCCAAGATTCCATGTATACATAGTGTTTGTCTCGCTGAATAATATGAGCAAAAATCTCGAGATTAAAGAACTATATCTCGTGCGCTTGCAAATCTTTGCATTCCCATTTAAAATATATCCCGGCCTCTTGCTATTTATAAACTTGCAGTCCTTGTCTCACACATTTGGAGTCCAACTATTTCTTTCTTTCTTCCTATTCTTCCTACTAGGGCTCCAACTATTTCTTACCGGAACCTTACACGTGACTAGAACTGAGTTTGTAAGTACAAGAGATTTGCCAATATGAGAGGGAGCAGCCTGGTGCAGGGGACGACGATATTCTTCATTGGATGCCTTGTCGTGTGTGCACAGTGTAAGTACTACTTTATGCATCATCGCCGTCATTAGCATCACGTGTTAATTTCTTGCAATTAATTTTTCGGAACATACATAACATACACGTCTGAGGTACTGCATACTAATGTTAAAAATAATATGTAGGTGGTCTCGATAATAAGCAAATGGTGGTCAACCAAGATAGTCATGCGGCGAACGCAAGTACCAACGTTACCATCGTCAACTCGACGTCTGTAGGCGAGAGCAAGATAACCTTGCAATTTTGCGTCCGCCGTTACTTTTGTCATTTCTCAGATGAGCTCCGTTTTACGTGCTACTGCTGCCAGAATAATGGTGCCAAGCAGTGTTTCAAGAGGCGGAGTGACTGCCTGGACAACTGCCCTACCTGCAACCCTGAATGCCCACCTTCATCGGGGCCTCAGGGATAGAATTCCATATGCTCGATTGATTTGTTCGTCTGTAATAAGAGGCACCTTATTTGGTTTGGGCAATTGGGTTCCAACCAAACATTAGAGGGGAGTATCCCGCATGTTCCTGTGGAGATTCAGCAAGGCAGAATTTGATGAAAGGAATCCCCAGTAATTTGTTGTCTTGCGTATTTAAAAAGATCAAATCCTTTGGCCGTAGTGTTTTGGCATGATCTACCCTTGACAGCCGCAATCCCGCCTTTAATTTATGGCAATTCCCAACCAATGGTGCCACGTCCAGTTAATTTCTTCCCCCACGTCCTCATGACAGCCGCAATCCCGCCCATCGATAATGGTAATTCCCCGTCAATTGTGTCATGTCTTCTTCGACAATTCTTACCTGATAACTTAAATACCGCAAACCTCGATGTTTGTATTTAAGTTATCAGGTTTGCGGTATAATATTTTCCTCGTAGCACGGTAATATTCATACCGTAAATCTGATAACTTAAATACAAACATCGAGGTAAATTTTTACCTGGGGAAAATATTATTGAATACACAACCCCAATAACTTATGTATAAATTGGATCAAAATATACACTCAATAGACATGATAACTTAGGTAAACACCACGATACCATTGGTCCGAGGAAAAAGGGTTGTTCAAAACATTAACCTATAACTTCTATGCAAATATCATGGTAATATAAGCACCATGGACTTGATAACTTAGGGCCCGTTCGGAAGCTCTTTTGCTTCCAGCTTCCCAAAATAGCTCAAGAAGCCAGCCGAACGATCCAGCTTCCAGAAGCCCGCTCCTGGAGAACGATCAGCCCGTAGTGCAAATATCTGGAGTAGCGGTCGCACAGCTTGCACAAACGAGAAGCGGGAGTTGCTCCAAATTACGTGGGAATGCCATACCGAAGTGCTATAGCCCACCCAACGAATCGTTTAATCGTTTTCCTATCGCTAAAGCCCCACACAAACCGTTTTCTCTCAGCGAACAGCTTTCCTATCGCTATAGCCCACCAAGTCGGCAGCCGAACGCTTGCCCAGCTCCCGCGAGATGCTGGCTCGTTTGGGAAGCTGGAGAGCTTCTGAACGGGCCCTTAGATTGGAAAACTGCAACAACTTTTAAAACCGGGCTGGGGAAGGGGGGGGGTAGGTAAGGTTGTCAAAAATATATCTCGGTAAATTGTGTGTGAGTAGCATGGTAATATACGCAACACAAAAATGATAACCTGTGGGTACAAACACCGTGGTAACTTTGGGGTCGGGTGGGGGGGGGGGGGGATTGTGAAAGAACACACCACTGGTAACTTTTTTGTAACTAGCGGGGTTACCCGCGCATTTGCGCGGCTAGACGTGCTACGTATAATTTTATCTTTCAGTATTTTTCTTCAACCATATTATTTCATTTAATTAGTCACCACATCTGTTTTTATATATGAAACATTATAGGCAACACTATGTTTCTTCCAAAGCACGTAACTTTTGGTAGTAATATTTCCATCATTTATATATTTGTTTGGTAAAGAATATAATGTGTGAGAATGAAGGACCAAAAAGTCTAGTGTCTTTGTCCCGTCATGCCAAGACTTTAGTACTATATATTTGCTTTCATTTTTCTGCATTTACTCACCCATATAAATTTATATTTAGTCCCAATATACTTTTTGGATATCCCCTTAGAAATTTAAAGGTTAATATTGTACCTTATTATGTGTTACATCACCAGCCTCCTCGCAAGTCCATGTATAAGCGATGTTATTTCTTAAAATCTGGCATCTTATGTATAATATTATTAGCGATCATACTCAAAATCTTGATCAACGGTGCACATATATAATGTCTGAGATCTTATATATGTTTGAGTTTAACATGATAAATCGGGTGACGTTTTTGTTTATGGGGTTCGGACGATTGCATACATGACTCCAGTATGTCCGGCATCAAGGACATATATGGATGTCCCAGTTGGTTGGTGTTTGCTTTTGAGCTGATTGCTACCATTGTCTTCTATATATCGGTGCTTGTGAATGTACTGGACCAACAGTGCTAGTCGATGTACGTGTTATGTCAGATCAGGCTACATGTTGCTATATATTTATTTGTTGGTTTGTCGGCATGCATGCATTTTTTTCCTATGAAAGAATGCCCGTAAGATCGTACTTTGATGGGAATGTATGCTTGTATCAAGGAGCTTAATTAAAAAAAATAGATCCATGGCATTGTAGTCTTGATTGTGCTAGAGAAACCATATAGTTCCATATTAATTTATAGTTTCTTTCATTAACCCTATTTATCCATTAATGTATATATTTGAACTAAAGAGTTGAGAATTTTCTAGTGATGATTGACATCTTGTATAAAAACCTAATTCGGTTTTCCTCCACCCACTTCTTCCTTTGTTGTATGGTACTTGTAACTACATCTGGTGCAAGATCTAGTCTTAGATGCATGCTTCCGCATATGCCCAAGTTATTAATATTGTAATTTTCCTAACCATCTAAGGCAATGTAATTATTGTTTTACGCATATTCATCAAAACTTTTCAAATAATTATATCACACATTTTAAGTAAAGTTTGTCCTTATTTAGCATCTATGTATTGTTAAACACAATCAAGACAACACATTATACTTGAATTAATTTCTTGCTTCGAACCTTCATTATTGTACCCACAAAGTCGTGATTCCTTTTCTCCATCATCCTCACTTGTGCACGTTATATGATGGGAGCGGTCAGTTACACACGTTATATGTTGGCATCGGTTTGTCACATTTTCAAATGCAATATCTTTCATATGATATGTATGATTTAATAGTTGTAATTGTTCAGGTGACAAATTGTCTTACCGTTTCTAGCCATCCTGAACTCCAATAGTGAGAACTGATTGATGTAGGCGCCCACTCATCTCTACTGTACTCTCGTTAAGGACTTCTACTACGGCAAAATTATGTTAGAACATCCAAACAACCGATGCATGCGGATTCATCAGATCTATATTACGTCAACATCTGATACGTGCACCACATAATTCATGCTATCAATGAAAAAATGGTATTTATTTTACATTTCAGTTCCTTCCTGTATAATTCAAAATAATTTATATGGGATTTTTATTTTTTTAAATAAATATAATTTCATAATGAATCTAAAATGTTTCGTTCATTGATTACATGTGTTGAAATTTATCAGAGCGGGTCGCCTAATTTAGAACGGTCATATAGCAAAACCGAAGAGGAAATGCAAAATTGGTTTTCTAATCTAATATATCTTTTGGCTGATATCATATGTGTTGTTATAGTGTACGCGGCATGCTGAATTAAAATAGCACCTTTTTCTAGCAACATTAAAATAGCACCTGATTATGGGCACTTGAACTAACCGATTCTTATATGTGTACGTCACTTTTTTGAGGGCAATCGTTTTTTTTTTAATCTGGTCAATCGGCTCCCTATACAAAGTGTACTCCTTTTCTCTAGGTTTTTTTAACTCTCCTTTCCTCTAGTTATGTACACGTATGTAAGGTTTTGGTATGGAGCGTGTGCCTGATTTTCTCTCTCTCCTATTAGAATACAAACTGGAATTGATTACCTTTTCTTGCTTCCACCTGTACAACGCAGACGTGATATTGGTTTTGTAAACCTATAGGAGTCCCTCTAGTGCACGCCATTGCCGTTGCACTTTTTCATCGCTTTATACATGTACGTGATAGACTTTTTTTACTTTTTTCTCTGACGTGACAGATTCTGTGCATGCACATAGTATTTGTATGTAACGCTTGCATCTTAAAATCTCAGCCGTTTATATCTGAAATTAATGACCAAGATAATTTAATCTGTGTGGACGAATATAATGGCTTGTTTGCCTCTTGTTTTAAGTATATAATAGAATAGATTAACATGGCAATATACACCCATAGACCATGTACAAACACCACGGATAAGTTTTGGACGTGAGGGAAGGGGAGGGATTGTTGAAAAACATGACCCCGATGAGTTCTCTGCAAACAATATGGTAATATACAGTACGCGAGCATGGTAAGTTACTTATACAAAGCGTGCTAACTTTTGACGAAAGAAAACTAATCGAAAAAATAGCTAACCCCTGTGACCCCTTCTTGTTGTATCCGAAAGCTAATTCTGGATGTGAACGCTATTTTCTTCAAAATCCAATTGTATTATGTTTTTTGCAAGCTACTCTTTGGAAGAAAACACAATTTTCTTTGGAAGCAATTTTTTTTCTCTTTTGGAAGGCATGTTGATAGAAACAAATATTAGTTTCACTTAGAAAATTAATGCTACATCATTCGAAGCAGAAAAAAACACATGTTTTCTACATTGGAAACGAAATACAAGACGGAAGCAATCTCGTTGGCACCGGAAGCAAAGTATACGGGCGAGAATACTTTTCTTTTAGATGAAAGCAATATACTGATGCTTTTCAGACAGTACGTAATGTTATCGGAAATGCTAACGCCCAAACGTGTGGGCGTTTGCACATCGCTCACACGCCTTCATCACCAATCATTTTGCCACGTGAATAGATGACATCAGCAGAATTTTTTTTGGTTTTCGCCTTAAAAATGTTGTATCTCCTAAATAAAAAAGCGAACTAAAAATTCATTTTCACCATTAAATCCGTCTCGATGAGATCTTCAAAACTAGACCCTATGTTGATATGTTTCGACGCAATTTTTTTTTGCCAGAAGTTGTCATGATGTTTACACTGCAGTTGTCATAGGGCTTAAACTAAAGTTGCCATGTGGCAATTTTAGTTCGTAGATCATGGCAATTTTAGTATTTTGATGATGGCAACTCCAGTACTTTGACCATGAAAATTATTTTTTGTATGAACCATGGCAATTTTACGTGCATGTATGTATCATGGCAATTTTAGTTTATGGTTCATGGCAAGTCTAGTTTCTTAATTCCCTGTTTTATAAATTTTAAAATTTACTTTTAAATGTAGAAGAAAATAGCTGAAACATATCATGGCAACTTCAGTGTAAACATCATGGCAATTCATATGCAATAGACATGGCAACTTTTAATCCAAAAAAAAATCATCAAAACATATCAACATGGGATCTAGTTTCGAAGATCTCATCGCGAGGGATTTAATGGTGAAAACGGATTTTCAATCGGATTTTTCGTTTAAGAGATAAAACATTTTAAAAACTGAAAATCCAAAAGAATTCCTACATGCATGCATGCGATGACGTGGCAATCTGTTTACATTAGAGACGTGTGGTGCGCCTCACTTCCTGCCACACGTGTGGCAGTTAGCGTGACCCAATTTTATACAAACACAGAGTACTATAAGCAAACATTATAAACAATCGAAGCTAATTCTCCTGTCAACAGAAACATAACTTTATGGTGTTGAAAGAATTTCCCTCAAATTGAACTTAATTTCTATTTCCTCTGAAGCAACATTGAATAACAAAGGAAACATTTTTTAGTAAGGAAAGCAAACCACTACTATTATGAATAGTTTTTTCCCATTATACGCCAGATTTCTTGCAGGAAACGAAGCTAGCTTCGATCACTCCGTTCAAGTTGAGATCCTTCCTTCCACCCAAGTTCACGGATCATGCTGTCACCCTCTCTGAAGGCACTTCTGGGGGGATTCTGGTTGCGTGGGATTCCTCCAAGGTCGTTGGACACGTTGTCATGGAGCATAGATACCACGTCACGATCAAGATGGTTTCTATCGTATCCAACTGCCAGTTCTTGCTCTCTGCTGTGTATGCACCCTGCCTGAGTACTGAGCGATCTGCCTTCTTCGAAGCAGTCTCTGAAGTGGCAACTGACCTTGACACACCTTGGGCAGTCTTGGTGAATTTCAACATGTATCGTTTCTCTCATGAGAAATCAAGGGGCCGGATTTGTTGGAATATCATGGAGCAGTTCAATACCTGGATCAGAGAGCACGGCTTGGATGACATCTCTATTGACAATAAGTTGTTCACCTGGTCCAACAAGCGCAGCTCCCCAACGCTGGTGCGCCTCGATCGCGTTCTTGTTAATGCAGCTTGGGGCCTCAACTTCATGCAGACCACGGCCTCCTGCCCACCCTACACCACCTCAGACCATGCCCCGATCCTGCTCCAGTTCACTGCTGACACCCCCAAGAGCAAGCTCTTCCGGATGGAGAATCATTGGTTGGATATGGCCGAGTCGAGGGATATCATCGTCAGTTGCTGGAATAGAGGCCCGCGACCCACCTCTTCTTCGGCCACACGCATCAACTACAAGATGCGGAGGCTACGGGCTGCTCTACGGCATTGGGTTCGACACAAACCCAATCTCCAGGTGCTCATTGACAACAACAAGCATGTTGTTTGCTTCCTCAACGCAGTGGAGGAACGGAGAGACTTGTCCTGCCTGGAAGCTGTACTCCGGGAAGCAGCGTCTGCCAAGACAGAGCAGCTGATCCTTTGGCAAACTGCGATGTGGCGACGCCGGGCAAAAGTAAGGTGGTGTGTCTCCGGTGACGAGAACTGCAAATTTTTTCATGCTGCGGCCAATTGCCAAGCGCGTCGCCACAAGATCAAAGTCCTTCTCCAGAATGGTATTGAGCACTACCGGAATGATCAGAAGCTTCACATCGCTAGTGAGTTTTTTGCTGCAGTTTTGGGGCAGTCAGCTCCCTTCATACCGACTGTTAACATCAGCTCCCTGTACTCGGCTATGGACCTCTCTGGGCTTGCTGTCCCGTTCACATGGGCAGAGATCGTCGAAGCTATCAACAGAGCACCTAATAACAGGAGCCCGGGACCAGATGGATTCACTAACGAGTTTTACAAAGCTTTCAAGAATCTGCTTAAAGAGGATCTTCTGAGGTTCTTTGAGGATCTGCACAACAATAGTGTTAACCTTGGTGTGATCAATACTGCTTATATCACCCTACTGCCTAAAAAAGACACACCCTTGGAAATAAAGGATTACATGCCCATTTCCCTGGTTCATAGCATACCCAAGCTGGCCTCGAAGGTGATGACCAATCGTTTGCAGAAGCAGATACCAGAGTTAGTGCACTCCTTACAGTCTGGGTTTCTGAAAGGACACTCCATTGTTGAAAACTTTGCGTTGGCTGCGGAGTTAATTCACTGTGCTCATAAAAACTGCCTGTTGTTGCTTTGAAGCTTGATTTCCACAAAGCATTCGATAGCGTCAGCTGGGACTGTCTCAAGCAGGTCATGGAAGCACGGGGTTTTCCACAACAATGGAGACAGTGGGTCGACAACCTGATCTCCTCTGCCAGCTCCAGAGTCATGATCAACGGGGAGATGGGCCCACCCATCCTTGCCAAGCGTGGTTTTAGACAAGGTGACTCGTTGTCACCTTATCTCTTTCTGTTGGTGGCAGATGTGTTACAAAGGCTATGATGTCTGCATTTCCAAAACGGGTCTCTGCAACATCCACTCAACGCAGACCGTTTCTTTCCTGTGCTGCAGTACGCGGACGACACTTTGATCATCTTCAAGGGTGACATGCAGCAGGCCACGATCATCAAGGACATCCTTAACTCCTTCTCAGCCTTCTCGGGTTTGACTATAAATTTCCACAAAAGCACTCTAGTGCATGTTGCTGTGGATCCAGTCATCGTGGATGAGATTGCTAGTCTGCTTGGTTGCCCCATCTCCTCCACCCCCTGCACGTATCTTGGCATGCCTTTGTCCCTCAACAAGATCACTCATGGGATGATGCTACCTGTTATTCACAAGGTGGATTGTCGTCTGTCAGGCTGGTTGGCCACCTTCCTCTCTCTAGGTGGGAGGCTAACCTCATCAACTCTGTGCTGGCTGGCATTCCTACATACTTCATGTCATGTTTCCCATGGCCTAAGGTGTCAATCTACTCTCTGGAGAGCCTAGCCTGCTACGAGCGTTCCTTTGGCAAGGAAAGAACAAAGTGAAGGGGGGACAATGCCTCGTGGCTTGGGACAAGGTGATTCTTCATCGCCAGAATGGAGGTCTGGGTGTGATAAACCTGCAAGCTCACAACCAAGCCATGCTCTGCAAATTTCTCTCCAAGGTTCTACAGCATTCTGACATCCCGTGCTACCAATGGTTTGCTTTGCAACACTGCCAGTCTACCTTGCCTCTTGGGCCTTCCGGGAGGGATACTGCTTTGTGGCGTGGCTTCAAAGACTGTATCCCCATAGTCATTAACTCCTCACGATGCATCCTCGGCTCGGGCCAGTTCATTTCCTTCTGGCACGATCTCTGGGTCGAAGAAGGCAGGCTATACTTGTTGCTGCCTGTTCTTTACTCCTTCGCCAGGAACCGCTGCTGCTCCGTGTCCTCACAATACTCAGATGGCACCTGGTCAGTACAGTTACACCCCAACCTCTCCCGATCTGCTGAGCGTGAGCTCGTCCTTCTGCAGCAGCTGCTTGCTCCGCTCGCTCCTGATGGGTCAGCTAAAGATGTTCGCCTGCCGTCAGTCTCTGACAAGTATCTGAGCACAGGTTACTTCTACATACTGCTGACTTTCCGTGGTGTTTCTTGCATCTTCCACGACTTGATCTGGGACGCCCTGATCGCTTTGAAGCATAAAACCTTCCTATGGCTCGCTTTTTGGGGCCGTCTTAATACCAGAGACAACATGCTCAGGAAGAATTGGGCTGCCGTCACCACTGACTCTGGTTGTGACATTTGCCCTACTATGGAGTCGGTTCACCACATTTTGCTGCATTGTCGAGCGGCATCCTCTCTCTGGCAGCACCTTCAACTGGCTACGTTAGCTGCCAGGGCGCCTGACTTCCTCTCCTTCATCCGGCAAGCTGCTGCTCAACTTCAGCACAAACGCAAATGGAATGTTGCTTTTGCCGCATGTGCCATCTCCCTTTGGCATGCCCGTAACGATCGTGTTTTCAACTCACGATCTTGGTCAGATGCATACATACGTTTTCATGCTGCAGATATGATCCGTCTTTGGTCCTACAGAGCCAAGAAGTTACAAGACAAGGAGGACCTCAAGTTCTGGGGCGATTTAGTAGCAATGTAGCTTGTTTTTGTTTTTGGCTGTCGGTTCTCCTCTTCTTCTACTCCTGTCTGAGCAACTCCTTTTCTACCAGGTTTATCTTGTGGCCTTGCACTAAAGTGCATCCCCACAAGCCTCATGTTTGTATGCTACTCAGGCTCCGGCCTGTTTTGAAATATAAAGGTGGCTCGAGCCCCTTTCGTTTAAAAAAAATGTTTCCTACTATGAAGAGTTTCTTCCCATTATTACACCAGAAAATGATGCTTCCGTGCATCACCAAGAATGCCTCTATGGCATAAAAATCGTGGCGCCATCCGTAAAAAAACACATGTAAAAAAATTCATAATTAACTGCTGGATTTAATTGTGAGAAATAATCATACTTTCCGAAGTTATTAAGCTTTTGTAGGAACAAAATAGCAATATTTGGGAGTTGCCGATTACGAAGCAGCTAACCTTATGGAATTTGTTACCAGGGAAGGATCGCAATTTCTGGTAGGTTCCTGTTTAGGAAGCACCTAATATAACTTAACAGAAGCAGTTATACAAGGAAGCAAACAATTGACGAAATAACTGCTAGGCGGCAACCGGCTGGCTGATCTTAGGAAAAGATCAGCCGCCTAGCTAGCCGTCGATCTGCGCGAATACAATCTGTCTTGAGCCACTTGATTTCTTAGTGACCACGCCATCACTTCCATCCCAACCAGGCCCATGTACGTCTCCACGCAGCGCTGCCTCCAGGCCATCACTTCAAAAAAGAGGAGCCCATGTACGTCTCCACTGCATCCAGCCACGAACGCAGCGTCTCCGCGTTGCCCGCGTATTTGCTTGAAGCACCGGTGATACTCCGGCTCCGGCCATGCATCAAAGGCCTGACGTATTTCGACGTCCGGCGACGCTCCATGCCTCCATCACAACACCAGTGATGTTCCATGGTGATGCTCCATTGCTGCACCGGGGATGCTCCAGCGGCTCGGGGATGTTCCATTGCAACGGCAGCGATGCTTCGGCAATGCACCGGCGGCCCGGTGGTACTCCATCATAGCACCTATGATGCTACATTTCACCGTCGACAATGCTTCGACAGCCCGTCTATACTCCATTGCATCACCAACGATGCTCCGATGGCCCCCGACGATGCTCCATTGCATTGCCGAGAATGCTTTGACGGCCAGTCGATACTCCGATGACCCGACGATGCTCTATTGTAGCACCGGTAATGCTATGAAGGACTGACGATGTTCTGACGGCCCGACAATACTCCATCACAACACCTACGATGCTCCATTGCATCACCGACGATGCACCTAACGATGACATGTACCAAGAGTAGGGTCTTAGGCCCGACCTAGACACCCTACTCATGGACACTGCCCTAGAGTCAAAGGCACTCAAAGTCCAACAGAAGGTACCGACTGAAATCACCTTGAAGTGCAATCACTCGACAGAAGATTCCATTTGGATACCTCAATTCTGCTCGACCACAGTAGCGTCACTCGAACATGTGAAGAATCACTCGGAGTACAGAAGATCTAAAGCCACCCCAGGATGGCAACGGTCAGACGTTCACTCCGTAGTCATAAAGTCCATTAATAGCTGGCGTTACCAGTAACGCCGCTGTCTTAACTCGCATTGAACCGTGTGTAACCGAGGGCTGGAGGCACTTGGCGCACTCTATATAAGCCACCCTCCTCCTCTGGCACAAGGGTTCACACCCCCTGTAACTTCAACACACATCCAGTCGACAAGCCTCAGCGTCACCGAGACGTAGGGCTTTTACCTCCTACGAGAGGGGCCTGAACTCGTAAACTCGTGTGTACAACCTTGTGTTAGCTAGGGCCTTGCCTCCTCATACGTACCATATACTCTTACTGTCAGATCCGTTCCCACGACAGCACCCACGATGCTCCCACGGCCCGGCGGTGCTTCATTCCATCGCCGTGATTTCATGAAAATGATTCGCATTGGCGGGCGACATCAAGTCCGCCACGATTTCACGAAAAAATCCACACCGTAGGTAAAAAGTAATCCAAAAAACTACAGGATCGCAAAAAACGAAATCACAATGACATGATGAATCCATTTTTGCGAAAAAAAATTGGATCGATACCTTCGCGAGATCAAGGAAAGCATGCTTGATGCAGACTTGACGCAGAGTTGGTGGAGGGAAGCGCGCTGATAACGTGTTCCGCAACCTTTGCCAGCGAGTCTGGTCCAAGGGTTTAGAGCCGAAGAGTCATAGGCATAGTCGATCACACAGGTACAGACAGTAGAATTGACACATAGAAGTAGGGATATAGCTTTCTTTGTTATTCATTGATCAATTATCTATACAAAAGAGTGCTCTCCTCTATATATCTTCACTACTATTAAACAAGCGAGTTTTGACAAAAAAACATTAAATATCAGCCCTTCGTTATCTTAGATCCGATGGCTTACATTGCTCCAGTGACGCCTTACCAATTAAATCACCGTAATTACAAATCAAAGCATCCTAGTAATTAACATTCATGGAAGAAACATCATAGCAATCAACGGAATCATCGTAATTAGCTATACAATAATTAGAAATCATATTAAGCAATCAAAGCAATTAGCAATAAAAATATAAACATCGCAATTTGGAATGTTTCCAAACCAGTCGACCTGATCCTATAGCACAACCCTGCAAGCCAAGAACCGGACGTGCCACTGCCGGTGTCTCGTCGCCATCGTCGGAGATATGATAACCACTTGCAAGACTGATTAAGTAAATCCAAAAAAGCAAAATATAGATAAATAAAATTAGGATTTTTTTAAAAAAATTGGATCGTGCATAACTATTACTATTATTCCCTCCCTCGGAAAAACTATTAGTATTATTAGGGGATGAAGAGATAGCTGCCCCACTTTACGTTAAGACGGGCCATGGTGGAAGTAACTTCAAGAGTAACATAAGCTGTAACTCAGTAAAATTGTCTAAGTTAATGAGAATAGAGGCAAATTGAGTTATTTAGTTAATTAACTTTATAACCTAATAAATAAAGATTTACATGACACCACACTTTATCCATTATAAAGATAGTAATATAGCCTAGAATAATGTGTATGCTACTCTTAAAGTTACTTCACTATGGTTAGTATAGATGGGTACATTCGGTCAAAGGAGGAGTAACGGCTGAGTCGGGCCGGTAGCGGCTCCTTTCGGTCCGTGAGTTTGCCAACAAGACTCGCCTCACCTCCCTCAAAAAAAAAAAAAAAACAAGACTCGCCTCACCACCCAACTAATCATTAACCAGGCATTAATCTCGATCATCGACTCACAACCTTCATATTAATTAAGCAAGCGGTACAGTTAGCCTGTGTTTGTCCACTGCAGTACTACATCTCCGTCGCCATCCTGCAACCCCCATCCTGTAGCTCACAAAGCTCTTCTCCTTCCTCTGTCCAGCTCCTTAATTATAAAGGCCGGCCGGAGGTAGCTTTGTGTGCCATGCGAGACCTCTCCTCTTTCTCTAACTCTGCTTGATTGGGCTGCAGGACTGCAAAAGAATTCTTTTCTTCTTCGACGACCGAGATCATCCATCCAATGGGGTTCCCGGCGCCTGTGTTCTCAGAGTGCGAGGTGCCCAGGTTGCTGCTCAGCCTCCTCGTCCTGATCTCCCGCCTACGCCGCCTCTACTCCTGGCTGCTCCGCCCCATCGGCGCCGGGGTCGACGACGACCTCAGCTTTGACCACCCGACAACCTTCGGCATCGCCGACCACCACCGCCGACAGGAGCTGTACCATGAAGACCACTGCCTCGTGGAGCTGGAGGAGCACTCCCCGGCCATGCGCTTCGACGCGCTCTCCGGCGCCAGAGGCAAAGATCTGCTGCTGCCGGAGATCTGCGCGGTGTGCCTCGGCGACTTCCAGGGCGCCGAGCGCGTGCGCCGGCCGCGCGGGTGCCGGCACGTCTTCCACCGCGGCTGCCTCGACCACTGGGCCTCCCACGGCCGCCGCGCCTGCCCGCTCTGCCGGGTGCCGTTTCTCCCGCCCTTCCTCCTCCCGCTGCCGCTCCCGGCGTCGTGATTCCCGTCGGGTGTTGTTTGCACAATCCGGCGAATCCTGAGGAGAGTCTTCTGAATTTCTCGCTTTCGGTTGGGTTTTTAGGAAACCAATCCAACCACAACATTGCCCACGGAGGTCATGGCGGTGAGATGTCAGAATATTTTCCGATCGGCCTCTCCTTTGAAGAGATTCTCACAATAACATACGCATGGATGGGTATTACTTCGTTGTTCAAGCTTCGGTTAATTTGGATTTCATTCAAGTAAAATCCCTACACACACACCAGGAAATAGATTACATGAAGTAGATAGAGGGGTGAATCTGAATATATGTAGGGGTACTTGAGAAGAGTTTTTTTTTCCTGTGCTAGCTTTTAGTCTAACTTCCCGTCTTGCTAGCAATATCATGTCTTTTCTTCATCTTTTATACTGCTTCTCAGGGGGGTTGGAAATGATTCATGTTTACAGTTTAGTAGATATGTTGTGCATTAACGTCTTGGAAATGCATTTTGATTCGACTGGATTAACATAATTTATCTTCTATGCTAACACTGAGCCTGCTTCTGGTCGTTCCCGTGTCGCTCCCGAGCGGCACCGGGGCGCCCCAACCCTAGCAGCCAGCGAGCACCACCTCCCCTCCCCCCCCCCCCCCGCCGGCGGCGGCGTGCGCCGTCGGGCGAAGCCCGTGCGGTGCCGGCGGCGGTGGGACTGCTCTCTCGCGGCGGCCTTTTTCCCTGGCATCGCGGAACTGCGGGCGGGCGCTGCTAGATGCGGATCTGGCGGTGTTCACGCGGCTTGTCCGCTCAAGATTGTGGTGCTCGGCCCGGCAGCATCGTGGTCGCTCCTCCGGCGAACCATGGTGCTGTAGATCTGGCGGTTGGCGGCGTTTTGGTGGCTCCTGGCTCGTGGATCCGGCAGATGGCGTGGCGGCCGACAGTTTCTGCCGGTGCGGCGGCGCCCTCTTGGCAGTGCAGCGGCTGCTGCGGGGTGCCTGGGCTTCGGCCTGTCAGCTCAGCTGTGGGATGGGGCGGGGTGGCGGCCCGCCTCCTGGCTTGATGCTGCAGATCTGGCTGGATTGCTAGCCCGGCGCGGCTGGCAGCATGGTGGAGGGTGCCGGGGCGGCGGCCTCGGATTCATTGATGTGCCAGATCTATTCTCCGACGGCCATGGTGGCGCGCGTGGTGCGCGTGGGCGCGACTGTTGCTTGGCTGCGGCCGGCGGCCATGGTGGTCGGCGGGGCGCGGCGTGGGCAGGCGGGATCTGGCCTGCGGTGGACCGGATTTGGTCACGTGCAGCGGCGGGCTGCAGTGACCCTTCCTCCGTGGTGGTGCAAGGAGCAGCGCTTCGCAGTCTATCGGTGCTTCTTGGAGGTGGTCTGCTCACTTGGGCGAAAGCCACTGCTACTATCGGAGCCGGCGATGGTGATGCCCGCGGGTGCCGCTTACCTCCTTGGAGGCATCGCTATCATGGTGACTTCCCCTTCGAGGCTCCTGGGGAAACCTATGTTCCTGGTCCGTCCGGAACGGCCGATGGCGGCGCTCTTCGCGTCGCATTCCTTCTTGAAGGCATCAGCTTGGTGGATTGTGTGGTGGCTGGTCACTGCGGGTTGGACGGTGGTGGTGGTGTGGCCGCCTGGCGCTGGTGTGCACGGCGAAGCGATCCGGGTGTAGACTTGGCCCCTTGATGCCCTTCGGCTTCGCCGGCGGTGCCGCTGTTGTGATGTAGACTCGGCTGCGTGTGACTCTTCGTTCGGGTGTGGACTCGGTCGCTCGTTGCCCTTCGGCTACACCAATAGCCTTGAGGCACCATGGATGGTCTCGGTTGATTGGAGCTCTTCGTCTATGGTGGTGGTGTTCCGGTGCGGTCCAGGTTGGTAATGGTTGCTCAAGACCCTCTCATGGCTACTGTTTGGTTGCCGCGAGCTTCGTGCTCTTGGTGTTGTCTCGACTCATCTTTGCTCAAGGATGGCGCAAGATCTCAAACTGCTAATCGTTCCGCTTTTCTGTGGCGGAGCCCTAGTCAAGGTTCGTGTATGGGATGACACTCGTTGATTGTGGTTACTCCTGAGTTGTGCCATGGGGCCGGTTTGCCCGCCGATGCGCTCGGCTGTTTGCAATATCCTGGTATTGTGATCTCTCGACGACACCCCCCATCTACTTGTGCCTCTCATGGCGATGGTCCTATGTCTGCCAGCCTGGTCGTGCCTTGTACGGTTTTCGGCCCGGTTTCCCTTATAAATGGGGTCAATTTGTTAAGGTTTTCGATCCGGTTTTCCTTATAAACTGGATCACTATTCTGGCATTTGGCCACTTTGGGTAATATATTCAGGTGAGGAAACTCCCCCCCCCCCCGGGTGATTCTCAAAAAACGTCTAAACACTAAAGATATGAATGCCGCATACCTACCAAGATATGCAATTTTGGTTCTTGTGTGTACAATAATTCATCCACTAATATCTGCTTCCTTAAGGGGGTTTTCATTTTGAAAGGGGGCAACTTTTATTCCACCATGTATTTGTTACTCACCTGTTAATATATGAATAACTTTGTTACCGTATGCTTACATCTCAAAAAAACTTTGTTACCTGAAAATGTGTGGACCAAACTATTAACTGGGCTCATACTCAAATAAGAAATCAAGTACAATATACTTCTTAGACGTGTGCATCGTAGAATCCTCTAGCAAGATATTATAGATAATAAAACAACCTGTCGGGGAAATCTGACTCCGCGATCACCTATGGGGACGGAGCCCCTTCTCGGTTCGGCGGGGAGGGGGGGGCGGAGGTCGCACGAAGAGCAGATCGAGGCGAGGCACATGAGCGGTTTTTACCCACCTTCAAGAGCTCTCCGGAGAGATAATACTCCTACTGCTGCTTTGTGGATTGTATTGAGTTCTTGCTCGGGAGCGCTGAGTGCTACAGTACACACCAGCAGCTAACGAGACCGAGCGCGAGTGTTCTACTGTTCGTCCTCTCCCCTTCTACGTTGTGCATGGGCCTCCTTTTATATGCTCAAGGGGTCTCCCACAGGTGGCAACGTAGGCAAGGGTAAAGATGGAAAGGTGCTGCGGTAGGTACAGCTACCTACACAGTGTATCGTACCTAACTCTGACGGCATGGGACAAGGGCATTAAATGCCTATCTACGTCGCCCAAACAGTGCAGAAAAGGGGTCGCCAAGGAAGGAAATATGCCCTAGAGGCAATATTAAAGTTATTATTTATTTCCTCATATATCATGATAAATGTTATTATTCATGCTAGAATTGTATTAGCCGGAAACATGATACATGTGTGAATACATAGACAAACAGAGTGTCACTAGTATGCCTCTACTTGACTAGCTCGTTGATCAAAGATGGTTATGTTTCCTAGCCATAGACATGAGTTGTCATTTGATTAACGGGATCACATCATTAGGAGAATGATGTGATTGACATGACCCATTCCGTTAGCTTAGCACCCGATCGTTTAGTATGTTGCTATTGCTTTCTTCATGACTTATACATGTTCCTATGACTATGAGATTATGCAACTCCCGTTTGCCGGAGGAAGACTTTGTGTGCTACCAAACGTCACAACGTAACTGGGTGATTATAAAGGAGCTCTACAGGTGTCTCCAAAGGTATATGTTGGGTTGGCGTATTTCGAGATTAGGATTTGTCACTCCTATTGTCGGAGAGGTATCTCTGGGCCCTCTCGGTAATGCACATCACATAAGCCTTGCAAGCATTGCAACTAATATGTTAGTTGTGAGATGATGTATTACGGAACGAGTAAAGAGACTTGCCGGTAACGAGATTGAACTAGGTATTGGATACCGACGATCGAATCTCGGGCAAGTAACATACCGATGACAAAGGGAACAACGTATGTTGTTATGCGGTCTGACCGATAAAGATCTTCGTAGAATATGTAGGAGCCAATATGGGCATCCAGGTCCCGCTGTTGGTTATTGACCGGAGACGTGTCTCGGTCATGTCTACATTGTTCTCGAACCGTAGGGTCCGCACGCTTAAGGTTTCGATGACAGTTATATTATGAGTTTATGAGTTTTGATGTACCGAAGGAGTTCGGAGTCCCGGATGAGATCGGGGACATGACGAGGAGTCTCGAAATGGTCGAGACGTAAAGATCGATATATTGGACGACTATATTCGGACATCGGAAAGGTTCTGAGTGGTTCGGGTATTTTTCGGAGTACCGAGGAGTTACGAGAATACGGGGGAGAAGTATTGGGCCTTATTGGGCCATACGGGAAAGGGAGAGGGGCTGCCTAGGGCAGGCCGCGCCCCCCCCCCCACCCCAAGGCCTAGACCAAATTGGACTAGGGGGAGGGGCTGCGCCCCCTCCTTCCTTCCCTTCTCTTTTCCCCTTCCTTATCTCCTACTCCTACTACATGGAAGGACTCCTAGTTGGACTAGGAAAAGGGGAATCCTACTCCCGGTGGGAGTAGGACTCCCCTAGGGCGCGCCATAGAGAGGGCCGGCCCTCCCCTCCTCCACTCCTTTATATACGGGGGCAGGGGCACCCCATAGACACACAAGTTGATCTTCGTGATCGTTCCTTAGCCGTGTGCGGTGCCCCCCTCCACCATATTCCACCTCGGTCATATCGTTGCGGTGCTTAGGCGAAGCCCTGCGTCGGTAGAACATCATCATCGTCATCACGCCGTCGTGCTGACGAAACTCATCCCCGAAGCTTTGTTGGATCGGAGCCCGGGGAGCGTCATCGAGCTGAACGTGTGCCAAGAACTCGGAGGTGCCGGAGTAACGGTGCTTGGATCGGTCGGATCGGGAAGACGTACGACTACTTCCTCTACGTTGTGTCAACGCTTCCGCTTCGGTCTACGAGGGTACGTAGACAACACTCTCCCCTCTCGTTGCTATGCATCACCATGATCTTGCGTGTGCGTAGGATTTTTTTTTGAAATTACTACGTTCCCCAACAGTGGCATCCGAGCCTAGGTTTTTATGGTTTGATGTTATATGCACGAGTAGAACACAAGTGAGTTGTGGACGATATAAGTCATACTGCCTACCAGCATGTCATACTTTTGGTTCGGCGGTATTGTTGGATGAAGCGGCCCGGACCGACATTACGCGTACGCTTACGCGAGACTGGATCTACCGTCATGCTTTGCACAAAGGTGGCTGGCGGGTGTCAGTTTCTCCAACTTTAGTTGAACCGAGTATGGCTACGCCCGGTCCTTGCGAAGGTTAAAACGGAGTCTATTTGACAAACTATCGTTGTGGTTTTGATGTGTAGGTGAGAACGGTTCTTGCTAAGCCCGTAGCAGCCACGTAAAACTTGCAACAACAAAGTAGAGGACGTCTAACTTGTTTTTGCAGGGCATGTTGTGATGTGATATGGTCAAGACGTGATGAGGTATAAGTTGTTGTATAAGATGATCATGTTTTGTTGAAGTTATCGGCAATTGGCAAAAGCCTTATGGTTGTCTCTCTATTGCATAAGATGCAAGCGCCAAATAATTGCATTACTTTATCGCTATGCGATAGCAATAGTTGCAAGAGCAATAGTTGGCGAGACGACCACGTGATGACACATTGATATAGATCAAGATGATGGAGATCATGGTGTCGTGCCGGTGATGATAGAGATCATGACGGTACTTTGGAGATGGAGATCAAAGGCGCAAGATGATCGTGGCCATATCATGTCACATATATTGATTGCATGTGATGTTTATCTTTTATACATCTTATTTTTCTTAGTTTGACGGTAGCATTTTAAGATGATCTCTCACTAAATTATCAAGAAGTATTCTCCCTGAGTATGCACCGTTGCCAAAGTTCGTCGTGCCCAGACACCACGTGATGATCGGGTGTGATAAGCTCTACGTCCATCTACAACGGTTGCAAGCCAGTTTTGCACATGCAGAATACTCGGGTTATACTTGACGAGCCTAGCATATGCAGATATGGCCTCGGAACACGGAGACCGAAAGGTCGAGTGTGAATCATATAGTAGATATGATCAACATAATGATGTTCACCATTGAAGACTAATCCATTTCACGTGATGATCGGTTCTGGTTTAGTTTATTTGGATCACGTGATCACTTAGAAGATTAGAGGGATGTCTATCTAAGTGGGAGTTCTTAAGTAATATGATTAATTGAACTTTAATTTATCATGAACTTAGTCCTGATAGTATTAGCATATCTATGTTGTAGATCAATAGCTCGCGTTGTTGCTTTCATAAGTTTATTTTGACATGTTCCTAGAGAAATTGTGTTGAAAAAAGTTAGTAGCAATGATGCGGATTGGATCCGTGATCTGAGGTTTACCCTCATTGCTGCACAGAAGAATTATGTCATTGATGCACCGTTAGGTGACAGACCTATTGCAGGAGCAGATGCAGACGTTATGAATGTTTGGCTAGCTCAATATGATGACTACTTAATAGTTTAGTGCACCATGCTTAATGCCTTAGAATCGGGACTTCAAAGACGTTTTGAACGTCATGGACCATATGAGATGTTCCAGGAGTTGAAGTTAATATTTCAAGCAAATACCCGAGTTGAGAGATATAAAGTCTCCAACAAGTTCTATAGCTAAAAGATGGAGGAGAATCGCTCAACTAGTGAGCACGTGCTCAGATTGTCTGGGTACTACAATCGCTTGAATCAAGTGGGAGTTAATCTTCCAGATAAGATAGTGATTGACAGAATTCTCTAGTCACCATCACCAAGTTAGTAGAATTTCGTGATGAACTATAATATGCAAGGGATGACAAAAGTAATTCCCAAGCTCTTCGTGATGCTAAAATCGACGAAGGTAGAAATCAAGAAAAACATCAAGTGTTGATGGTTGACGAGATCACTAGTTTCAAGAAAAGGGCAAAGGTAAGAAGGGGAACTTCAATAAGAACGGCAAGCAAGTTGTTGCTCAAGTGAAGAAACCCAAGTCTGGTCCTAAGCCTGAGACTTAGTGCTTCTATTGCAAAGGGATTGGTCACTGGAAGCGGAACTACCCCAAGTGTTTGGTGGATAAGAAAGGATGGCAAAGTAAACAAAGGTATATTTGATATACATGTTATTGATGTGTACTTTACTAGTGTTCATAGCAACTCAGTTGCTATGATTAGTAACTCGAAACGGAAGTTGCAGAATGAATAGAGACTAGTTAAGGGTGAAGTGACGATGAAAGTTGGAAGTAGTTCCAAGATTGATATGATCATCATCGCACACTCCCTATACTTTCGGGATTAGTGTGGAACCTAAATAAGTGTTATTTGGTGTTGAGCATGAATATGATTTGATCATGTTTATTGCAATACGGTTATTCATTTAAGTAAGAGAATAAATTGTTGTTCTGTTTACATGAATAAAACCTTCTATGGTCATACACACCAACAAAATGGTTTGTTGGATCTCGATCGTGGTGATACACATATTCATATTATTGAAGCCAAAAGATGCAAAGTTAATAATGATAGTGCAACTTGTTTGTGGCACTGCCGTTTAAGTCATATTGGTGTAAAGCACATGAAGAAACTCCATGCTGATGGAATTTTGGAATCACTTGATTATGAATCACTTGATGCTTGCAAACCATGCCTCATGGGCAAGATGACTAAGACTCCGTTCTCCGGAACAATGGAGCGAGCAACTGACTTATTGGAAATAATACATACTGGTGTATGCAGTCCGATGAGTGTTAAGGCTAGCGGCAAGTATCGTTATTTTCAGAACTTCACAGATGATTTGAGCAGATATGAGTATATCTACTTTATGAAACATAAGTCTGAAACATTTGAAAAGTTCAAAGAATTTCAGAGTGAACTGGAAAATCATCGTAACAAGAAAATAAAGTTTCTACGATCTGATCGTGGAAGAGAATATTTGAGTTATGAGTTTGGCCTTCAATTAAAACAATGTGGAATAGTTTCACAAAACTCATGCCACCTGGAACACCACAGCATAATGGTGTGTCCGAACATCATAACCGCACTTTATTGGATATAGTGCAATCTATGATGTTTCTTACCGATTTACCACTATCGTTTTTGGGATTATGCATTAGAGACAGCTGCATTCACGTTAAATAGGGCACCATCTAAATCCGTTGAGACGACACTATATGAACTGTGGTTTAGCAAGAAACCAAAGTTGTCGTTTCTTAAAGTTTGGGGTTGTGATGCTTATGTGAAAAAGTTTCATCCCGATAAGCTCAAACCCAAATCGGAGAAATGTGTCTTCATAGGATACCCAAAGGAGACAGTTGGGTACACCTTCTATCACAGATCCGAAGGCAAGACATTCGTTGCTGAGAATGGATACTTTCTAGAGAAGGAGTTTCTCTCGAAAGAAGTGAGTGGGAGGAAAGTAGAACTTGATAAGGTAATTGTACCATCTCCCTTAATGGAAAGTAGTTCATCACAGAAATCTGTTCCTGTGACTACTATACCAATTAGTGAGGAAGCTAATGATGATAATCATGTAACTTTAGATCAAGTTACTACCGAATCTCGTAGGTAAAACAGAGTGAGATCCGCACCAGAGTGGTACGGTAATCCTGTTCTGGAGGTCATGTTACTAGACCATGACAAACTTGCGAACTATGAGGAAGCGATGATGAGCCCAGATTCCGCGAAATGGTTTGAGGCCATGAAATCTGAGATATGATCCATGTATGAGAACAAAGTCTGGACTTTGATGGATTTGCCCGATAATCGGCAAGCCATAAAAATAAATGGATCTTCAAGAGGAAGACGGACGCTGATAGTAGTGTTACTACCTACAAAGCTAAAATTGTCGCAAAAGGTTTTCGACAAGTTCAAGGTGTTGACAACGATGAGAGTTTCTCACTCGTATCTATGCTTAAGTCTGTCCGAATCATGTTAGCAATTGCCGCATTTTATGAAATCCGGCAAATGGATAAACAAAATTGC
This sequence comes from Aegilops umbellulata, assembly GCA_032464435.1. Lineage (NCBI taxonomy): Eukaryota > Viridiplantae > Streptophyta > Magnoliopsida > Poales > Poaceae > Aegilops > Aegilops umbellulata. The sequence goes on along the minus strand of CP136060.1, from coordinate 587,462,166 downwards.
ATTCCTTAATGGATTTATTAAAGAAGAGTTGTATACAATGCAACTAGAAGGTTTTGTCGATCCTAAAGGTGTTAACAAATATGCAAACTCCAGCGATCCATCTATGGACTAGTGCAAGCATCTCGGAGTTGGAATACACGCTTTGATAAATTGATCAAAGCATATAGTTTTATACAGACTTACAGTGAATCCTGTATTTACAAGAAAGTGAGTGGGAGCGCTACAACATTTCTGATAAGTATATGTGTATGACATATTGTTGATCGGAAATAATGTAGAATTATTCTGCAAAGCATAAAGGAGTATTTGAAAGGAGTTTTTCGAAGAAGGACCTCAGTGAAGCTGCTTACATATTAAGCATCAAGATCTATAGAGATAGATCAAGACGCTTGATAAATTTTCAATGAATACATACCTTGACAAGATTTTGAAGTAGTTCAATATGGAACAGTCAAAGAAAGAAGTTCTTGCCTATGTTACAAGGTGTGAAATTGAGTAAGACTCAAAACCCGACCACGGCAGAAGATAGAAAGAGAATGAAAGTCATTCCCTATGCCTTGGCCATAGGTTATATAAAGTATGCCATGCTGTGTACCAAATCTATTGTATATCCTACACTGTGTTTAGCAAGGGAGTACAATAGTGATCTAGATGTAGATCACTAGACAGCATTCAAAATTATCCTTAGTGAAATAAGGATATGTTTCTCGATTATGGACGTGACAAAAAGGTTTGTCGTAAAAGGTTACGTCGATACAAGTTTTGACACTAATCTAGATGACTCTGAGTCTCAATCTAGATACATATTAAAGGTGGGAGCAATTAGCTAAAGTAGCTCCGTGCAGAGCATTGTAGACATAGAAAGTTGCAAAATACATATGGATCTGAATTTTGGCAGACCCGTTGACTAAGCTTCTCTCACAAGCAAAACATGATCACACCTTAGTACTCTTTGGGTGTTAATCACATAGCGATGTGAACTAGATTACTGACTCTAGTAAACCCTTTGGGTGTTGATCACATATCGATGTGAACTATGGGTGTTAATCACATGGTGATGTGAACTATTGCTGGTAAATCACATGGCGATGTGAACTAGATTATTGACTCTAGTGCAAGTGGGAGACTGAAGTAAATATGCCCTAGAGGCAATAATAAAGTTATTATTTATTTCCTCATATATCATGATAAATGTTTATTATTCATGCTAGAATTGTATTAGCCGGAAACATGATACATGTGTGAATATATAGACAAACAGAGTGTCACTAGTATGCCTCTACTTGACTAGCTCGTTGAACAAAGATGGTTATGTTTCCTAGCCATAGACATGAGTTGTCATTTGATTAACGGGATCACATCATTAGGAGAATGATGTGATTGACATGACCCATTCCGTTAGCTTAGCACCCGATCGTTTAGTATGTTGCTATTGCTTTCTTCATGACTTATACATGTTCCTATGACTATGAGATTATGCAACTCCCGTTTGCCGGAGGAACACTTTGTGTGCTACCAAACGTCACAACGTAACTGGGTGATAATAAAGGAGCTCTACAGGTGTCTCCAAAGGTACATGTTGGGTTGGCGTATTTCGAGATTAGGATTTGTCACTCCGATTGTCGGAGAGGTATCTCTGGGCCCTCTCGGTAATGCACATCACATAAGCCTTGCAAGCATTGCAACTAATATGTTAGTTGTGAGATGATGTATTACGGAACGAGTAAAGAGACTTGCCGGTAACGAGATTGAACTAGGTATTGCATACCGACGATCGAATCTCGGGCAAGTAACATACCGATGACAAAGGGAACAACGTATGTTGTTCTGCGGTCTGACCGATAAAGATCTTCGTAGAATATGTAGGAGCCAATATGGGCATCCAGGTCCCGCTATTGGTTATTGACCGGAGACGTGTCTCGGTCATGTCTACATTGTTCTCGAACCGTAGAGTCCGCACGCTTTAGGTTTCGATGACAGTTATATTATGAGTTTATGAGTTTTGATGTACCGAAGGAGTTCGGAGTCCCGGATGAGATCGGGGACATGACGAGGAGTCTCGAAATGGTCGAGACGTAAAGATCGATATATTGGACGACTATATTCGGACATCGGAAAGGTTCTGAGTGGTTCGGGTATTTTTCGGAGTACCGAGGAGTTACGAGAATACGGGGGAGAAGTATTGGGCCTTATTGGGCCATACGGGAAAGGGAGAGGGGCTGCCTAGGGCAGGCCGCGCCCCCCCCCCCAAGGCCTAGTCCGAATTGGACTAGGGGGAGGGGCTGCGCCCCCTCCTTCCTTCCCTTCTCTTTTCCCCTTCCTTATCTCCTGCTCCTACTACATGGAAGGACTCCTAGTTGGACTAGGAAAAGGGGAATCCTACTCCCGGTGGGAGTAGGTCTCCCCTAGGGCGTGCCATAGAGAGGGCCGGCCCTCCCCTCCTCCACTCCTTTATATACGGGGGCAGGGGCACCCCATAGACACACAAGTTGATCTTCGTGATCGTTCCTTAGCCGTGTGCGGTGCCCCCCTCCACCATATTCCACCTCGGTCATATCGTTGCGGTGCTTAGGCGAAGCCCTGCGTCGGTAGAACATCATCATCGTCATCACGCCGTCGTGCTGACGAAACTCATCCCCGAAGCTTTGCTGGATCAGAGCCCGGGGAGCGTCATCGAGCTGAACGTGTGCCAAGAACTTGGAGGTGCCGGAGTAATGGTGCTTGGATCGGTCGGATCGGGAAGACGTACGACTACTTCCTCTACGTTGTGTCAACGCTTCCGCTTCGGTCTACGAGGGTACGTAGACAACACTCTCCCCTCTCGTTGCTATGCATCACCATGATCTTGCGTGTGCGCAGGATTTTTTTTTTGAAATTACTACGTTCCCCAACAGTCAGGGACGCCACCGCTCGCCACGATGGCGATCTTGTCAGCGTCGCTTGCCACAGTGTACCCCTGGCTGCACAGCCTCCCGCCACGTGCAACTGGAAGGGTCTCAGAGCGACACGTTGGTGGGTGAGCTGGAGCGCAGGTACAGAGTGGTTGCTTGCCACGGCAAACGCCTTGCCGCGGCCGTTGTCTTGTCGCGTCCGGGAGCTTGTCGCTCGCCGGGTCTTGCCGGGACGCGTGGCGCGTCGCGGCATGTTCCTTGAGATGCCTTGGGTGGCCTTCCTGGCAAGCTCCTCTTGCCGGGGTCTTGTGTTTTGAGTGGCCTTCCCGGCAAGCTCCTCTTGCCGGGGCCTTGTCTCCTTGGCTTAAATACTTTGTTCTTGAATGGTTCCAAAGGAACCACAGAAGTCCTTGGCGGTCACCCGGCAAGCCTTGCCGCCGGGCGCTGCGACTGCCCGTGCACAAGTTCGGGATACTAGGGTACCCCTACTCTAGTACACCGACAGGAGCCCCCGGGCCTGGGCGCTGTTGGGCCAGGCCCAAAATAGGGCATGGGCACGCGCGGCCTGGGTTACGCCACATCTGACTCCACATCCACCGCGCCCTCCCCGAACGGCACGCGTCAATTGCGGCGTCGTGGGAGAGGTCGTGGGTGGTTTCTTTATTCGGAGAGGCGAAACATCCGCCCCCTCCCAGCAGGGAAAACAGGGGCAGTTCGCGCCTTCCTCATAAACGGAGGGAGGCGTGGAGGCGTGGTCTTCGAGGCGTCCACTCCCCACGATCATGGGGTGGGGAGAGGTCGCTTCATCCGTCGCCTCGGTTCTGTACGCCTGCCACGCGGCCTCCATGCGCTTGGGGTGGCGAACGGTGGAGGCGGGAAACCGGGCCGTCACGAGTCGAGGCAGCGGGTCGGGCCCAGTTCCCTGCCCCTTCCATGTCTTGATTGGCTGAGCGGGGTGACCGAGCCCCCACCCTGTTCCTTTATAAGGAGCGGGAGGGGGGATGGAAACCCGCATTCCTTCATCTCCTCTTTCCTTCAGCTCCTGCTCCCCTCTCTCTCATTCGCCATGGAGAAAGGGAACTCTGGTCCTTCAATGGTGGCGACGAGGGTCGCCGCTAGACAACGCGTCCCTCCTTCCCCCGCACCCGTGGTGGCAGAGCCAGCCGCAAGGGGAAGAGGGAGGGGGCGAAGCCGCGGGTGAGGTCGAGGGCAAGGCCGAGGCGCTCGGGGAAGAGGTGGATGGGGTAGCTCGCCGGCCTCGCCTCCGCCAGCGGTTCCTCTTCCCGTCGCGGACCATATTGGGCACGACCCTTGCGAGTTCTTCGTTAGGCTGCGTCGGCCGCCTCGTCGTCGCCTTCGTCTCCCGACTCCATTTGCGAGCGAGATGGAGTTGGATCCACCCGAGACACTGAGGTTGCACATGAGGGGCTGTGGGATCAGCGGTAGGCGAGTCCGCGTTGACTTCCCGGCCCCTAATGTGATGTATCTTGGTCGAGGGTGGAAGACGTTCGCCCGTATCCACAGCTTGACGGTGGGGCTCACCCTCCATTTTAAGCTGATGGAGGGCGGTCTCCTCTCCTTCAAGGTCTTCGGGTGCTTCGGGACTCGGGCAAGGTGCTGCGTGGAGAGCTCCTCCGATAGCGAAGACTCCTCGGGCGGGAGTGATGAGGAGGACAGCGACAGCGACGACGAGGGTAGCGGGCGGCAGGATGACGCGTCCGACTAGGTGTCGGGCGCCGCTCCATGTGGCACCGGCGACCCCATCATACGTGTCGCCGGCTCCTTGAGCTTCTCGGGGTTGTCTCCTTGGGCGGCTGGCGTAGGGAGGCTGCGGAAGAGGAAGAGGGCAGGCGGCAAGGCCGTCAACTCGGAGTACGTGGGCACGACGCCCTCGACAGCGTGCTGACGTCCTGCCGCCTCGTCTTCGAGCCTTGCCTCCGGCGTCGCCATCACCATCCAGCCCCTGGACGACCACCGAGATGTTCTCTTGGTGTCCTCTGCCACCCGTAGCTCGCTTAGGCGCTCCTTTTGCCCTTTTCGCCTCCTTGACCTGCCTTCTGAAGAGAGGGACAAGAAAGGGATTACGGGCACCTTATCTCTTTTTAGTTTGTAAGCCCTCGGGCCTTAGCTGCATTTAAAGCTTGTAATCCCGTCATTCATGTTTTTCATTCTCTATGAACTGTACCTGAGTGGAATGCTTTTTTTATGAAAAGGGGATGCTTGTCGGGTCACTTGTCTTGTGGGTGGAACCCGAGTCAAGGAGCGAATCCTTTATATCTTTAAGATAGACACTTCCTTTCCCGGCAGCAGGCCCTGCCTTCTTCCCACGTCGCTCGACCTTTCTCACGCTTTTGGCAGAGGCAGGTATGAGGCGGGTTCAGGCTCCTCGTTTCGTTCCTTTGCTGCCGCGACTACGACCAAACCTGGCCCCAGGAACGAGCCCTAGGGCCTAGAGGTAGGGGAGCACGGTAGCTTTTAGGAAGAAACGAGGTTTCGCATACCTCAGTCCATAAGAGAATGCATGATAAGGGATAAAAAACTTATCTGAGATTGCATCCCCCGGCAACTCTGGTTTGCCGTGGGTGAATCTTTGTACTTGCAGCCCCCGGCAACACTGGCTTGCCGAGACTGGCTTGCCGGGGTCCAGATGCTGGTCCGTCCTCCTTCTCTTTTTCGTCCTCAAGTGGTCGGACCAGGATATGCGAGCCCTGCGAACCAAGGGAAACAAAAGAACCGCAAAAGGACGCACACCCGACCTCTAAGCTAGGGGTTAGCCGCTATCAAGCACTATCAACCCTAACCAAGGACGAGACTCGACTCAGCATGCATGCTATAACTTAGGGCGCCAGCGCTTCACTTATGCTCAGGGTCTGCGCCTGGCTTTGTACAAAGGATTACATGCAACAGCGGCAAGACTTGTACAAAAGGGTGGTTGCCGGAACAGGGTCCGGCAACCGCGTCTTATGGGTAAAACTTACGAAGATGCTCGATGTTCCAGGAGTTGCTCACCGGAATGCCATCTTCGGTCTCAAGGCGGACAGCGCCGGGCCTAGTGACTCGTTTCACCCGATAAGGGCCTTCCCACTTCGGCGTCAACTTGTTGGAATTCTTGGCAGAATGAACGCGCCAAAGAACAAGGTCGCCTTCCTCGAGACTTCTGGCGTTAAATTTGCGGCTATGGTAGCGGCGCAAAGCTTGCTGGTAGCGAGTAGCTCGTACCGCAGCCTGAAGACGGTCTTCCTCAAGGAGCAGCGCGTCATCTTGTCGCAGCCGCTCTTGCTCAAGCTCATCATAAGCGAGCACTCGAGGTGACCCGTATACGAGTTCCGTGGGGATAACTGCCTCTGCTCCATAGACTAGAGTGAAAGGTGTCTGGCCAGTGGCTCGATTTGGCGGCGTCCTGATCGACCAAAGAACCACCGGCAGCTCCTCAATCCAGTTTCTTCCGCACCTGTGCAGCCTGTCGAAAGTCCTGGTCTTGAGCCCACGCAGCACTTCAGCATTTGCCCTCTCCGCTTGACCGTTGCTCCTGGGGTGAGCAACGGAAGCGAAGCAGACCTTGGCGCCAAGATCTTGGACGTACTGCATGAAGGTGCGGCTCGTGAATTGTGTACCGTTGTCGGTGATGATCCTGTTAGGGATCCCGAAGCGGCAAACAATCGACCTGAAGAACTTGACTGCTGACTGTGCTGTCACCTTCCTCACTGCTTCCACTTCCGACCACTTTGTGAACTTGTCGATTGCGACGTACAAGTACTCAATGCCCCCGACTGCTCGGGGGAAGGGGCCGAGGATGTCGAGCCCCCAGACCGAAAATGGCCAGGATAAAGGGATCGTCTGGAGAGCTTGAGCTGGCTGGTGTATCTGCTTGGAATGGAACTGGCACGCTTCACACTTAGTTACTTGTGCAGTTGCATCCTGGATGGCTGTCGGCCAAAAGAAACCTTGCCGGAAAGCTTTGCCGGCAAGTGCTCTTGCGCCAATGTGGTGACCACAAATGCCTCCATGTATCTCTGCCAACAGCTTCTGTCCATCTTCCCGGTGAATACACTTCAATTTCACACCGTTGAGTCTTCTTCTGTACAGTGCGTTGTCAACAAACTGGTACATACTTGACTGCCGAGCTACTCTTTCCGCTTCTTCTTGCTCTTCGGGAAGTTCTCCTGTCTGAAGGAAACGGACGATCTGTTGTGCCCATGCTGGAGCTTGTGGCTCGACAACAAGGACTAAAGGCATATCTGCTGTTGCGGGAACATCCGCTTCTACAGCGAGAACCTGCGGCTCAGCCGGAGCTTGACGTTCCCCGGCAAGCTTGCCAGAGCAAAACTTGTCGGGAGCGTCTGCTTCAACGAAACAAACCCTGGGGCTTGTCAGAGCAGACCTCTCCTCAGCACTCTTGGCATTGATCTTGGGGACCTTTTTGGCGGCGGCTTCGGGAAGCTCTGCCGGAAAATAGTCACCAGAAATCAACTTCCTCTTCTTGCTCTGTCCAGTTGATGGCGTCACAGACGGTTGAGTCAGCTTGAGCACAAAGATCCCTGGTTCCACAGGTAACTTAAGTGCTGTACACTTTGACAGGACGTCGGCAATGTCGTTCTGAGCTCTTGGAACATGTTCCATCTGTAGGTCGACAAAGTGCTCTTCTAGCTTCCTCACTTCATCAACGTAAGCTTCCATCAACGGACTCTGATAATTCTCGTTCACTTGGCGGACGAAAAGCTGCGAGTCACCCCTGACAATGAGTTGCTTGATCCCAAGGTCTGCCGCGATCCTGAGACCGGCAAGAAATCCTTCATACTCTGCAGTATTGTTTGTTGCTTGCTCCTTGGGAAAGTGCATCTGGACTATGTACTTGAGGTGCTCTCCGGTGGGTGCGACAAGCAGCACGCCAGCACCGGCGCCTTGCAGCGAGAAAGCACCATCAAAGTACATCAGCCACTCTTTGCTTGCTTCCTTGATGGGGATGCTCGTTTCTGGAATTTCTTCATCTGGTGTCGGCGTCCATTCTGCTATGAATTCTGCCAATGCTCTGCTTTGGATAGTTGAAGTGCTCTCAAACTTGAGGCCAAAGCTTGACAGTTCCAGTGCCCACTCAACAATCCTGCCTGTTGCTTCTGGATTCTGCAGTATCCTCTTCAGCGGAAAGCGAGTGACGACTGTTATCTCATGTGCTTGGAAGTAATGGCGCAGCTTTCTCGAGGTCATGAGAAGGCCGAAAATCAATTTCTGCACACCAGAGTACCTTGACCTAGCCCCCTGCAGAAGGGAACTGACAAAGTAGACTGGGCGCTGCACCATTTTATTCTGCTGTATCTCTTCGCACATCTGCGCAGATCCATCTTTGCCGGGACCAGAGCTTGTCGGGGAAGCCCCCTGCTTGTCGCTGGACGTGCTTGCCGCGGTCGCTGGCTCATCATCAGCTTCCCTCTCCGCTACTAACGCAGCACTAACCACTTGATTAGTTGCCGCCAGATATAGCAGCAACTCCTCTTGTGGTTTAGGTGCGACAAGTATTGGAGTGGAGGACAGGTATCTCTTCAAGTCCTGCAGCGCAGCCTCCGCTTCCGGAGTCCATTTCATTGGACCTGCCTTTTTCAAAAGTTTGAAAAACGGCAGGGCACGCTCAGCAGACTTAGAGATAAACCTGCTGAGAGCCGCCACACAGCCGGCAAGTTTCCGCACATCCTTGACGCGCTTCGGTGCTTCGATCTGCTCAATGGCCTTGATCTTGTCGGGATTGGCTTCAATTCCCCGCTGAGACACGAAGAACCCGAGAAGCTTGCCGGAAGGGACTCCAAACACGCAGTTTTCGGGGTTGAGCTTGAGGCTGATCTTGCGCAGATTTGCAAAAGTCTCTTCTAGATCCTGAATCAAAGTTGACTTGTCCCTGCTCTTGACCACTATATCATCCATGTAGGCTTCCACATTTCTGTGTATTTGCGGTTCAAAAGCAGTATGGACTACCCTTGCAAATGTTGAACCAGCATTCTTCAAACCGAAAGGCATCCGTATGAAACAGTATGTGCCA